>JAVRXN010000010.1:51774323-52271823 GCA_033556935.1 Timema podura | reverse complement strand
ATAGGGTGTAAAGAGGTGCACTGGATAGAGCTAGATCAAGATAGGTTTAGGTTGTAATGAAGTGGATTGGATAGAAGAAGCTCAAGATAAGAATAGGTGGTTTATTTATGTAAGTGCGCAATGAACTCTCAAGTTCCTAATGCCATAGTGTAAGTAAGTAAATAATGGAATGATTTTTTGGGAATCATTTAATACAACAAGATACTAATAATCTCATTTTAAGACTGTCTTTATGCAATATAGATTAAATTTGCCTGTATTTGATTTGAGGGGATGTGGGAAAATATGTAGGTAAAAGCCTACTCAGTACACCCAAGCAGAAGTTGAAGCCTGATCTCACCGTCATCGGTTATACAACTTAACACGAGAATGTCGCGTTATATCATACGACCATTTATGTGGGTACCGAGTTGAATCAACATTTCTTTGAAACATAAGATACAGCCTTGTTCAAATAGGTAGTCATCACAATTGCTTTAATTATCAAATTTATTTCAGCAATTTTGTATTAGTCCACTATTCATAGTTGGTCAGCGACTTCCACCTGTGTTTATACAAACATTATAAATACTAGCACACACATTATTTTTACTCTGTTATTTATACTAATCGATTGACTGCATTAAATCTTATCTTAAACAAAAATATACAAGATACTTTTTTTTACATAATTTGTTAAATATTCAGTAAATTAATTTTGTTGAAGCGAATAATTTCAAGCCAAAATATTTTAGAATTAAAGTCTAATAAGTCTTTATAAACAAATGTTGTGTGTTTATGTTGGTGTATGGACAGAATAAATATTTACAATAGTACAAAAGGGTGTGGGAATGAAATAATTTGATTAATTTGCTATAAAATAAAAGTGTAATCATCATTTAAATAGATTTTTTCACGAGATTATAAAAGATTAAGTGTGCCGTGCAAGTTATGTGACTTAGCAAAGCGTACTTTACATTTAGTGAAAGTTTGAAAAGTTTCCCTCTTATCTTGGAGACATAGTTATGGGGTGTATGAGGATAATCTTGACTAGTGGTGAGCGTTATTACATTCTCTATATGTGTAAAGGTAGTGAGGCTAGGGTGATATGAAAGTAGGGGAGACCGGTGGCACTAGGTACGAATGTTAAGAGCTCTAAGCCTTCCCATTTTCATGGGAACTATCCCCATCCCCCACGCCTCCACGACTTCCTCGTACATTGTATTTAGACCTAGTAAGCCCCCCCCCCCCTTCCTCATGTGAGCAAAAGCATCACAACCCTTTAGTAAATAAATCAAGCAAATAATCACGACAAGACACGCTATATAAGTCCTATTACCGTCCTAAACGTTCTAGGATACACTTTGTTTCGTTCAAAATATGAAAAGTCACCCCTTCAACTTCTCGTGCCCTGCCACCCACCCCTAATCCTTACCCCTTCATCCATTCCTTTCCTTGTACAATAAACACAACTTTACTCAACTCAACTCTACAACGTTTTGTATTTTAATAACTGATTCAACTCTGATATGTAAATACACCGCCACATTGAAGGGAAACAAAGAAAGCGTAGGCTACAATTGTATTTTAGTTAGGTGATTTATTTTCAAACTCAAAAGGCTAATTTTTTTTTTAATTCCCATAAACCTACGAAGAAATATAGATTATTTCATCAAATAAATAGCGTATTTAAATAACTTTTCTTTTTTGGCAAATAAATTAATGCTTACTGAAATTTAAAGTACAAAATACGGTTCTTTAAAGCATCGATTGATTTGTTTAGTTTGTGTCATGCGTTATTAATAATAATGCTACAAAGTATATTTAGCACTAATGTATGTATTTATAGAAAAATAAGATCTTTAAACCAAAGGTGAACTCTAATTTGCTATGTTCCATAGGTTAATTGATGATAAATTACCTGTACTGAGAAGATTTATTTAGTGTTATGAGAAGGGCAAGGCTTAGTCGCGACTGGATGCATTAAGGGTGAGAATAATTCATATATATCTAATAAATAAACATAAATACTAACGTGTATATATTTACTACCCCTCCCAAACACACACAAAAACTGTTTTGTATACGTTACAAACAATTTGGGGTGTACTACAAAATAATTTTGTTAAAATTTAACTAACAAAATGTTTTGTTTTATCAACAAAAAATATTCCCAACTCTTTTTGTATACATACAACAGGTAGTAAGACGCGGCGCTAAAAAAAATACACATAACACAATGCACCAACAGCACAAACTATAGCAAAAAGACCCCACATTACACAAAGACTAACACTATCTTAACAACTCTATATAAAACAAAATTATAAACAATCACCAAAAACTATGAACAAAACACAATTCACGCCAACAATAACATTTAATATATCAACAACGCCAATGATCTCACCAACACTTCACAAGAAACCAACATTAGCTATCAGTATTTATAAACACACTACATAAGACTTCAAAAAAAAAACTACACAATACACTAACATCATCATAAATTTTTTTAACAACACCATACAAGAAACCAACAACAATACCAATTACTATAGAAAAACTACACTAGACACCAACAATTCCAAACATTCTAACAACATTAAATATCTCAACAATGTTAAACAAATACCAAAAGCACCAATGTTTCTAACAACTGTATACAACACTATACACACGTTTTTTTAGTACCGTGCCTTAATAACCCGCTCAGTGTGTACGCCTATGTACTAACTACAATAATAGGTTAAGGACTAATAAGGTTGAATTTAGAGGAAATGCACCCGTACTTGCGTGAAGGGGGAGTGGAAAGCCATTTAGGAAAAACCACCATCAATGCACCCGACCAGGATCGAACCCTGCTCTCCCAGTCTTCGGCAGTATAGTCCAACACGAGAGTAGCGCACTAGACCACGCGACCACCTACGTGGGCTACTACATAAACTAGCTCGTCTATTAGGGCCGATATACATTCGCACACTACCAGAGTTTAGTTTTGTCACATGCAATGTCAGGTCATAAAGATAAGATGAAGAACACGAAACTCTGGCGTTTTCAGGTGTATCTGGCCCTATTCATTATCTTTAGTCCAGGCTGATTGCACCATTACTGGACTCAAATGCAACAATTATTTGTATTCATTCATATTATATATTGCACGTATAAAGTGTATCTTTCGTAGCCCAGTTTGTGGAAGGATTAGCCAGTACTAATGTACCGTTGTCCATGGGACACCAGAATGTACTAATCGTGCATCCTTTCCGTGGGAACTCTTTCCATGTCCCGATGAGATTAGGTGATGGTGATAGTGAGTATGAGGGTGTGGAATCAGTGGAAACACAACCTAATTAACCCTGGTGACCGATGGTGCTATTCCCCTTTCGGGGAAAATATCCAAGGTACTAGCTGAGAATCGAACTCGGGACCACTAGGCTCGTAGCCAGGTGCATTGATCACTGCACCGTGGGGCCGGTTTAATTAAAGAATGCATTGCTGTTATTGAATAGGAGACCAAAACAGTGAACCTATATAAGATTATTCTTACTATATACGATACATACACAAGGACACTCTAGCCAGAAGTAGCCTCAAGGTGTGGTTTTATGAAATCTTAACTTTAATTCATCAAAATTGGATCAATACAAATAGAGTTTCAGTTCGTTGAATTTTTTAAAACAATATACAATTGTTTAACTAGAATCAAATTCTACGGTTTTCTAATGAAGATTGCCCGCCTGAGTGGTGTAGTTAGCTAACCCGCTAGTTTCGTGTTGAGCTAGACTGCCGAGGATGGGAAGATCAAGGTTAAAATCTCGCTCGGGTGAACTGGGGTGGTTTTTCCTCAATGGTTTTACACTTTCCCTCCACGCAAATGCGGATTCACTTCCTCTATATTCAACCTTCCCAATTCCTAACGCATTATCGTAATTAGTACTTAAGTGTATAACCCGAACGGGTAGTAATACGCTGTGTGAAGTATTAATATAATTAAGCCTACAAAAAACCACAATACTATGCTACTCCTGCTTCGTGCTGTATGTCGCCTATCCACCTTCCGTGGGCCGGATCTCTCAGGATGATTGCGGGGAAGGTGAGGGTTGGTGGTGGCAAAGTAGTTGATTGAGCTCAAAATGATACTGGAGGTTTCGTATTTAGGTTTATAGTAGCACTAAGAGATAACACAAAAGTGATGTAAAAGGTGTTCTAAAAAAATATAAGAACTTGGATGTTTGCGCTCATGGACGAACTGGTATAGTCGTTAATATTTAAACTGTTGGAACTACTGATAGAGCTCGCGATCCCTTACAGACTAGAACTCGGTACCCTGGGCACGGCGATTGCCCTCTAGCACAAGTACCACCTGAAGTTATAATCCACTATGGTCCGGTGATGGACAGAGTAACTGCCTCCGAAATAGATGATAATGTGTCGGCCGTGATAACAATAAAACAATGGCCTATATAGCCCGATCTGGCCTCGTTACTTGACAACTAGAACAAGTTTTTTGTGAGTAGTCATCATTCTGCTTTGATGTTTTCTAATTCATTACATCAAGTTCGCTAAGCCAGGTATTTCAGTCATGTAGGTCCAACAGAGTTACGCAAATTAACATAAACATTCCGATTTAGCTCAGGGCTGTGACATGTATAACATTACTAACTTAAAGGGTCACTCTTTAAGTGAGACAAGTTATTAAACTTAATTTATTACTGGTCAATAAATTTAATTTACGTATTTATAATACAACTTTCTTAGATCATTCAAATAAAAATTATAACGGTTTCACAAGGCTTATCAAATATATTTTTAATGCTGCTTTTGTATTAATTTGAGTGTTTCACTTTTATAGAAACATATTATATCGATTAAAAGCTAAGAATTATTAATCAATAACTATTATAAATCCAACACAATTCTTTCTATTTTCATATAAACAACTTTAAATTACTTTTTTAGAATTTTCCAATATAGGCTTAAAACGTATATATATATATATATATATATATATATATATATATATATATATATATATATATTAAAATTTTTGCTTAGCAATAAATTAAAATTTGTTGAGGATCCTCATATAAGAAAGAACCTTATTAAAGAATGAAGAGGTGAAAGTGACTGTCAAAGTGGGAGGTATATATGGATTACTCCTACATATTCAGCTAGTACTTTATTAAATAAGGAAGAGCTGTATTGAAGTTGGCGTGAAAGGTATATACATCGACAACAACTATATTAAGTTAAGTTTGTAAACTATTAAAGATGGGAGGGCTGTACTAAAATTAAGGTAAATGGCGTAAATGGACTACCCCTTTAAGAACTTCCTCTGCTTGTTTTTTTATGTAGAAGTGTGATAGTTTGACGATGCTCACTTGGGGTGCGGATCCAAAGAGACCATTGAACCAAGCATATGTGCGTGTCTTTGTAGCATAAACCATGGAAAGAGCGAAGAAACGATCACCCTCCCCCTAATCGGGCCACCACAGCCCCTGACCCATCCCCTCTTTCCTTACTAAAATAAGGGGCAATCCCTACATGGGACTGGAAATGATTTACTTCTTAATGTGTTCTCAAGACGTTCCGCTACCACCTTAGGGAATGCGACCATTTCTTTGTTTTTCTTGTATTATATCAATTTTTGCTTTAAATTCTTAAAGGGCTGGATCTTAGATAGGGAATCTTCTTTTACCCTTTTCAAACATAGTTTAGTAATTAATATCCGGCACACATGAAGGGAGAAGATTTTATCACAAATATTAATTGTATCTTTAGTTTATATTTTGAGGTTAATTAGTCAACTACCTATGTCTTTATAGTCGAATGAATAATACATTATGTTGTATTGAGCTTACGGATATTTTGTGATTAATGAGGCACACGAATTATTTTTATAATTATAACATTTTAAATTTTATTATAAATGTATTAGTTAGTAAAATCTTTTGATAGATCTCGCAGCATAGGTCAATCAAATGTTCCAGGGCACTAAAGTCCTATTTAACTTGGTTGTCTTGACGGGAAGGCCGAAGTTGTAATCCCGGCTGGGTTTACTGTGGTGGTTATTCCTAAACTGTTACCCATACACTCTCTTGCCTTCTATTTTGCTCTTTATTATCCACGCAAATGGTGGTACACTTCATCTAAATGTTATCTTATATACATATCCCTAGTTCATTAGTATAAATATGGGGATAGCAGGAACAGGTATTAAGACTTGGTGCCAAAAATTAAATAAGTTAACTCATAACGAAAAGGTGATTTCTATTGTAAAGAGGCTACAGTGAAGGTTTCAAAAGAAAATGGTCCACTGTTCAGTTACTGACTGTTTCTTTTCTTGTTTAGAATGATTAGCAGTTGCGTTTCAGACGATAGCTAATCACCACGAAGATATTTTTGATTGGATCTCCGAATGGAGTCACATTCTAGTTCTGTATGTTGATAAAGTAGTGATTTAAAACTCAATATGAGTGCTACCCCAGGCAGTAAGAGTGCGCCATGTTTAGTCTTTTTTTCGGGTAACGCAGAGGTTGAGACGTGAATCTCGGCTGGGTGTACTAAGCTAGTCTCTCCTAAATTTCTTCCTACTCTATCTCCCCGTTGATTCGGATACATTTCCTATAATATCCTACCTTTTCATTGATATTCTATTTGTATAAATATGTGGATACAAAGTCCCACTTTAGTGGCTGCATGGTCTGAGGCGCTACTCTCACGATATACTAGAATGCTGATGACGGGGATGCTTAGGTTCAAATCTCGGCTGGGTATACTGAGAAGGGTTTTTTCAAAATGGTTTTCCAAAAATAGTTTTCCACTCTTTCTCCAAGCAAATGTGGGCTCTCTTCTTATAAATATAACCTTAGTCATCCTTAAAACCATTAGCGGAATTAGTAAGTAATCACGCGCTTTGGTGGCCACGTGGTCTAACGCGCTACTCTTGCAGTAGACTAGACTGCCGATGACGGGGAGATCGAGATTCGAATCTCAGTCGGGTGTATTGCGGGTGGTTTTTCCAAACTGGCTTTCCACTCATCCTCCACAGAAACGTGAGTACACTTCCTCTGAACATAACCTCCCTTATCCCTAAAACCATTCGCGTAATTAGTACACAAGTGTGTAACCCTAGCGGTTAGTCAGACGCGGTGCTAAAAAAAAAAGGCACAAAGTACGAATAAAAAACTTTAGAAATATTTGAATGTGAAATACAGAAGCTTAAGTGAAACACTTAAAAACGAATTAATAACAGGTTAAAAACGAAACCAAGGGAATTCAGAAAAATACCCTAATTGTATTTAAAATGTATTCCGGACATGAATTAAGTCCTTGGAACTTTGAATTAATCTAAATGTTTCACACTATTTTATTGATTAAATGCCCTGACTTAAAAGGCAGTATGCCGAAAAATGTCAATGCCGCTCACCAAACCAGATCACTTTTTAAATTCGTATTACCACTGTAATAACTATGGTGAAGTTAAGGCGTTAGCCTTCTCTTACACTTAACCTGAGATTAAATAAAACACACATAACGTTTGTAGACAATATAATAACACGTCGATAAAATTAATGATAATAATATTAACGTTGTTATTTTAAAAAGTTATAAGTAAACAAATAAATTTATATGCTCGGGAATACAATCATTCAAAGCCCAAGTTACTTCAAGAACTCATCTTAGTTTATTTGACCGGATATATAGGGTGACTGCACTTTTAAACTAAATAATGTTTGACAGGTGGTGAGTAGAGTTATATCATTTGTTACAAGCCTGCGATTCAACGGCAGTAAAATAACAGGCATAACTTTATATATAAACTGCGTACAAACCGAACGGGTAGTAAGTCGCGGTGCTAATAATAATAATAATAATAATAATAATAATAATAATAATAATATATAATAATAATAATAATAAAATAATAAATCAACCCACTTCGTTGACCTCATAATTTAAGGCGATACTCTCGCATTAGACTAGACTGTCAATGACGAGGAGATCGAGGTTCAAATATTTGTCGGATATACTAAGGGTGGTTTTTCCAACATGGTTTTCCACTCTTCCTCAACGCCAATGTAGGTACACTTTCTTTAATTGTAACACCCGCGTCGGTGGCGTAGTTGGCTAACGCGCTAGTCGTGTTGAGCTCGACCGCCGAGGACGGGGAGATCGAGGTTCGAATCTCGGTCGGGTGAACTGGGGGTGGTTTTTCCTAAATGGTTTTCCACTCTCCCTCCACGAAAATGCGGGTTCACTCTCTCTAAATTCAACCCTCCCAATTCCTAATCCATTAGCGTAATTAGTACTTAAGCGTATAACCCGAACGGGTAGTAAGACGCGCTGCTAAATAATAATAATAAAAATAATTTAATTGTAACCTTCTGAAGCCGAACTGGAGTTAGACATGGCTATAAAAAAAATATTACATCTGAGATATATTATGAATGGGAACCGACATTTGTAGAGTGGATCTGATCTGGTGATACGGGTATGTTTATCTTTTAGAAATAGAAACCGTATAAAGAGGTATTTAAGTTGTGGTGGTAATATTTTGTAAAGCAATACTAATAAATGTAACCTATACCCTTCCAATATATATGATTATGTTGTTTAAAGTAAATATGTATCGAACACCTGTTTTTTAATGGTTGTTGTAGTCGTTCTGCTAGATCGTCACAGTAAGGCTGCTTTTATGCAGGCGTTTTGTGCCGCGCGACACACGGCGGCAAAAGCCGTCGCGTTTTGTAGGTTCATTTTATGCACGCGGCATTTGCCGCCCGTCGATAAAAATAGTAGTGGGGGAGGATAAATTGTCTCAGTGCTGCCAATGCCTTTGTGTTGGGGAATGTAAGATGTATCCGCGCGTCATCTATTTGGCGTATTGTCACCTTACATTGAAAAAAAGGGAAAGAAAATCGGATGTTCATCCCATCAACTTTGCAAGATTTGAAGATGAGGCATTTCGTAACCTCTAAAAAAATTAAAAAATGACAGAAACAATTTTTTTTAAACTTTTTTGAATGGAAAAAATCATAACACACTTCTTTCTATCCAGTGACTTTTCTTTATATTTCTGGTTTTGTACTTTTCCGATGGTTAGTTTCAAATTACTTTTTTTTCTTGATTTCATCTTTAAAACGTTCAGTATACAAATTATTTTTTTAATAAAAATGATAAAAATATCAATTAGTCAAATGACAAAATAATCCTATTTGTAAACCTCCAGGCAACTGGACAGATATTATTTACTAGCCAGGGGTTGGCAGCTCTGATGTCTAGACAGCGGACGGCAGAAAAGCGGCGCGTTCGCATAAATGGAGCCATAAGGCGCCATGTACTTAGATTATTTCGGGCGGCTTTTGTCGCTGGCGTTTTGTAAGACACGACGGCATGTTTTACAAAACGCGACGGCAAGTTTTTCGGACGGCAGAGCATAAAAGGACTCATTTGTTTCCAGTGACTTAGAGAACGCGACGGCTTTTGCCGCCGTGTGTCGCGCGGCACAAAACGCCTGCATAAAAGGGCTCTAACCAAAGAACAGGAATGGAAATTAATTTACTTTATATTATACAAGGACTGTTAGGAATCATTTAGGGCAAGTTTATTTTGGTAAAGTACATTTAATTTATTTGAGGTATTTAACGTGCATTTATGAACCGAATGATTTTATCAACACACAACTCATAAACTAATTTAAATCCATAACAGACACAACATCCAATCACCAGCAGTTAATTCATTAGTGAGAAAGGGGAAACTCAATTAAACAAATATACATTTTTGGTCCATACCTTGAATAGAACTCGGGACTCTTAGCTCAATAGAGGTGTCAAACAAAGCTTCTTTCAGTTTGATAAAATTAATTAAAATAAACACAAGCTAGGCAATAATAATTCTAGTTAAGTCGAGGTGAAGCTAGTTCAGGCCATGCCAAATAGTTTGGATTCAGTGTTTCTTAATTATGTTAATTAATCTAAAATGAGATAGGGGTTTCCAAAATTAGGTTACTTTTCATCAAGCTAGACTTGATGAATATATTTTTACATAAATTTTTCACGTAAAATTTATTAAACTGGCTTGTGTGTATTTTTGGACAATGAATTCAAAAATTTAATAAGAATTTCTCCATTATACACAATTCTATTGAAACCAGCAACATAGTTTTGATTTATAATGCTAGTTAGTAACATATTTTGAGCATTGTATACTATTTGAAAAATATTTATGTGGCTGAAAAATGTTAGTATTGCTGAAGTTGATCACTGAAATTCATGTTAATGTCTGCTGAGTTTATTTAAACGTTAGCTGATGCAAGACAGGGCAGACGCGTTTAGGCAGGCACATAGGCTATCCTCTCTCAATTTTTATTTGAACCTTAGAGAGAGAGCAACATGTATGTGGCATTTAAAATGTTTATTGTGTTTTATAGTTGTGTAGTGATTTTCTAAATTTGTTATTTTTAGTTCTTTTTAAATGTGCCCAACTTTTCAATTCGCTATATTACATAATTGTGTCAATCATGACAATAGTTTTTGCTATGTCACGGTGAACTTAATTTTAAACCTCAACGTAGAAACACTGGTAAACTCGTTAAAAACTCATATGTAATTTATTTTGAGTTTAAATAGGGGACCTTGACTTATTGGCCCCCAAAATATTACTTGTGCTAGGATACTAACCGGTTGGTTAAGTGTACTGTATCTCGCCACATATATTTTGCAGTAAATATTGTTTATGGAGAGCCAAAGGATCAATAACCAAATAGTTATTTTTGTGTAATAAATATTTCATTGATCTCATCAAAGTCTAAACATATTTTGCAGTATTCCAATTTGCCATCAGCCATGAGGCCAGTTCCCCACACCCTAAAACTGCCCGTACCAAAGCCACCGAAGAGTTAGATCTTGAATGATGATGAATTAGATAATCACAATGATAAACATTTTCAGGACATGATATTCAGTGACCCACTTTTGAATCTACACTACTTTAGCTGAGCCTCATTTATAAACACAAGCAGATTTAAATGACCTCGTCCGTGATATAAATGTATCAAAAAATCAGCCAGATTTTTGTTGGCCTTTAGATTAAAGGGATTGTATCTCCCTCAACATAGTACAAATAAAAAGTTTGCCAAGAAGAATTTAATAACTTTCTCAGGAGAATTATTCAGTTTAATGTAATGATATGGATGTTATGATGGAGGCACTTGGACCTAAGCACAATCCTCATGAAAGGCGGTTCTTTGTCGATACATAAACACTTAGTTCGAAAGATATGTTGTTCCTTTATAAAAACAAATATTCCTTAGTTACTTTGACACAAGCACATAAAATCAAGGATGTAACTTATCACTTAAGATGCATTTTTTGGATTCCAACTTGGCCTTTCTCCCAAAAATCTCTGTGCCGTCCACTATTATATTTACTCTATGAAGAGAAGTACCATTTCAAATGAAGCCAGAATAAACTCAAATATTACTTTATGGAACTAAATAGATATATTCTAGAGACAAGTTCAGCATATTTATATTAATATTCAGGAAAATTATTATTATATTAAAGATATAAAATTGTCCTTCACTACATAGCCATGGGTAATAAAAATGATGGTCTGATTTCCTATTTAAATTCATCATAAACCATACAATAGAGAAATCATACCAAGCCATAGACTGATCAAATGATTAAATATTTTTTCACCCCTTGTTTGGTTATTAAATTAAAGAAATATATAAAGTACAAAGCAATAAATATTTGGGGATACGTATAACTTGAACAGGTAATAAGAGAGGTGCTAATAAAAAACTATTAGGTAACTTACCTACATGTGGGAACACCGACAAAGGCATCATTATAGTTTGGCAATATTTGGTATTATTTGACTGTGACTAGGTGGTCACGATTCCAGTTCTGTTCTCTAAAATTGTTTCCCACTTTCCATTTATGCAAATGCAGGTGTATTCCCTCTAAGTTCTGCCCTACTCGTATTCATACCATTAGTGTAAATACGTGGAGAGCCCAGGTGGCTAGTAAGACATGATGCATATGAACAAAATGAACTAATTTGGATCAATTTTTTTAAACACTACGTTTATTTACTATGTTGGCCTATATCAAACAGTTTTTTTAAAGTGTTTGGATTTTATTTTCATGTTGTTAATGGTGTTATTAGCATAAAAATTAAATATATTTAACTAATCTAACTCAATACTATGTTATTTTTAAGAACCAGATATAATAAACAGTCGTTTAATAAAACTGTGAAAACAATCGTCCAAGAAATATATATATAACTCAATAACGAAACAAGTTTACAGAAATTGAGTCAGTGTAAAATTAGCATGAATGAGCATTTAAGAGTGTAGCATTAATAAAAATGATTTTATAATGCCAGAAAGGATTATTTGTTTACCACGTTTTGGAAATATATTAATGAAATTATACATTTTCACAAGCATATGGCATACCTTTCACATAGTAATTATAATTTTAATTCTAATTTTAAATAATTAGCTTTTATCATGACCTCTCTACCATATAAATGCTAATTCTTGAATTATTAGTTTAAATATTTTAAAGTTACTCAGCACAACACATATTAAAGCTCATTAATTTAAAAACCTGAATATTTTCAATAAAAACAAAATAGTTATAAAATCACTTCCTTAGAGTTTAAAATAGGGTGGTGCAATCCTAGTATAAATATATATCTACTTAGTAACTATGGAGATCTGTAGGATGTATGCTTATGTTTTCTTTAATTTTATAACTATTATGAGACACATACATAATAACAAGTATCTAGACAACAAATGTTAACAATATAGTGCAGTTAATTCTGTGTTAACTAAGATTTGGTTATAACTATATGATCCAATGTAGGAATTATACTTTCAAGAATAATACAAAGCAATTTGTTCAATTGATACTATTTCTTGAACCCAAGCCAATCTCCAGCTGTAAGATATATATATATATATATATCCAAGCCAATCTCCAGCTGTAAGATATATATATATATATATATATATATATATATATATATATAGCAGTTAATTCAGTGATAACTAAGATTTGGTTATAAATATATGATCCAAGGTAGGAATTATGCTTTCAAGAATAATACAAAGCAATTTGTTCAATTGATACTATTTCTTGAATCCAAGCCAATCTCCAGCTGTAAGATGGACTCACTGTATATACAAGCCAACAGTTAGACCGGATTTAGAACCGGTTTTATTTCTATTGAGGTAAAGTGTGAAGCCACCCCTCTAATGACAGTAATAACAACTAGACAGGAAGTGACGTTATGTCACCTTAAATTGGAGAAATGAAAGGGGAGCCAAGAAAGATAATCCAGATAATAGCTTCCAAGAATTATTGTTACTACATTTTACTTCTTTTACGAGAAGAGAAATATATAGGCCTAACTTGTGTTTCGTAAAGTCATTTTCAATGATCACAAAAAAATAAATTTCTCAAAAATTAAAGATTACAAATTACCTAATAGCCCCAGAAAAAATAATATTTTGTCCACAAGTTAGTTTTAAAGAAATTTTTGCTTTGAAACTATTATAAAATATGTAATGAATTGGGTAGAAAGCTACCTACTACTACATCCACTGTCGAGATAATTTTCTGTGAAATTTATGAAAAAAAAAAGGTGGTATTTAACGTGCACTTTCTGAACCGACTGATTATATCAGAACACAACTTGTAAACTGACTTAAACATAAAACTGACACAATATGCATCCCACGACCGTTAATTAATTTTTGTGATAGGGAAACGCATATTTTATCATTGATAAAGTTTTAAACCATTCCAGAAATAGAATCCTGTACCCTTAACTTAGTTAACAGAAATGCTAATAACTGAGCTAAGGTCTCAGACTTTTCTTAATAAAAAGTTTAATGATTTTATGAATTATAAAATATATGTAACTTATTTCATAAATTACTAAAACACTAGAATCTTAACGATCTATCTTAATATTGTTGTGATCGGTATTAGTAAATTCAGTTATTAATGCCTGAAAAGAATAGGAACAAGAAATTACTGAAAAACCAACCTAAGTATACCTTGATATTCTTACGATTAAATATTTGGAGAACATTTTTTTTTAGAAAACACATACATATTTGTTTGCGGTAAACTATGATAATATTTTACCATATTAGTTGTGTTATTTTATGGGTATTTAAAATACCTTTAATAAGTGACCGTATGAACAAGTGGAAGTAGATCTAATAGCTGTTTTTACCTACTTAATTTAGACAAGTCTCTTATATGAAAGATTATTTGGGAGCGTGTTGTTTGCATCCGTGTTGGTAGCGCCCTTTAAAAAAACGTGGGCGTTTGTGGCCGCCTAGAAATAAATCGTAATAGGGAATGAAAGAATGTTTGAGTTTGGGGAAGAAAAAGAGAAAGCACCCGTTTTATGTGGGTTTTTTCCGTCAGCGAGTCAAATCCTAGATACTAGCAACTGGACGTAACTAAGAAGATATATGACGTTTATTTTTTATCGGTAATGTTTCAAAACTACTAGTATGAAGGGATATTGGTAGGCTAGGTTAGGTTAGGTTAGTTTAGTCATTGACCTGAAAAAAAAATTACCATTTTGAAAAAATATGTGACTCATACGAAATATTTAGTAAGACCGGGCGATAAATCAAACAAAAATTAAATGTTTTAACTAAGTAAATAGTATTTTTAAAAAAATGAATATTTAGTGGGTGCAAATTCACTCTTCTAGCCTTGTTTCGGGTAATGGGAGGTCGGGATTTGAATCAAGGCCGGGTGTACTAAGGATTTTTTTTTCTCTTAATGGTTTCACACTTGACTCTCAAGTAAGTAAGTTTACACTTCCTTTAAATCATGAAAGTGGTTAGAGAGGGAGGAGGTGTAAAGGTGGAATAAGTCTCTTCTAATAATCGGCTCAAAAGGGATAATCTTAAGACAAGGACAAGCACAACATCCATTCTCCGACTGACAGTTTAGGCCTATCATTGTAAAAGGGTAAACCCATATTTTCAACAAATTATACATTATCGGCCATACCGGTGTTGGACTTGCAAAATAAATAGTGAATTATATTATTCATAAAATTGAAAATCAACTTTTGGGACAATGCATAAATTATTGAAGTAACTTAATTTTATGGCCAATGGAATTAATTCCGTCATCATATTCTTTGTTATTCATTTGGCAAGAAAATTTTAATTTTTAAATTTAAAGTGAAAATAGGCTTGTTCTGCGCTTCAAACCCGCTTCCCCCTTTTCCAAGCCCCACTATAAATTAATTGCTAGTGACGCTTATACTCTGAATATTATATTATTCTTCTCCACCCTAGTAGTGTAAATACGTGGTGCACCAAAAAAACCAACTAAACAGCGCTAACACGATACTCGGTATGTCATTGACTTGATATAATTTAGCTAAAATAATGTGAGGAGGGCGATGTGTAAGAAAACTTAGCATCATCCACCTAGTACGCCTCAGTGCTCAAATGGTCTAGGGCGTAACTCTCGCAATAGATTAACTGCCTATATTTGGGAAATAATGGTTTGAATCCCGGTCAGTGCTAAAGTGGTTTTTCCTAAATGGTATTTCACTCTCTCTCATTATTCACGCAAATTATAGTAAATTCATCTAAATTAAACCATCCTCATCCCTAATACATCAGCGTAATGATTACATATGCTTATAATCTGAAAGAGTAGTAAGATGCATTGCTATTAAAATAATCCACTTAGATAGATATAGTGAAAACCAATATTTAAATACAACTCACTTAATTGTCATGGTGGAGCAACCCAGCTCTGAGTTCATTAAACTTCTTGCCAAGTTATTCCAGGATTCAGATGGACTCTATTTGATACAATATTAGTCTGGCCTACATTTTTTTTTATTTAAACTGCTTTGAGAGAATTGTGAAATTATCAAACTAGTTTTTATTAATATATAAAAATATGCACACTTTTTACCAATACTAATAAACAAACATAGTTTACCCCAAACTGCATGTACAGAGTTGGGATGAATAATTATACTTTTTACTTCAAATTTACTGGAGGGAACCAACTCTTCACTTCAACCAACATAATCTTAGTTCCTCTATTCCACCATTTGTTAAGTGTGTTTTGTTTTTAATTTAATATTTATTGTACTTCGAAAAACCCAATATTAAATTATTTACGTTGATAGCTTTGGAACAACGAAAATAAAGAGAGTTAAAAAAGTTAAACTACGATCCTATGTGGAAACCATTTGTGACCATTGTTTAACTACATAGTAGACAGACATTTAAAGCTAACTACCCATTTAGCTTATTGATCGGATAACTAAGATGTTCATTTCCAATTGAAGATAAGAAGATGTCACTGAATCCTCTCCTTGTAATTGTATTTACCAATTCTTCAGGGAGTCCATTTCACCCCGATCTGGTCCCAGACTCCCTCCTAGATAAAGATAAACAACCGCCGGCTTGTATCGGCGATGCGTGGCTGCAGAGAGCAATTACATCTAAGATTTATCACAGCTGTTCCCCTTTCCTTTCTTCTTCCCTTTCCTAACTCTCGCCCTCTTATTGCCCTCTCCCATTGTACTTGCCACCCTGACGCCCAAAACAATCGTCCACCACCCGTACCAAACTGGTATGGTGGTGTCACACATCAATTGATCACACGCGAGACCTTCAAGGGTACATGTGTTTGGAAGACGACTTTGAGTGAATGAGTCAGTGGGATGGAGAAACCCTCACTCACTTAGGCTTCAATTTTCATACATTCCAAGAAGAAACAAACAAAATTAGAAATGGCCATCTCAGTTAATTAGGAGGATAATTCTTGGTATTATATTCTCGGCTGCAGGTAGGATCACCATGGTATTGTGTCTTCAAATAATGATCAACTCCATCTGAAAGAAAGAAACGAAATACTTTCAGCTTATGATCTTAGATGCCAATACCACTATATTTGTCCCTCAAACGTGTCTTAAGGCATTTGACTGGCATCACTATTGGTCGTACTAGACTAGTACGCTGGGTGAACCATGAATGGTTTTCTTCAGTTTATTTCATAGAGGTTTTTTCAATATCTCTCCATTAATATGGGTGCGTTTACTCCTCATTCATACATTTTAACTAAATTCATGCACACTCCTTTTACCCTGAAAGGTAACAGACTTTACCTTGATGGATTGCACTATGGCCCTATCTTATAAGGTGCACCATAGTGGAATAGTGCTTGTTAAGTTTTCTACCTTACAAACTAGACAACATGTACCTAGGTATCTTGTGTCAAATACGTAAATTAAAAAAAGACGTTAGTTTTAAATGGATTGAAAATAAAGTGTATGTTTTATTTCTAATTTGCAAGAATTTTTTTAGCACTGCGTCTTACTACCCGTTTTTGGTTACAGGCCAATGAACTGGTTGCATTAATGTGCTCAGAAATAAAAAGGTTGAATTACAGGAAGTGTACCCTCATTTTCGTGGAGGTAGAGTGGAAAAATCATTTAGGAAAAACCATCCTCAGTGCACCTGACTGGGTTTGAACCATAATATCCCCGTCTTAGGCAATCCAGTATATCGCGAGAGTGGCACCTTGGACCAAGATGCGGCCAACGATGCAGGAGTGGAAAGGGCCTACCAAATTAACTACAAACATACCACTCTTTTAGTGGATTCTAAAATAATCTAATATTTCAATTACCACAAAAAATCTCGCATACACAGTGATGCCGGTTAGATGAACTGTTTTAAGTTTTACATGTATGGAACTACAAAAGAAGAGCCAGACGCGCGAACCATATTAGCGCCACATTCCTATATCCACTGTTCCACCATTTCCTTCTCACTTGACCAAACCATCGTACCACTAGGCCATGCCTTTCCGAAACATTGACTGACCTCCTCCTCTCACTCTTCATTCAGTCTCATTGACACTTCAGGTCTGTGATGTCAAGAGAACGCTAAGTAGCATCTACTGGATGACTCTGAGACCAATATCCACAGATGTGAAGTATATTGTACACTATTACCCATTTTAAAAGAAAGTATACCTAAATAAAAAATGATATATATAAACATATGTAAACATGCAAAACAAACCAAATTACTCATATTCGGAGATATACATATTTTTTGGAGCCTCTGAAACACACACATTCTAACTACATATACACCCTATGGCGACTTACAGACTAAACCGTAGTAAACTAAATCACACATCCACTACACTTCCTCCATATTCGTCGTAGGCCTGGTTCAAACCAAACTAAAGAAAACATTCCAAAACTACAAAGGTTACCCTGACTAAACACCGTGACTCACTATAAAAAGGAATATCCTACGCCCCCTTCCAAACATAGTAGCACTAGGAAGGACGGAATGGCTTCAGCAGGCTGACGTGAGCTATCCGGATGGGTCAACAAGACTCAGTTTTCTTATTTATAGTGAACAACTTTTCTCATTCTTCAAGGCCAAATTTGAATTATTTCAAATTTTCTATAATTTGTCGTGATTAAATTACTCTCAAATAAATTATTTTAGAAAAATAAACATAGATTATCATTGACCATGTAAAATAGTCCCCCATACCAATTTTAAACAACATCATTAGAACTATTTAAAAAACACAATAATCAGTGTTTAGTAAATTTATAACAAATGAATTTATTTTATAAGTATATATATATAATATTTATAATGTAAAAAACCCATGCTCATTTTGAACAAAATAAATAGAGCCATTTTAACAATATTCAAATGGTTAAAAAACAAGTAATCGTAAGCTACCCTTTAAAGAATTTTACAAAAAAAAAAGCATACAGTTTTATTTGTCATGGAAAATACTCCCCGTTTAGATAATACATTTCAAACAAAGTCGTTTTTGTTATTTTCAAAATATTTAGATCTTTCAAAAATTATTCATCAGTAAATTACCTATATTTTAAGAATTTTTATCCAATAATCAAAAATACAGTTTTATTAAGATTTCAAACATTACTTATTTCTATCTAAAACAAAATTGATAGAGCCATTTTGAAAAATTTTGAACTAAGAAAAATCTCTTTTTATTTAAAAAAACTTAATTTGAGGGTTAGGGTCATAGAAACTAAATCTCAAGTTTAAAAATAATCCATAAATCCATTTTGGATCTATGACCGGGAACAGACATTCAGACAGACCAACATGAGTAAAAACAGAATGGTAAAATTCCCCTTTTTTGAGTTCGAACATACAAATACTTAAAAACTTCATCATAATCTCGAGGAATTAAATTTTCACGATTACAATAGCTTCTCCTGATAATATAAAATAAAAAAATGTTCAAAAACAGTCATCAGTAAACAAAGTTTATATGAAAAACAAATAGCTATTTTTATTGATATCTTAAAAACTTACCATGTAACAATTTTAAAAAAGATCGTTGAAGACATTTTTAGAATATTTAAAATATTTAAAAAAATAGTCTTCAGTAAAACTAATCTTAAAATAATTTTACCCCAAAAACAAGTATAAAAAATAATGTCTCATGTCAATCACTTATAAGTTACCCATTTTGAACTAGAGCGTTAAAACTTTTTTTAATACTTCAAAATTTTGAAAGATCACTAATCTTTAAACTACCTTCAAACGAAATGTTATCCAAAAACCAAGAACATGTTTCATATTTTCATGTTAAACACTCACAAAATACCCATTTAAAATCAAATCTCTAAAGCTATTTCTAAAATAATTCACATTTTTGAAAAAGCAATCATCTGAACTACACATAAACGATCTAATGTTGTGAGAAAATAATAATGAAAGTAAAAGAAAGATTTATAAAAGGCTTTGTAAATATAAAATAATTTTAATTAATTAGTAAAAAAATATTAAATAAATATGACATATAAAACCTATATAACATACAATAAGTTTAAACAAGCTTGTTACCTATGAAAAAACTTATTAAAATATGGTAAATCATGGAAAAGCTACATAATTCATTTGAAATATAAATAAGCTTGTCAATACTTTTTTTTTATAAAACATGAAAAAGTTATTTGTGTGTTTTCGATTGATTAATTCCATAAGACACACTATTATAAATTTATTTATTATAAAATATCAATAAAAGATTAGTAAAATTGATTTAAGAGGCGAAGATGAAGCTGTATGAAACCCTAAAAAAAACCTAGATACCAAGTTTTAGCCTGGTGGGCAAAATAGTTTAGTCTATATTCCAATGTACAGTCAGACAGACAGACGGACAACAGACAGACAGACAGACAGACAGAAATGCAAAAACAACTTTTTCGGATTCGGGGGAAACGTCAAAATTCATCAAAATATCGAGTTCGATTTTTTTTATGATCACAATACTTTCTCTACCTGTAAGTTAGCAAGAAAGTAAATATTATAATTTATGCATCATACCGGAACACCTAAAGTCATTTTGACTAAAAATTGAAAATAGCCATTTTGGTTGTGGTATTGATCAATGCTTATAAATGATATTTAATCAAAATCGTTAGAACCGATTTTGATAAAATCGATTTTTATTTTTACCCTTGGGGCAACCCTATGAAAACCCTAGATACCAAGTTTTATCCCGATCGGTAAATAGTTTAGGCTTTACTCCAAGGTACAGACAGACAGACAAACAGACGGGAATACAAAAAACATTTTTTCGGATTCGTGGGGTCATGAAACGTTGAAATTCATCAAAATCCTGAGTTGGATTTTTATTTACGATAGCAATACTTTCTCTACCTCTAAGGTAACGAGAAAGTATAAATTAAAAAAATTAATCATAATTTTTTAAAATTATTCTCTATATAGATTACAACCTTTGAAGTATCCGGTGTTGCCCGATAGAAATATTATAGGGTAAAATGGTGTTAAGGGTGCACATAAGAACAAGAACAGGGGGAGGGAAAAAATCTAAATAGAAATAATTTTTAAATAGAGCACAAAAACGGTTAAAAAGTGAAGAAAAGATTAAAAGGGTAAAATAGGGAAAATGGAAGAAAAGTGTTTATTTTAGGGTTAAAAGAAAAACACCTTTAAAATGGTAAAAATAGTCAAATGGTTGGAATTAAATCCAATCCAAATTATTTTAGGTTTTTCTTACCCCTTTTAACACATTTACCTCATTTATCTTCTTACCACTTACACCTCATTACCCCTTTTTACCCTTTTAATTTAATATACCCTTTTGGCCCTTTCTAATCAGTTTATCCTTTTCACCCCATTTACCCTTTTTAACACTTTTTTTTTGACATTCATACCGTTTTTTCCCATTTTGATGCTTTCTAATTATATTATCATTGTTATTTATCTTACATCTATAAACCCGTTTAAGTTTTAACGCTTACACTTTTTATGTGTCCGTTTTATCACATTAAACCTTTTTGGCCTTTTTACCATATTTTGTATTGTGTCTGTTTTGCTTTTTTGATATTTTTCGCATTTAGATCCTTTTGACACTTTCCCAAAATTCATCCTAGTGGTCTTGTTTCTCTTTTTGATTAGATTTAATTTGTACTATTTTTGCACTTTTTACACCATTTTACACTAAATACCTGGTTTAGCCATGGATACATATTTTAGAGCTACTGTAATAGGTAAAAAGGTGTAAATTTGCAAAAAGTGTATAAATATTAAAAAGATAAAAATCAAATTACCTTTATTTTAAAAAAGGTAAAAGATTAAGTAAAGGTTGAAATATATATATAATAAATTAAGAGAGTTAGAAGGGAAAAATGTTTAAAAATCTAACGAGGGTAAAAAAAAGGGTTAAAAAGCTATAAGGGTTAAAAGGGTAAAAAAGGTGATAAGGAAAAATGTAAAACTGAGTAAAAAGGGTAGATTGGGTGAAATGGGTAAAATGAGAAATATGGGAGAAATGTTTAAGTTGGTAAATAGAATAAAAAATAAATAAAATCAGAATTTTAAAATTCCACCAGTAGCTCTAAGTTATTTAATAAGCCCAGAGATTTCGAATACTAATATGAACCTTTTTTTAAATTCATAATAATATTAAAATTTATAATCTTAATGCACAAAAGATTTACATAGGATTGAAAATTACAAATCAGAATAAATTCCAGATCAGCATTTGGCAGAGTAATATTTGAAATTTGAAACTAAAAGGCAAACAATTGAATAATTTAAATTGATCACAGCTTGAAAATTTTTGTTTGGACAAAAGTATACAAGTATGACACAATCCAAATTTCTATCGTCAGTTTTAATTCTATCAACAGGCTGCTGCTTACGTAGAGATTGTTATTATTAGTAGACAAATTTTTTTTCCGACTAGCAAAATAAATCCGTTGTAATAATGACCAGCTCAGAGGTAAAGGGGCTAGTTTTCTACTATATAAACCTTTTGTTTCTAGCCAATTTAGGAGAAGGACCAGAGAGTCGTATCTAGGGGTCCTTTCTAGTGTCTTGTATACACAAACTGCCTGGTCAAAGATCAGTCTTGGAAAATATCCCGCATGTTTGAATCCCGCACCACACGGGGGATTGGACCCCCCAAAACTTCTTAAAAGTCCTAAATGTACCTCCAACCGCGATATAATCGAAGAGTATGAAAGTACGCTAAATATTAGAGCCATAACATCTAGGCCAGGTCAGCCCGTGGACTGTTGAAAGATAGACTACTGACAGTAGCGTGAACCTCACCACCTGATTACTCTAGGCTACGTCTTGTATAAACTACATCACACTCTGTACATTCTAAGTAACTTCTATATAATTTTATAACTAACGACTAAAAAGAGACCCACATGGTTTTTGAAGTACCTTAACCCAACATAGTTAGGCCATTCATGACAACTGTGTCCATGGGGTGGGCGGGTAGCGACAACTTAATAAATAAATTGGTGGTCTAGGGGTAAGGTGTCGGACTTCTGTGTTGAGGGTCCGGGGTTCAATCCTCGGTCCCGGCACAGATTTATCTGATAACCAAACCCTACCTTCCCCTCTGACAATACGTGTATTAATCACAACTTGTGAATGTGGGAAATGCCAGGCCTCCACCGTGGTTCGGATTCCACGTTAAACTGTAGTTCCACCATTTCATCTCACAATCACCCTACCATTACACATTAGCGTAAGTGCGTACAACCCAAACGGGTGGTAAGATGCGGTGCTAATAATAATGATCATAACTATACATACTTTTTGATGTATTAATAGAAATAATTGGATCCGATATAAAATGATAATGTTCAAAAATAACTAAATTGACACTAACTTACAGCAGTAATTGCTACGTGCTGCGACATCCTTCTGTCTCTCTCTATCGACTACTTAGGTGAGATCTTCTCAGAAGACAAGAGGAAAGGAACAAAGGACGACTGCATACCGTTACTTAGATAAGTTTCTAGAAGCTAAGTCTTCAAAAACAAACCTTATGTCAAAGGCAGGTGTCATCTCTTGTTTGGTAGTGTCCGTCAAAAGAAAGCATATGTTTAATTAAAATCACCGAATCTTTATCGGGACCGTAAATATTCCTTACTCGACACAATCGAGGGTAAATTTGGACCCAATCAAATTCTATTCTTCATGGTTCCTTAGAAAGTGAAATATAAGCACGTGTGCTATCGATCAACCTTGTTGGTGCAATAATGACGTTAAATAAACACTTAATTTTAGATCACATAATTGATTTAAATTTTAGCTTTGTAGTAAATCACAATAACATAATCCTTATAATATGGTTGTGCAAAGATTGTGGCAAATTTCAATAACGAACCGTCTATGCATGAATTATTGTGATCCAACGTGTAGGTATGAAAAACATCACAAAACTATACGAGTATAATCTTGCAAATCTCATAATATTGATATTTAGGTAATATTTGGACTCAGAAATATTGACATTATTATTTAGTTGGACTCAATTAAAAAATACACATATTAATTTAGACTTATATTTTATTTGGATTTGGTGACATATCATTTATAAAATATTTTATTAGATTTTTTTATTTAAAAAAAATTCAATTTGAATTTGATTGAAAGCAGTTTTGATTTTAATTCGTTTCGTGATGACACAGTTTAAAACGCCAAGTTCACAATATATGTAAAAGCAACAACTGAGCTTAGTCTAAGTAATAAGGATTATCACAAATGTTCCACTTTCTATATATCTTGGTTTTTTTAGTTGCCCAAATCGTTGGTCATAATAACTGATTCATCAAGCTTTCAATAGATTTTTTTAATATTCCTATGGTGTACACCCAACATATTTTCTTAAGTAATATTCAAGCTCTTATTGGATTCCTTAAGCACGTGAGCCCCTTTGCCAGGTCCAAGATTTCGATTTTTCTTGTTTTTTAAGCTTCTCTAATTGGTAGTCAAGTGGTCTTAAGTGTCAGACTGACAATAAATAAATACATGTAGATATGTTTAAAAGATTTGCTTGAAGAGCAGAACATCAAGTTTCAATAAATAGGTATTAAAAGTTTTACTTTTATAGGTTTGTTTATTAGTTTTAGAGCCTGCCATGCTGATGATCAAGTGGATTAAGGCGTAACGCTATAAATAGGATGAATAGGTAAAATTAATACGCCTGAGGCTATCCAAGTAGCCTAAGCCAAGCTATATAATAGTTTTGGAGTTTCTAAATATATGGTCACGCGTCCTTACACGCCAGGCATGCAAAACAAAAAAAAAAAAAAAATGCTTGAGACATATATTTTCTTCAGCTCTATACTAAAAACTCCCATTGAGACCCTTTGATCTCAAAACATTTATAATTATCTTTAGAACTTTATGTGAACTCAAAATTGTATGATATCGTTTTGTACCAAATGCTACTAGCCCCAATTACTTTAAGAGCCTGTAAAATCTGTTAAAAAAACCAGTAAGGGATATCAATATTTCTTAATCAAGTCTGTCCTCATGGCTCAGAAATAAGCATAATTATAAAAGAGATACTCTGGTTTGACTTGGTAGATGGTTGAAATTATTTACTAATTCTCTCACTCATAAAAAAAATTTTGTGCTGATATAATTAGTTAGTTCAGAAAGTGCATGTTAAATAACTCAAATATAGTTTCTAAGGGTTGATTTTAGACTTTTATTAATTTAATGGGATTACTAACTATATATTTGCCCCACGGTTCAAACCGATAATTTGATTTGGCCCTTGGGGTGAAAAACCTTAGCCCGGCCTGGTTTAAGGAATCACTCTCGCAATATACTGGACTGATGATGACGGGGAGATCAAGATTCGAATCCCAGTCGGATGTAAGCCTACTGGAGTGGATTTTTCTAGAAAAAAATCCACTCCCCTTCAACACAAATGCGGATACACGTCATATAAATTAAACCTTCCTCTTCCCTAACAAAATAGCGTAATTAATACGTCTACGCATAGCCCGAGTGGGTAGTCGGATATGGGTAAGACACGGTGACCATAAAATAATAATTTAAATCTAACTCAATCTATGGTAAAACATCTAGGCCTACACATTCAATCGTGGGGTTGGAATTGAAATACCTATACAGAGTACGCCTCTTCATGCCTATACATTCTTATGGGCAAAGACAGGATTGAAACAAACTACTATTGACTTTTATTAGTCTTTACTGCTTACTCAGTGATGGTAAAAATGTGCGATTCAATTAACATTATATTTGAAAACACACAAAATATTCAAATTTTAAAAAATATGAAGTACACCTGGTAAAATAATTTAATTAAGTTAAATCATATGTTTAAGAATTAAATGGGAATCAAACCAATCAAATGATCTACTAAGTATGATTAAATATCACTCATAGTTTTTGTTGTCCCCTTGAATTAAACCAGATTCATCTAATCAAAAAAGTAGTGGCTGAACAGTATTCACCTGCCGTGGATAAATACTTAATTGTGATTAAAATAACTTTATTATCACAGAGTTATACCATTTTAAAATTTTACTTTTTTGGATGTACCAGTAGCATTTATAAATTTGTTTGTTTCTTCTTCATTTAATAATAAGATTATTGTTTTCAAGCATTTTTAATCTACTAGCTATTAGTACTGAAATGTTTTAATTTTGAAGGACTTTAATAACCTCATATTCTGAGCTTTCTAGACTTCTGTAAGCAGACTTAAAACCAATAATTCTATGAATTGGAGAATCAGATTTGTAAAGCTCTTGATGATGGAAAAACCGTTGTGATGTATTAAATATAAAATGGGATAGGAGATTCTGGGAATAATGTTCCTAGAATAAAAGAAAACACATTATCTTATAGTCCACCAAAACACAATCGTAGAATGATACTTCCAAGTTGTTTTCATCTTGCACGACCCCATATAGATAACAAAACTAGAGTAAATAAAAATAACAATAAAATAAGTACTTCCTGATGACCATCGATGGAAAGAACCAACTTCACTGCCCACTTTCAAGAGTGTCCTTATCACATCTAGTAGAGAAATATAAAAGGACCACAGGAAAAATTGTTCTTAATACGATATTATTGTAAGAACAATTCATATATTTTATTTCTCCTAGGGGGAAATCCATATCGTGATGGCATAGTGACCATTCTAAAGATGAAAATGTATACAATCAAAGGTCTCGGTTTTAGTGTTCTTCACCCCTGGGGTTTAGAGGTCGCATTGAACTGTAAGCCCTGAGGGGTGTTGGAGGGGGAAAGGGTAGGGTTCGACAGTAACAAAACTGCACCTCAGAGAATTGGTATTCCCTCAGCAAAGTGCAGATATCGTCTTGAAATTGCTTGACATTTCAAGGGGGGTGCTCTTGTTAAGGAGTTGCCTTATTTTTTACTTAAATCGGTGGTGAGAAATCTCTTCTAATCCCTTACATCGAAATTATTAATTATAGTTTATCTTAAATTTTTATTATTATTATCATTATAAATTTTAACGTGAATTATTATCGTTTAAGCATTTGCTACGCTTGTTGTGTTTTACACTATCATAAAGGTTTATAAAATGATTAATCTACTTAAACTACATGTCCATTCACCAAGGTTGCAGAATTTATTTAACCTTTTAACTGGTTCCAGTTAATGTGGATATCGGGTTTATGGTAAATTTTGAGTGAAGATGTTTTTCTAATGTTGATTTAACTATGGTTTTTTCCAATCTGTTTACACACCAATGCTTGTGATTGAGTTAAACTTAAAACCAAGTCGTTGGTAATCCTTATGTTAAAAAGTGAAGAAAAAATATAGTAAGCATTATGACACCCCAAACTCTTAAAATATAATATATATAGTTTTACTTAAATTTTCCTGAGGCAACACTCTTCTATTTTATCGACACTGAACTAGGAACTAGAACAAAGTGTAATACCTTGTCCATGAAGGAGGTGGGTTGTGTCTCGATAGAAGAGTATTTAGAGTGGATGATCTCTATTTTAAAGGCCTATAACTAACCATAGCCAAAATATTTTACTAGTTACTGCCTTGGTTCAGAATCTGAATCTCTAACTCCCAAACTTCTGACCACGTCCAAAGTCGATGACGCTCACATCCTAGATGTTGGAGGGAATAGATACGTTGCCTACAAAGACTATTGTTAACCTGTTGAGGAAGCCTGCCAATGAAACACTGAGTCCAGGTAAAACAAAGGAGCACATGTTTATCCTCCGTCTCCTAGGAAGAGAGGGAGGCGATGGCTGGCTGACTACTAAATGCTGGCATGCGCACTTTCAACGGCGGATGGTTGGGAGAACCCAACCCATCTCAAAATCCTTTGTTCTAGAGTTGAACACGTTGTTTTCACTAATGGTGTCGTCTTGGGTGAGGTGTGGATGGGGAAGGCCCTCACACGATGTAAACAGACAACAGGGTGGATTATCTATTGACTGATTACCAAAACCAATTAAAGGAGCGGTGACTAGTGAATGCATCTACTGAAAAGAAGTGATGCGTGCAAACAGCTTTATCCGTTCGAGATTTTCGGTGTGGGGGGACAATGACGCCACTTCCGGCGGAAGAACCTTTCAGAATGAAGGGGGCCCACTCCCTTTTTGATTTTTCCTTTTCAACTGTTTCTTTCTTTCTATCAAGCGATGTGTCTGTCTTATAATTACGAGTATTTATAGGTCTACTCAGTAGACAACTTGGGTCTGTTGTTTTTTTGTTGGTTTCCAGGCGTGATGAACGGTGGGGCATTTAGTGTCAGACCTAATTCCCCTCAATTTCCACTCAACAGTGGAACTTTGTACATAAACTTTTGTATTGTGTAGTAAATTTAATGTGGAAAACAACACTAGATACCTATGGATAGATCCAGTTATTTATCTGTAATTATATCTGATATGGAATGAAGAAGCACTGTAAGAAACTTGAGATGAGAATGTAAGTGGTTGAAGGAATGTGTTTAATATATTATTACATTATGATTCACTGAACTCTAATAATGTGATCAATAAACACGATTTTTAACACCTTTAGCATATATTGTATTAATTACATATTCATGCTCGTAAGCTAAGACTAAATTATGTTATAATATAAGCTACAAAAACTATAAAACTAATCTAATGTTTATAGGTAAAGATTATTTTCAAAACAAACAAAAACCATTTAAATTATTGAGTTCTGAATAAAACGTAGTTAAAAGCTATTATTTGTAAGACTCTTACAATTGGCCTAAATACAACTCCCACAGAATACTTACAGTTAAAATCCACTTCAAATATCGAAGAATAAAATGTATTTCTTATGTTATATTTCTTACAGGCAATAAAGAAGTATAGTGTTGTTTAACGTTTGAAATTAAAGTGGTAATTTAATATAGTATTTATTTCCCAACTCACCTAAAGATTCAATTATAAACAGCACAGTTGAATTAATCGATAAATCATTTTGTATTGAATATATAGCATACTTAAAATCAAGCTTAAGGAGTAATTTTAATTCATCAGGTATCTTTGACATATTGTACTCAAATTTTCTCAGAGATAATCAATTAGTAGTTTACTAGCTCACCTACTTAAACACTCTATGGCACTAGGAACTTGTAAGTTCATTACAAAAGTACGTCACCTATTCCTATATTGAATTAGTTCTATCCAGTCCACATCATTACATCCAACTCTATTTTGAGCTAATTATAACCAGTAGGGATATTAATAATACCAGATGATTTCCTGGAAAAGGTAAAACAAATCTTATATCAGCATTAAATCGATAATTTAAAATTAAAAACTTTTTTAAAGTATTGTCAAAATAGTCATTAAAAGGGTTAATTTATCAAGTCATATTTGATTAAATATCTCAATTAGGTTTATCTTAAATAGATAAATTGAAATTACAGTGACCCTCTTCGGTGGCTGCCTGGTCTAACGCGCTACTCTTGCAGTAGAAAAGACTGCCGACGACGGAGAGATTGAGGTTCTAATCTCGGTTGGGTGTACTGAAGGTGGCTTTTTCAAAATTGATATCCACTCTCCCTTCACGCAAATGCAGGTAGGCAGTTTCTATAAATATAATCCTTCTCATCCCTAAAACCTTAGCATAATAGTACATAAGCGTATACCTACGAGCAGTAAGACGGGGTGCAAAAAAAAACACATTGTTTTAATTTTACAGAAATTCATGGCTAGTTATAAAAAATTTGCTCAACTCCGCTTATCTCAAATAGATAAAGGGAAATTACAGAGTTTTTTTTTAAATATATGGATGTTATACAAAGATTATAATTTAAATATCGTGATGTGAAATAGGTTTCAATATTGCTACTTATTCTAGAAGTGTTTGAAAATGCTCAAAATTGATCATTCACAAATAGCGTTCAGCACAAATGTTCTCAAGCTAACTGAAACCAACTTGAAGCTTGATGATTTTATCCAGTGCACATTACAAATGGTTTATGGAGAGGGAAACCCACAGCAAATTATTCGTTGAATTAGACCAGGCGGAAAAACGGAAATGCTCGGTCTTGATATGTTCCATTGTGTGTAAGAGTGGGGTAGGAAGGGTGGAGGGGATGGGTGTGTGCGTGTGTGTGGAGGGAAGTTACAGGATCTAAGTGACACACTTAAACACTTCACTGATCAGATGTGGAAGAAAAAGTGAGTAAGGGCTAAACAGCCATTTGAAATATGATTCAATATATGTGGAGCCATCAGAAAACATGGCTAGGTTTCCATGGTTCTTTTTATAAAAAAAAGACAGCACAAAGAACTTTATGTAGCTGCAGGAAAGAACTTCCGGTTGTCGTTAAGGCTTGACTTAAAATGCATGATGTAGTGTTAATTTCTTAAATTTGGTAGCATCAGTTGAGTTATAGTTTTATGTCTAGGGAAGACTATTTTTTTAAACGGATTGACTACTTTTTAGTGCGGATCAACCGGAGTACATTTTGGTCTAAAGATAAATCATATGATGAAGTAAACGTGTAAGCTAATTCTTACCAGTGTATAGAGATATCTAGGGTTAAAAATGTTTCTATCTAACTAAGATATGAAAGTAAATAAATTAACTACCTAGTAATACTAAGCACAATGTCATACTACCTTTTCGGGCTATACGCTAAAATAAAACTACAAAATGCAAGTGCAATTAAATTACCAAATGCAATTGCAAATAAATCGTATCCATGCCCAAATAAACCGTATTCATATCGTGTAATCTTATCTTTGATAGAAGAAAATTAAAATCGAGCTTTACTAAACATGTTGAATCAATTTAATTATTATTTTAAACTTGATAAGCAAAAAAAACTTTGGAAAAGTGAGAAAATAAACTCCACAAATGCTAATTAATATACAGTAAACGCATTTAAAACTTGGTTAGATTAATTTCTTTAACCAAAATTTAAATAACACTAGATGATGTGATGGACTTGATGAGAGCATTTTACTATCACAACATAATCAAAGCTATTAATCTCATTTTAAATGAGATGCGTTTAATGTTACAAATGCTAATACTAAGCATAAATCAGTAAAATTGCTCCATTTGCTTATTATTATTTTAATTAAGATAAATATTAATGATAACAATTCTAGGCCATGTTAAAAGGGTATTTTGACTGATATAAAGTGATTAAATCCTTTAGGGTGTACTGAGGTGAATTTCCTAAATGGTTTATCACTTTCCCCACGCACTGTATTGATTCCTTCTCTCTTAAGGTAAATATGCGAATAGTCCACCACTAAAAGTTGATGAACACCTTATATTTGAATATTTCCAAAATGAGATTATCTACCATGGTTATTTAAATAAGTTAAAATTTGAAATAGATTTCTTGAAAATATTTTTTATAAAATTTATTGTTTCAAATTTACTATTTCCATAAATATGTGTTTAAATCATCGATACCTATCAGCATTTCAAATTCACGCTGACCAAATACACTGAGGCTATATATTATAGCCTACACCATAGTGTAACTAGGCATGGTAAGCTCACTCACTACCTTTCAGGATAAATGGAATATATAGCTATATTTTTTCATAGTGGATAACTTAATCCTGGTTGACTGAATAAGTTATGTTTATAAACAACAAACCCTTTTAATAAATGGAAATGTGTTGATGAATTTGGTGTACTTGCAATGATATAAAATTGTTGCTTTAATTGATTAGCATATAAAAACATATATTTTCCCAAAATATAACCAGAAACCGTGGTAATCCCCAAAAAACGGCAGCCCATCTTGAGGACACGTTAATGTAGGCAGAATTCTTTTTAGAATCAAGCTGAATCGCAAATTAATCTTAGGCGTGTTTTATAAAACCATTTTTAACATTTTTTTAAACCAAAATTGATGTCTGTATTTGAAAATGTCACTTATTTTGAGCAGCAATGGATTGAATTGCCATATTTTTATATTTGTTTTTTACGGCTATAGCCGCATCTCAATATTATATTCTTTAAATTGAAAAATGAAACCTGGACATGGGAATCAAACCCAAGACCTTTAGATCAGCACGTTAACGCTCTAATCACTATCTTCGTCAGAGTCTTCGCATGATAAGGGTCATTCTTCACTCATATTTTAAGGCAGAATCTGTTATGGACGTGCAGAAATATCTAGTAACATATTACTATTGTCAACATAAAGCCGACCCGCCTTGGTGGCGTAGTTGGCTAACGCGCTAGTCGTGTTGAGCTCGACCGCCGAGGACGGGGAGATCAAGGTTCGAATCTCGGTCGGGTGAACTGGGGGTGGTTTTTCCTAAATGGTTTTCCACTCTCCCTACACGCAAATGCGGGTTCACTTCCTCTATATTCAACCTTTCCAATTCCTAATCCATTAGCGTAATTAGTACTTAAGCGTATAACCTGAGCGGGTAGTAAGACGTGATGCTAAATAATGTTAAAAAACATAAAGCCTTCCCGAGTCAAAGGTGGCTCGTGATATTTATTACTATTATTATTGTTTAGCACCGCTTATTACTACCCATTCGTTTTATACGCTTAAGTAATAATTATGCTAATGGATTATGAATAGGTAAGGTTGAATTTATAGGAAGTGAACCCGCATTTGCGTGGAGTGAGAGTGGAAAATCGATTAGGAAAACACACACACACAGTTCACCCGACCGAGATTCGAACCTTGATCTCCCCGTCCTTGGTGGTCTAGCTTAACATGACTAGCGCGTTAGCCAACTACGTCACCGAGGCAAGTTTGATATTAATTGATCACTCATATGTGGTTGACGAATTTCGCACGTCCATCACAGAATCTGCTTTAAAATCTGAGATAATAATGACCCGAGGCATAGGATGACTCCTGGATAGCTCAGTGGGTAGATAATTGGCGTACTAAGCCAAAGTTCCCGGGTTATATTCCCTTGTCCAGCTATCATTTTCCAATCTAAAGAATACTATGAACAAGTTAGCGATATCAACGAACACGTGGGTAAAGTATCGTATTTTCTAATAGGCTGCTGACAGGAATGTTAGGAGATGAATCCCGGCTGGGTGTACTGAAGTGTTGTATTTCCTAAATGACTTTCCAATCTCCTTTCACGGAAATGCAAATACATTTCCTCTCGATGCTACATTTCACATTCCTATCAGTGAAATTGTACGGGTAGCCTTTACTGGTACTAAGATGTGTTCTATTATAGCCCCAAACTAATTTAAGAAAAGGGGAATATGTCATACTTACGTGTAAATGAGACTAATGCTCTTGTATTGCAGGAATTTATCAAAATCAGTAAACACTTGCGAAACTTTCGTACATCCAACCTTCCACTCTCCCCCCCAACCAAAAAAAGATTAAGTCTTTTGTTGGGTTGTTGAAATTAAATACTAAGCAAGGTGTATACACAAAATAGCAAAGAGAGTTTATTATGTGAACGTATTTACAATTTACAATACCTATTTGTATACAATATTTGATGTCAGAAATGCAATCATCTTGAATTTAGATTTTTCTTTTAATTTGGATTTTAAAAAACAATGTGTTTAACGTAAATTGAGTATGCTATGTCAGAAGTCGTTAAGAATTCATATCCACTGATACCTTATTCATCGCTGTAGGCTTTGTATTAGTTGATGTTGATAACATAAATAATATACAGGTTATAGATGTTTACAGTGGTGGAAGGTAGTAGTTGTTAATTAATTTGAGTAAAATCGACTTTGATGGTTGAAGGTTCCCTGGCGTCTCACTCATAATAGAATGGACTGCCAATAACAATGAGATATGTGTTCATAACAGGTTTGGGTGTACTGAAGGTGGCTTATCCTAAATGGTTTACATTTTCTTCCAAGCAAATGCAAGTACACTAACTCTAAATGCAATCTACTTAGTCCCTAGAATATAAGCGTATTTAGTAAATATGCTTAGAACTCAAACGGGTAGCGAGATGTGCTGACCAAAAAAAAATAATTAAATAGTAAAAAAAAAGTAATTATTTAGTTTTCTCAGAAAAATGTATTGATATTTTCGATAGTGAGACAGGACAAACCCGTACTAAGCCAGAGTTCATTCTCTACTGGAGTGGTCGTCCCAGCTAGAAAAAGCTACTAAATCTACTTTCATCTATCAATTCGCAAAATCATATGATCGGCAAGCAACATGTTGAGTGTTTTTAAATTTTGGTAGTAAACACTTTCTCAACAAATAATTTGTTTTTAATTATGTTTTTCTTTTAACCATTTTTACATAATTAAAAAATTAACGTGACCGTTTGAATGTTTCATTTTTCTGGAGATGGCTTCTGTGATTCAATTAAAAATGCTTTACAAATAAGAGCTTATTATATGCTGCGTTCTTCTTCACAAAATAAGATGGTCAAACAGGCAAAATCGTTGATGATGTCATACTAACTGTATTCGGTTGTGATTGTGCGCATGTGTTTATAAAATAAAAAAGTTATTTTCCTGAGCTATTAAAACACATTTATTTATTTTAGTGGCCAGTTATAAGAAGATTCAAGTGTGAATATATTATTATTTCATATTATTTCATATTTAATATTATGTTATCACAACTGCGAATTCTTTTAATAAATGAAGTACATATTATTATAAGCGTTTATTAACACTTTTTATTGGTAATATAATATTACTAAGAAAATAATAGCTATTTCCACATTGGTTAAAATTAGTGACTTCCAACCAATGTCTATAATATAAATATTCTACTAGCTGTCAGTAACCACCATTCCTACCGGATTACGTTATATCCGTCTAATTTTAGTCCCTTTTTATTGTTTTGTTGCAATTTTTAGATATTTTATTCACTTTATTACACACATAAAGAGTACGCAGACTCGAATGCACTAGAATTTATAAATTTATAATACTTTTAATAAACACTTCATCTAAACAAATCTCGACAACACATTGCCCAAATAACTTTTGAAATGTAAATATTGTTGATGACGTGTCACTTTCCCATGATCCTGTGCACTAAACGAATATGATATCATTCCATTATGCTTTGCGTTTCACAAGTGATCCTGAGCAGTACACACTAAAATAGTTTGGCGTCATCTTATGATGTTACCATACGCGTTTAATTATTCGATTTTATCTATAACTATAAATTTAATGTATAAACACATGAAAGGTTAGGTTTTATCAGTTGGAAAAGTGTCATTTCAATTAAAGGTTGGGAAAATGTCACAGTATTGATTATTATTATCATTAGCACCTCGTCTTACTACCCGTTCGGGTTATACGCACTTACGCTAATGTGCGATGGTAGGGTGATTGTGAGATGAAATGGAGGACCTACAGTTTAACGTGGGATCCGAACCAGGTGGAGCCTGGCATTCCTCACATTCACAAGTTGTGATTAATACACGTCTTGTCAAGGTGAAGGAAGGGTTTGGCAATCAGATAAATTTGTGCCGGGACGAGGATTGAACCCCGGACCCTCAGCAAGAAGTTTGACACCTTACCCCTAGACCACCAGGTCACCTTCACAATATTAATGATTATAAACTAATTGCCTTGTTATTTTCCTGATGTCATCATATTATGTTCCGGAGGATACTACGTCGCTTAGGTAAAACCAACTTTTTCTTAAAAAATAAAAAACGTTTTTTTTTTTCAAATTGATTCTACGTATATTGATGTTTGGAGAAATGTACGGCTGATATAAATATTTTGGTTATTTTAGGAAATACATGGCCGAGAATGGGACGGATAAGGCGTACAGTCCCCACTACTCCAATGGTGAAAGGACTGTATTCTAGGGCCTCCAGGACTGTAACAAGAGTCCCCCATGGTCTATAGGAAACCTCCCTAACCACCCAGTCACAGGTGCTGACCTCCGTGGGTACCTAGTGACGGAAACAAACCGGTCCTGGAGGACAAAGTCTCGATACACATATTGTACAAGACAAGGCAAGCCCTTTTAGTGAGAAAACAATTTTGGTACATGTTAAGGTCATAAAAAGAAAACGTTTTAGCATGTTTCCCCCTGAAATTCAACTTGGCTAAAGTGCAGTCAAACCTGAACCACGTTAAGGGGGCACGAACATTAGTGGATAAATGCTATTAATATTATCTATGTCACAGGTTATATGTTCTTAGTCTTATACACCCCCAATTTCTTACAAATGGACATATCTTACAGCAGAGAAGTGACTAGATCTACTTTTAAGTATTCATACACTATAAACTGTACTGCCAGTGATGAGGAGGTCAGAACTAATATAATTTCTGCGTGAAGTATTGAGGAGTTGGGGCTATCGGGAGGTAGGAAGACAACGATGACGACTTTTTCTTTATCGTTGTTGTTTACTAATAACTTCTTAACATGAATGCGGGTACATTCCTTAAAGTTATTTTTCTCTACCCACCCTTAGAATAAGTCACTAAAAAATTAGTGTTGGACATACTAATAACTAAATTAGCAAATGTGGGTAGATCAACTCTAAAATTGGTCCTTTACTATCCCTACCCCATTAGAGTAATGTCATATACGTGTATAGACTGAACAGGTAGTAAAACGTGGTGAAAAGAAAATTAAAACAAAGTCGTTATTAGTTGGGTTTTTCTAGCCTGCTAATGTTTTATCTACGCTAATGTGATAAGAATGGGGAAGGTGGATCTTATAGGAATTGTGCCTGCATTTGCGTAGAGATAGAGTTGATAACCATTTAGGGAAAACCACTCTCAGTGCCCCTGATCGGGATTATAACCCAATCTCTCCGTCATCGGTAGTCCAGTCTAATGCGAGAGTGACGCCTTACACCATTTGACCATCAAAGAGGTTAGTTATTAATTATTGTTTTAACACATAATTATAATTTATTAAAATAGAATTAGGTTAAATAGTTTTACCGAAAAACTATCTTAATTCAAGACTTTTCAAAAGTAATACTAAAGCTACCAGCCCAATATTGACTCTGGTGGAAACTTCTACGCGCGCTTTATTGTGTCACTATTGATACCAAGATTCATTTTACAACTGCAACACAGGTCAAATATAATACATTTATTGTTTTCACATAATTATTACAACACTTGTCTCCAAATATTGTCAAAGCAAATGGAAGTGATATTTATAAAAATGTCGAATGATAAACTATAACAAAATAAACACACAAAAATCATCACTTGCAAACAAAAAAGAGCTAAAATCTTTCAAGAGTTTAGTGAATATTTTCTTTCATCCATAAAATACAATAAGTGTTATATACATTGTATAAGTGTAAAGTTAAAGTTAAAGAAAAATCTTGAAAGGTAAATAAGGACTATGAACAGCGACGATGATTGACCAGTCGTACTGTAACTTCAAACTCCTTTAAAATACATCCTTCTAAACTGGACAGATGACGAACTAGTCTCAGAGACAGCAGCTGTTGGTGGGCAGGACTTGCAAAAAGTAGATAAGTACCGTAAAGTGAGGCTACTTTGACACAATATTTTGGTTATTTTCCGTAAAAACCCCAGGTATTGTTAAGAATCTAACAATTTTGGTTTTACTTGTACAGGGCTTTAATACACACAAAATGTGCATGTTTGTTTTATTTTTGGACTCATGGATTAAAAAAAGTGCATGTTCATAATAGCCCCACAAGTATCTTTGGAACGCAAATCCAAGGGTCCTGGGTTAGATTCAAGTGTTTAATTTTAATTTTTCAAGTTACCCATAAAATAAACAAAGCCGAGATGTACCAAAAATCAAATCCCAGAGATAACCAGTTTTATTTCTGAATATACACGACACACTTGGTGCAAATGGGATTATAGATTATATACTTAGTCATCATCATCAACTGTTTCCAGCCTGTGGCCGGGTAATATTAGTAAAACGCTTCCATCTCTCTTTATCATTCCTCCTCCTTTAATTTCTTCAATTCTTCTCCTCTCACTTGAACACTTTCTGTTATCAGCTCCTCTCATTTCTTTCTTGGCTTCGCTTGTGGTATTTTACGTATATACCTCATTGCTAACCTTTTATTTGGTATACTATCTTTTTCCATCCTCATTACCTGCACATAACATCTCAGTCTTGATTCCTCTACTATATCATGTACTACCTATAACCCCACTCTTTTACGGATAACTTCATTTTTAGTCTTGTTTCTCCTCGTGTTAGCAAACATGCTCCTCACAAATTTCATTCCCATTGCCTCCACTTTCCTAGTCTCTCTTACATTCAATGTCCATGTTTCTGCCACATATGTGACAATGGGTACAAAGTACGCCCTGTACGAAACTTCTTTACACTTCAAGGGCACTTCTCTTCTCCATAGCAGGTCTCCTACACACCTATAGAACAAATCTCCCTGCTGTCATCTTCTCATTATATTCTCTGGATTATATACTCAGTGCATATATAAAATATCTTAAGTTAATGTGTGATGCCATATTCAATCATTATAGTGCAAAGAAAGTAGTAAAGGTGAGTAAGAGCCAATGAGAATAAAATAAGGGGAAAAAATGCAGAACGATTTGTAAGGAAAACTATAAGCTGTTCTGGAGAGAACGAAACAAGGAATTCAAGCAAAAGACCTACAGTATACAGAATGAACGTGGTGAGATGATCTGGGATTAAAACTTTATAAGAGAGCGGTAAAAGGAGTATTTTTAACAATCTTATGGAGAACTCATGAACCGGAATGATTTGAAATATTTGAATCACTATTTATAGCTTATAATGACTATACATTTGTCAAATTGTGCAATAAAATGTTAATAGTCGAAGGGCCTAAGGTGTGAGTTGTTCAATGTGTGTACTGGGATTTCAAATGCTCCTATTGATTGGAAGAATGCTGTCATTGTTCCTTTGTACAAAGAAAAACGCAGTAAGATTAAATGTAATAATTTACAGGGCCATTAGTTAGTTGAGTATTCCAGGCATAGTTTTAGAGATAATCTTATTTGAGAGGGTGCGTGAAATAAGTGCTGATAAGATTTAGGGTGTGCAATGTAGCTTTATGCCAGATAGGGGTTGTATGAACATGATATTTGCATTTCAACAAGTGATTGAGAAATGTTTGGCAGTAAGGAAGAAAGAGTATTGTTCATTTGTTGATCTGTAGAAAGCTTATGATCGGGTGCATAGGAGTATGTTATGGAATGTTTTCAGATAGTATGGTGTGGATGTATGGTTAGTAAATACAATTTTGATGGTGTATGTTGGAAGTAAAGCATGCGTTATGGTGGATATAGCTTTGAGCAAATGGTTTGACATTGAACAGGGTGTTAAACAATGTTGTGTTACTTCTCCATGGTTGTTTAATATATTCATAGATAAGTGTATGAGGAATACTTGTGAGGACGTAGATGGTGTACAATTGGATAATGTAAATTTGAGAGTGGTGCTGTATACAGATGGTGCTGTAAACAGGTGGTGCCGTAGTAATGGCTGAGAATGAACGTGACCTGCAGAAGGCATTAAAATTATTGAATGTTATTATTAGCATAATGGATTTTCGTAGTAATGTCTCCACAACTAAAGTATTGGTTTTTGATAAGGACGGATCAGGAAATGATTGTCAGCCTAGTATAAAGGGAAAAATAGTTTGAACAAGTGAATGATTTTGTGTATCTGGGTAGAATATTTTGTAAAAAAAAGGAAGGATAAATGGTGGAATCAACAGACGAGCTAATGCATCTCGGAAATAGCTGGATGTATCTGGAATATAGCAAAGAATGAAATAGTATTGAAATATACAAATATGGCAGTATATAAAAGCTTATAACGCCAATATTTCTGTATGGATGTGAATCGTAAGTTTTTCAGGAGAAGCAGAAGAGAAAGGTGAATGCGTTAGGTATGAGATATTTATTAATATATATATATATAATATATATATGTGTGTGGAGAAACTAATTGAAATAGTCATTAATGAAAGGGTGTTGAAGAAGTATGGTTTGAAAGGGAATCAAATATGTCAAAGTGAAGGAAGCATCTTACGTGCGTTAAGGCATGTTTAAAGGATGAGTTTGGATCGAGTGATGAAGCAAATAATATTTGATGGAAGCTTTTTTGGATCCAAAGGAAGAGGTAGGCCATGTAAGACGTGGCTAAATGTTATAAATGAATTTGTGAAAAAGAGAAACATTAAGATATTTCAGAATAAAAGAGCATGTATAGCTCGGTGTATGGATGTTGTTGAAGCAAAGGGAGTATGCAAGGATAGGGAAGTGTATAGATTTAATGAGGATGGATTACGTGCGGAGTTTGATTAGCTATATGCACCGTTTCTTGCCTACTCCGTAACGGCATCATTAAGTACGTATATATGTATGTATATATGTATGTATGTATGTATGTATGTATGTATGTATGTATGCATGCATGCATGCATGTATGTATGCATGTATGTATGTATGTATGTATGTAGTATGTATGTATGTATGTATGTATGTATGTATGTATGTATGTATGTATGTATGTATATATTATGTATATATATATGTTATATGTATGTATGTATGTATGTATGTATGTATGTATGCATGTATATATGTATGTATGTATGTACGTATGTATGTACGTATATATGTATGTATGTATGTATGTATGTATGTATGTATGTATGCATATATATATGTATATTGTATGTATGTATGTATGTATGTATGTATGTATGTATGTATGAATGTATGTATGTATGTATGTATGTATGTATGTATGAATGTATGTATGTATGTATGTATGTATGTATGTATGTATGTATGTATGTATGTATGTATGTATGTATGTATGTATATATGTATGTGTGTATGTATATATGTATATATGTATATATGTATGTGTATATGCATGTATGAATAATGTGTATATGTTTTTAGTTATGTAAGTTTGTATGTATGTACCTATGTATGTATGTATGTATGTATGTATGTATTTATGCATGTAGGAATGTTTGTATTACAATACTGTATTGTTAATTTCCTGTACTCATGAGATATAGTGCATCATAAGTAATAAGTAGAGGATATTAAAAGGCAAATAAAATCCTACGATAAGCAAAGAATATATGACACACAGAATACTATTAAATTTCTGGTTACACTGACTATTGGAATATGCAAATATCAATATGGATTTTACTAGCTGGTCAGATTTTGAATCTTCGTTCCAGGATGGTACACATCTTGAGATACCAATATTGATTGCCAATATATTACCTTCTCCATTTCAGTCCATCATAGCATAAAGGTTCAAGGAACTAAATAGACAGCCATGGAATATAATAAATATTGTTGGTGCTTTTGTAATCTTTGAGCACCTAAAGTAAATTGATATACTTTAAAAAACATCCTATGTTTTTCTATCCCCCCAAATAGTGGTATTTTATAAGAGAGAAATAAATTAATATCAAGTGACCATCATTTTCCTAAGGTTATTATCAGGCCCAGACTTTCATGATATCAATATGATCACAAAATAACTTTTAAAGTTACCTTAAGTTCTATAATATTGCTTTAAATTTAAAAATAACTGAATATTTTTTTTAATCTTGAAATGAAAGTCACTTTACAAAATTAAGTTAAGAAAAATGTGTATGTAATTGAAAACCTTTAAGAACTAAACTCTTTCATTATGCTAAATATAACATATAATTATAATAATCCACTTCAGAAGTAATAGTTATCTCCTTCCAACGTAACTCTTTCCAGCCTGGATGCAGTGTCTTTCCAGGAATGTGTATTTTACAATTATACATACAAAGAGGATACAAAGTTCATTGCCTACATTATCTTCTCATTCCGGCAACTGTGTGTTGACAAAACTTATTTTTGATTATTCATATATTTATAACATATCATTACAACTAGAAAAATTACTTAACCCACAAAGTGCATATAGGACTAAAATGACTCTAACTGCCTAATAATAACTCAAAAACTACGCAAACCAAGAAAATATGACCTAAAAATAAAAAATTATAATCAACTAGGAAAACTTTTCCACAGCTTGGGATTCATGAAGAAAATTTATGTACACTCCATTTACCATGTAATATATGTCTTACCTTGACAAACTACACTATGGCCCTATCTTATAGGCTGCGCCATAGTGTAACAATTCAAGGTAATTTTGATACCTTTCAGAAAAAATGAAGTTTGCACATGGGCATTGTCTTTGATGTGCCAAATTAAAGATGTGTCATCAAAGGTCAGGCCTTGGATATTATATTTACTTACAGTTTTCAGCAATGGCACGATCAGTCAAAATATGCAGTGATAGCGTAGTTAGACATCGTCTCTATTTTACATGCCATTGTGTTTATAAGAGGCTACTTTGGAAAATCTTAATTTTAATGTCTGTTAGATAATCAAGTTGAATTTTAAATCAATTTTGGTTAAATTAAATTAACTAGATATATTCTAAAAAAATCATATTGTGATCAAATCAAATTGTATATGGGCTGTGAAATGAAATATTGAGATACATAAGTTTATTAAGAATTAATTGGCTATAGATGTATATTTATTTTCTCTATTATTGGTTAGATATAGTCCATACTCCTCCATTTTTAACTCCTCAAACGGAATATCCACATAGTTATACTGATGGAGTAGGGGGTAATATATAAATTTAGAGAAGGAGAATATAAAATCACTTGTGGGGGGAAAAAACACTAAATACCCCAGGTGAGGATACAAACCCCGACTTCCTTTTCATAGGTAAAACAGACGAGATTGGGAGCTTGGTATACGTACACACTGGTTAATTTAAATGTGCTACAATATGATTTGAAACTTAAATAATATTTTAGTACATTTTAAAATTATCAGCATATTTCACACAACGGTGGGTGCCACGGTTCTTCATCATAGAACCAAAAATACCAATCTACTGTTCCGTTTGTGAATAAATTACTTGCCGAAGCAATTTGAATATTTATTTGCAAAGTTTTCACAATAGCTTTAACAGTTTGTGACAATGTTTTAAAGGATGTAGCAATATATATCAAACGAATTCGTTTTCATTAGATCGGAGATATTAGTTTTTCGGGTGTTGTGTTTTTATACTGAATTTAGGGTTCTAGGATTGAGTCAAGGTACGGTTAAATGTTGATATTTCCGTTCAGTATAGATATCTAGGGTATCTAGAGGTGTGTCTGATCTTAGGTTAGTTAGTAAATCACGTGCAAATAATCACAATTAGCTCAGAGGTCGTATGTTAGATATCTTCAACAAATTTAAAACACGCACATAACGTAATGTTTAGTAGTCAACCTTAATAGAGAATAATTTTATGTCACAATATTATTTTTTAAATAGTAGGTATCAATTGAGATATATTTAGATTTTTACAAATATATTTATGTTAGCTATTTAGAAATGATATTAAACCAATACTATACATTTTAAATATTGAATAATTTTATTTTGAAATTATGATATAAAATAATTAGCTACATTTTTACTTTGCAATATGGGTATCAAATATGTTATTAAATGGCCTTTACCTGAGATACCCATAAACAATCGTTAATGTATAATCAATGAGTAAAAGTATATACCTCAAAACATAATTTATTTCTAAATTTATTAGCTTCGTGTTGTTTAGGAATTATGATTAGTTTATTCTCCCTCAAGCACAGATTGGTACTCCTCTTGCTTGAAAATGAATAGATATAATGTAAGTTCCATTTTTATACACTTTCTTACTAATTACAATCCTCCCCCTCTCCCATCCTCTCTCTCTAGCTCCCTGCACTTGTATCAAAATAACCATTCATGTTGCTAATTAATATCCCGACCTATTATAGCCTCCAAAAGCGTTGCAGCGAAGCCCGATGAAGCAACAGCCAAATAGAGTCTCCTGTTACTTCTCACTTTGGCTGGCAGTAGTGATTTGGGATGTTTTACCTATACCTCCAAAGGCATCCAATAATAGAACACTGTTGTCGACAGCGTTTAAGATTTAATTACATTTTGTAAACCATCCTCTGATCTTCCGTTAGCCTTGGCTCCTTGTCAACCAACGTTTTAGACGGATCATCAACGTCGTAACTAGATTTCCTGAGGTAGTCTTGGCTTTCCGTACCCCATCTGCATAATATGATGGTTTAGGCAAGCCATAGTGCTTAAGAAGCTGTCCTGCCATCAAGACATATCGTCCAATAACACCAGACACTTGTTGTTTATATCATGTCTCGACACTGCTGGACAACAACTTCTGAAAAATCTTTCTCCAAATGCCTTTTCATGTCTTCGGCGAAGCTGTACCTGTGCTTTCCCAACAACAGGAGTGGATCTGAAATTTAGTATAAAACCAATATTTTGATCAATAGTTATCTCAGTTGTCCCAGTGACTGGGGTCATGGTGCTCAGTCGTAAGGCACCGGTCCGACATACGGGGCCGGGACGTGATCTGGGCCCACGCACGTTTCATATAAACGAGCACTAGACTGTCTTTGCCATCTCCCGGTACTGGCAGATCTCCAAAGATCCGGTCGGGGCGCCTCCTCGGGGTGGCCCTGGGCAATGTGACGAATGTTGGAGTTCGACGTAGTTAAGACCCCGACATAGGTCATCTGCATGTGAGGGGCGAGGCACCTGGACATGCACTAAGCGGTTGATAGTGCGTACTCGCGTTGCGGGGATAGCAGGTCAGGGCACCTCCACGAGGTCCCCGCTGGGAAACTTCAGTCAACGGCTCTCAAAGATGGTGGGGAAGAAAGATGGTGTGTATGGGAGAATGGAAGGTGGAGTTTGAAGTGGAAGATGGTGAGAAGAGAGTCGTTTGGAGGCTGAACTCCTGACTTCCTCGTGATTGGGAAGTCACTAGGAGGAGCCAACTCCCTCCTCCAAGCGGTCCCAGTGCAGGGGGGGTTCATCTCAAGTACCCAAGGTGGACCGGCATGGGAGGGCTGGTACCGGATTTTTCGGGTGCCCGAGTACCCGGAATGGCACTCATGGACTTCGGTCCATGTCCGACGAAAAGGTCTGGTGCCGATGGACCAGTGGTTGCACTGCGAAAGGCCGTAAAGGCCTATGGGCGGTGTAGCTAGAAATCCCTTCGGGTGATCTCTTCGGTCCCAGTGACTGTCGTCTTCCAACAAAACCAATGATCTTCCAGCTGACTTTAATGGGGGGGGGGGGGATGTGATTATTTACTGTATTGTGGACTGAAAATGTTGTTGGTCCTTGTACCTCGTTGAGCAGCAGATGCAGATGGTTATTATTCTGAGTTATTAGGGTTAACCTTGTACACTTTGCCTAACATGTGAGTCTTCTTCACCACACGGTGGCCTTGTACGTTCTTTCCTTGCCTCCTTTTGCTGAACTCTTTGTCTTTCAACAAAGTGTAAGAAGGTATCTTACTATACAGGAGCTGTTTATCAAATGATCAAGCTTCCTCAGTTTGAAGTAGGTCACGAGTATAGTTTTGAGAGGATAATTGACTTTGCCCATCACATTGTCCTCTGTGAATTATAATCTTTGACCGTTCTCGAGGTGCACTGTGAGGTGGACCATGGAGGGATATCTCACATAAATGAGAAATGCGTGGATTCATCAAACATATTCTGAACTATTGATGTAACGTCAAATCTGGTACAGCTTTATCTTTATCGTTCTCCAGTGCAACTTGCACTTGTATTTTATCGAATTGACTGAGTTGCTGTATTCAACATTGATGTGAGCTTGGAATATATAAGAGAGTGAAGAATTGAATGGCACCACCCAGTGGTGGTCCAGATCAGTTCCATTGAAATAGGCAGTGAGGCCTCCATCATTCGGAGATCTCAGGCAGTTTTGTGGATATATATTGTCACCTGTCTGGTTCTCGCTAATGAGAAATCAAGGATACCAATTGGTCTATACGCCACCGAACATTCATGGAGTTCGCTTTTTTAAACTTCCGCATGATCAATGGATCATGTAGCTTTTGAATATTTGTACAGGATAAAATTTACCTTGAGATCTGGTATCTCAGCACTGATGTTTTGATAGATATGTTGTGTTGAGATCCTGAGCTCTAATCACAGAAGAATGTGGGTGTGTTGGAAGCCTCTCTTCTGCAATTCCACCGAATATATGAAGCACTCTGTACTCCAGAAAATGCTACATTTCATCAATAGGCTAATTATACTCTTCACCATGAGATGGAAAGCTCAACTTAATATGTGATGGTGATCCTGAACCTTTTGATCTAGTAGTGAGGCCTATGCTATCTTCTTCCATTTCTGGTTTTAGATAAATGTTATAAATAAACTAGGTATATTTTATGTCAGAGATTCCTGCTTTCACGCCTACATGTTCTGTGGCCCACCGGTAAAGGAAGAAGGCAGGATATTTATTTGACCTTCTGGAAGTACCCCTGGAACTTCAAGATGTACCGGGATGGACAATTTTTAGTAAGTTTGTGAGAGACTCTTGAGGGAGTACGTAAGGAAGTTCAGGTTTACTGGCTACCTGTCGGGGGGTCACATCGATGTGTACCAGACCATAATTTTAGGAGCTGCCACCTTTCTCCAAGTTTTTTCCGTGTCAACCTGCCACTCCTTCATTGCAATATTCCGATAGTGTTCCAAAGAAATGAGGTGGCATAAACCACCGCGCAAGGGTTGCGAATTCAATAAGAAAAAAGCAACTGTCCGAAGCTGCTGCTAAAAACGCTTAAACAAATCCAGAGAATCATCTGGCCTTTCTTGCTGCATGTTCCCAAAAGCATCCAGAGATTAATCGAACCACTGTTGTTGCACATTCCCAAAAGCATCCTGAGGTTCCCCAGTCTTCTGCTGAATATTCCTAAAACCACCCATAGATTTATCGAGCCACTGTTGCTGCATATTCCTAAGGCATCCAGAGGTTCATCGATCGACAGTGGCGAGAAAGGATCCTTCTCATAAAAATACAGAAATGCAAGAAGGTTCCATGATCAAAGAAAATAAATACCACTTTCACTTACAAGCCTTTTATCAGTTACAAGTCAGACGATACCATTGATTTAGGCTCATTGAATACCGTCTGTGGAGAAGTGAAAGGATGAGACCCCAGCATGTGCTGCAGCGATGGCAAGACGCAGCTCTCTCCGTTTCAGCTTTTAACCCTAAATATTTTCCGAAATCTTAATCGCAACATTTAATATTTGGTCGAGGTATTAAAATTAGGATAGACCTCGTACACTTTAGAGAAGGAATCATGGCTGAGATCCAGGTTTATATTATTATAAGACTACATGTATGAATTCAAGTAGAGTTTAAAAGCACACTGATAGCAATGGTCAAAATGACTTTTATACATAGTCATTATATTGTTACGTCCAATCTAAAAGCAAAAATAATGTAACCAGGTTTTTCTAGCAGTGTTGACGCCTTTACTTTCAGTCATATTGTGTATAATTATATATGTGTTTAGTACTCATACAATTCCTATGTACAGAAAAGTGCATTGATTATCCGCTCACTATTCATGATATTAAGGTATTAGGCTTGATATGGGGTATGAGCAATGCTATTTAATTTAACTCGAGTATCTCTGCAACAGGAGGGCATGCACTTTGCACACAATTATTATTTATAATTGATCTAAATAAACTAGCTCCATTTTCACATTCAATATAATGCAGGAATAATCTTCGATGAGACGTAAAGGCTTGCACACATCAAATATACCCATGCGCCATCCACTTGTACTTCTTTGAGTACCCATCTACCAATTTCTCAAAAACTTTGTTCTCTGGTTCGTATGAAAATATAGTTATTGACTTGGGTCAGATGATCCACGTATATTATTGAACGATCTCCATACCATTAATATCATTGAAAATTCTTAAGAAAAGATTAAGTATCGCATTATTACTGATTCTAGTGGTAATTCTGATGGCTCTGGTATTTAGCAGAATTTTCTTTTAATTTGCAGGAGATAAAGATGAGCTTGCATTTATAATCCTTCTTACTGGACAAATATTATAAGCTCGTTTTCGACGTTCAAGGGTCCAGTAATAATCGAAAGAAAGGAATGATACTGGTTACTGGTCAGAGTGGAGTCACAAGTCAAGCCGTCTCCTACGTTAACTGTATCAACAACGTCATACATGCTTTGGTGGTTGCATGCTCTAAGTCATCACTCTCGTGTTAAACTAGACTGCCGATCTCAAGGAAATTGGAGTTCAAATCCCAGTCAGTTGTACTCAGGGTGGTTATTCCAAAGAACTTTTCCATTCTCCTTCCACGTAAATGTGTGTACACCTCCTCTAAATGTAACCATCATCATACCTAGATCATTAGTGTAATTAGTACATACGCGTATATCCTGAACAGGTAGTAAGATGTGGTGCTAAATAAATAAATAAAAAACAGCGTCATACTTTAGTTTCTTAGTGAAAAACCTAATCATCGTAAGAAATTTTTATTGATCGGCTTTAGTATATTCACAGTACTTCTATCAATATAAAAAAGAAACGGAGCATCAATTAGTTTTTTATCGTATGAACTACATCACTTACACGTTTAATTAATATAGTTGACAACATTTCTAGTCCATATAATGACCGTACCCAAATATACACTATTACCCATTTAGTGACCAGAAGGTTAATTTTATTGTTTGGCACTTCAATTAACTTATATCCTTGAAGGATAGTCAAGCTGAACTCATTAAGGGCAATAATAGGTTTTTCGTCGATGTAACCTTCCTATAGACACTGCACTCCACATTTATCAAGTTCTGGTCAAGTATATTCAAAATAATGACCAATATGTGTGTATTTCCGCCAGGCAGCTTGACAGCGTCGAAACCTAGTGAATATACGAACATATTGGGTTGGCTGAAGTCAATATACTTGGAGTGGGACGCTTTAATGTTATAGAATTTCCCATGATCAAGAATCTTAGTTCAGTCTCCACGTCACGTTTTAAGTACCGGTCAAAGCGCCCAGGTAACGTGTGGTATGGTATAAGATTTCCCCCCACAATAATAATGTAAGTTTATTCTCGACAATGTTTGGTATCGAATTGAACGCAGTAAGATTATTACGTCCAGTGGACCATTATTATTTGATCTTCTCATCTCCCAATACATGTTTAAATTGACTATAGGTCAGATTCATAATTTAACCTGTAAATGTTATTGTCACAGATATATTTAATGCTAAGCACGCATATTTACGTTTCGGAAAGCTAGACATAGATTTTTGCAGAATACACTATCGTAATCTTGGTGGCGAAGATGCTTATTGATGATAGATATTGTTATGAGATATTGTACGAGGTAGAGTGGAGGGCTTGGATCTTCAAACCTATCAAATTATTCCCCTCACCCTTCATGTTGTTTACACGCCATCAAATTCTATCCATTACTGCTAAAGTACCGCTGTCAATATTTCTGAAGACACACTTTTCCTTCCATGGTGGTCCCGTAAATAAAGCACCGCTTGCGAAAACACATAGAAAATATGGAATATTACATATTTGATCATAAATACGTAGATCCATCTTGGTGAGGGCACATATATGTAGCAACTCGAATAGTAGTTTGGGTATGGCCATAAATACACCCCTTTACCCATAGCGATTACCTCAAGAGAGGTATTATATTTCTTTGAAAATCACTCTAAATTTCAGTGTTAATCTGTATCATATACCACTTTCGTAATAACCGAAACACCTTCTGCGCAGCCCCTGGAGCTGCTGTCAGGATTTGTGTAAGTAAAAATAACTTCCTTCCTACTATTCTTCCTATTTTACTCTTGCTACGATAGACAGTACATAAATTATTCTGCGTAGTTGAATACTTCGGCATTAAATCTTAAATTTAGCCTTCATTGCTTTAGTAGACCAATTTAGTTGATAAAGATTGATTTGGAAAAGTGGGATATTTGGTCTTACACCATATTGGAATGGTAACATTACCCCATAAGGCCAAAACTAAAGCATATATATATATATATATATATATATATATATATATATATATATATATATATATATATATATATATATACTAATGATTTGGTTTATTTTGAATTGACTTTACTGGCAAACCTATCTATTTGTAAATAGAGCTGGAATTGTTTCAATAGTCGTTATATATTTGAAGAACCCTTTTGGTTTGTTTGCCTTTCAACGCAACAACTTATAAGGTTTTGGAAGGTGATTCGATACAATTATTGATATAATAACATTCTATAGGCAAACCCAATGGAAAGAGACCATTGAGAAAACCTAGACGAATAAGGGAGGATAACCTTAGAATGGACATGAAAGAGATAGGGTGTGTACCCAATATAAGGAAACTATCAAAGTAGATCGTTAAAGAATTATGTAGCACAGTTTAGCGTGTTTACCTAGTCTGACACTATATACACTATAAATATAGTGTTCTTCCAATTCACATTTGAAACTGAAGATTACTTTGATTATTATAGGAAGTGGGTTTGCTTATAAGTCAATTTATTATATCCATTTAAGACATGTACCCCTCGTTAGGCCTGAAAGGTAAGCAGCTTACAACGCATTGTTCAACTATGCCGTAGCTCTTAAGATAGTGCCACGGTATAGTCGGTAGTGATAAGACTGCTAGCTTTCATGGTAAACGAAGTGTACGTACATAAATATAGTAAATAAGTAAATACAGGACTGTGCATAAAAGGGGATAACTTTATGGAAACAAATTGTAATAAAATAGTTTTTTTAGGTTAAAATTAGAATAATTTTATTAAGTATGTACATATGAAGATCACATACCACATGAAATTACTTTCAATCTCGTGAGTGTTCAAATTGTTGCCTTCAGCATCCACAACCCCTTGTATTCTGTAAGTCACGCTCAAGCACGCTCTGTTACAAAGTTATTTCCCACATTGATTTTTGGCAGGATTCTCTTATGAATTCACATATGTTAGCAATTGCACGTCGTCTTCTTGCAAATACCTTAAATTTAATAATGCCCCAAAATAATAAATCCATAGGGGATAGGTCGGGGGATCATGGGGGTTATTCAAATGACCCTAGTAGACCTATTCACCTATTTGAAAATTCTTTGCCAAGTAAGGTAAGCACAGTTAGGGCATAGTGGGTAGGCACTCCATCTTGCTGAAAGTAATACTCCACATAACCTTGTTGTTGTCGTAATTGTGGGATAACAGTATTCCTCAGCATGTTAAGATACACGTGTTGGTCTAGAGTTGTATCAAAAAGGACAGGTACAATGGTGCCTTTACATGAAAGGCCTGCTCACATTGTAACCCCAGGTTGATTCAACCGTTCATCAATTGTTAAATGGGGGTTTTCTGTGGATTAGTGAATATGTTTGTGCCTATTAACGCCATCTGACAGTTTGAAATTTGTTTCGTCAGACCACACAATTTTTCGAATAGTGCCACGACCTTTTCTTTCTTCATTTAACATTACTTCGCAGAATTGTAAACGACGATCTGGATAGTCCTAAAAAAATCCATGCACTAACATTGACCGATACACCTTTAAACCTAAACGTTTCATCAGACGAACCAAAGATCTGAGTTCAATGCCCAACTCACATGATTTCTTTGGGCTTTGAACATATGCCAAAGCAATTAATATTTCATTGTCTGGTGTAGTAACTCGTATTGGTTGACCGTTTCTTGGAGCATTTAAAATGGACTCAGTAGTCAAATTTGTCACGTAAATGGTTAGCCTAAATGATGGAGGGGTACCAAATTCCTCATGTCATTATTGTTGAACTCTTTAAGTATTCTCTGTTATCTAATACTGTTTCAAAATCAATTTTCGTTGGTCGTTGGTTATATTACCATCCAATATGACACAGGGAAATCACTGCAATAATATAACAAAAAAAAAGTTTTGAATAATGGACAGCTATTTGAACACTTACAAGATTGAATGGAATTTCAAGTTGTATGCGATCCTCATATGCACTTAATTAAACTATCCTCATTTGCAATTTATAAAACTATATTGTATTACAAGTAGTTTCCATCATGTATACTTACCTATGCACCACTCCCACCCCTTATATACGTAACACATTTAATATCGAAATCCGCACCAGCATCTATGGGCTCTCGTGGAATAAACAAGCGATAATTAATACAACATTTAATTAGCAAAATACCTCTAGTTCGTACAGGTAATATAGAAAAGGGAGATTGCGTAGATGGGTGGAGGAATGAAAACATAATTTTGGGAAGTATATGATGATGAAATTTGAATAAAGGGTGCCTAAAAGCTCTGGTCTGATGAGCATGTACAAATATGCAGAGACATTAGCTCATTATAAACCCGGTTTTTAGAACACTTGAAAGACCACGAACAACGGACATTGTCGCACAGACAGTCTCAGTTTCAACAACAAAATTACGAACAAACACCGGAATTGGTGTTAGTCGACCGTGTCTACCACTTTACTACAACTGTGTTCGCACAGGAATTAGAAGGGATAGCACATAAGACAGCACGACATGCTGGTTCTATTGTGTGGATAAAACAAATTAAACCAGTTTAGCTGGTAAAAACGTCAAATTTATTTCCTCACTGGTTTATAAAATCTTAGATCAACTTGATAAGTGTCATGTTACGTGCTTATAATATCAAATTGACACTTTCTATTTAAGTGAGTTGAAAGGGCTGCCATAAATACATGGGTTAGGAACATTCCTTTGCTATTAACTTAGTAGATTAAGTAAATAATTTGAATGTAATGAGTTTTAATATATTTATTTCTAAAGTTTAACTATCTACAAATGAGGGAATAATTTCAGAGCTTTTGAATCTATGTTTGAGTTATACGGACTTGTTTGATTTTTTTAAAAACTAAGATTCGAAATTTAGCTAAAATGTGATTATTTTCCCTATATTTTTCATCAACAAAAGCTACAAAACACCTTTAAATGTATTATTTAGGTCTTCTATTCATAAAAAATATATAGCTATGGTACGTAAACTGTATTTAGTAGATATATCTTAATTAGAGCGCCTACTAAAACACATTATAATTTGTAGGTTATTCAAATGATAAGAAAAAAAATCTATTTAAAAGACCACAATTCAACTTCAAACTCTCAGAGTGATTTTTCCACTTAGAATGTATCTCCTCTTCCCATTAATGTGGAGGCATTTCCTCTAATTTACTATCTCAATATCAACCTATTTAAATTATTAAGTTCAAAGCCAAGATAATTCATTGGTTAGTCTAAGAGGTAGGGATAAGGAAGTTTTTTTGTAACATTAGTTAATTTCGGATACAGATACATGGCCAAATACATTTCACATTTGCTCATAGATGCCAATAGTGTCTTGGAGAGTATCGTTGTTGTATTACGCATATGCTCACATAACAGCTCTTTCAGTTATGAAGACACAGCTATAGCGTAATGCAACAATGTTAATCTTAAGAGGGGCTAGGACAATCACATGTATAAAATCAGCCGAAGTGTATCCAACAGAGATTCGAAAATTGGCCTCTCGATCACAGGAAATCTAGTACGTTACGAGCTAAACGCATGAAACTACGTGACAGAATTTGTGATCAATAATATTTAAATCGATATTATTATAATTGTATATACTGTCTTAAGGTTTTCAATGACCAATCTATGGAGTCCAGACTCTTCCTTCCCAGAGTTTCTTTGAATATAGTTGCTTTTCATAAATAATAAATTAATTGGTTCCCGACGTTTTTTAAAACTCTGTATTATTTATAGTCATCCCCTCGAATACAAAGTTATACTTCAAACACATTGCTTAAAGAGTGTGTGAAATGGCCAATGGCACTAGCACCCCTACTTGTGGTTGCACTGACATAAAAAATATAAATAGATATAATAAAGAGGTGTTCATATAAAGGACTGATACTTTGATGTGGACAAACATTATATATTTTAACGTTTCGGATAAAAAGCCCTGGAAGTCAGACATGCACTGTTAGGGCTACTGGAAGACCCTCCACCCTACATTCAGGGGTCGTTGATTGTCCATGAATAATGTGATTGCTGGTCATGTTTTGTGTGCTTCTTGATCGTTCTTTCATCTTATCTCTGTTTAGTATGCGGGAACCTCCTTCAAATTATCCTTCTTTTCCTTCACGTTTAGCCCAAAATCAACCTCCTTCCAAACTAGTCTTGCCAAAAATGTCCATTCTCGGAAATGAGAGCGCACGATGAATAAAATGTTTAAATTCAATATAAGTAATATAGGTAATCTTGAATGATAAAATATTCAACAAATCATTGTATTGGTGCCCTGAAAGGATAATAAAATATTTATGAATGATTATTTTGAACTTATAAATGTGATAATTATTTTAAAAATTACAACTTAATATTCTTTAAGTGATCATTGTCTTAACTGCTGTATAAAACCAAGATTATTCTCCTTTAAGAGCCCACATGACACAGATATATCTCAAGGGCTGTATTGAATTTTAAATTGAATTTTCTGAAATCTAGGATTTTGAATACTGTAATTTATTAATTGGAGCTTAAGTACATAAAGTTATATATATATATAAAATACACATACATATATACGAAAACATATACACACCTATGTTAAAACTTTATATATTATCCGGTAGACTAAAAGTGCATATAGTTTTTTAAGCAGTCTAATAAGTTGCCTGACATTTAAATTACTACGAGGCTAGCAGCTAGAATAGGGAGATTGACTCTGACTCAAATGACCAGGGTGTAATCCCGACCAGACCAAATCACCTCCAAGTGAATACAATTTAATAGCGATTACTCATAATCAGTTTGTTGGAATTGCATGAATCAAATATGGTTGGAATTAGATGGCTCAAAAATACTTTATTGTAATATGATACAATTTAGTTCCATTCATTTAAATGATCATCCCGTGATAGATTCCTAATACAATTAGTCAAAGATCAATAGCTAATTTAGTATTACTGATTATTTGTCTCCTTTACTACTGTACAACCTTTGTAGGACAAATTATTCAAGTTGATTCTTTATTATATATTGTATTTTCTTTATTAGGTTTTATGTCTTTTACGTGTCCGTTGCCTTGTTCAAACTAAGTCCTCCAACATGTTCTATTAGAAGCTTTCATTTTTTAGATCCTGAAAATTCATATTTTTTGCTTGTTTAAGGTCATCAATCAGTTGCATTTGTGATATTCTTGCTCCCCTTCATCCATGCACCTTTCCTTCTACGATATCACTCAATAAGCAACATTTATTTTTATAATGTGACACATGCAGTCAGCCTTTCTTCGTAGAATCACCTGTCGAATGGCTCTCTTGACATTGACTCGTCTAAGATATTCAATATGTCCCCGTTAACCTCTCTATTCTCCTCCTGAAACACAACCCAAAGATTTACAAATATGTAACTTACTCTTTTTTTCTCAGGGCCCATATTTCTGATCCATACAAAGCGATACACAATTTATAACACTTTTTCAGTTTTATTCAGATGATGTACTGTACATCCAACTTTAAAATAGTTTAGTTTGAGACCTGGATAGGTCGAATATTTAGTTATAGCTTGGTACATTAATAGGTGAAAAACATGTATTTAGATTTAACTACAAGCGTAGACAAAGCTCCAAATGCCTGAAATATATCTTAGACAAACTCGTAGCTGAAACGTAGTAGGGATAAAATACATTTGTATTCTCAAACAGGACACATTACAGTTTGTAGTTATATGAATAAACAGTATATTGTTCTAAGTAAAATGCCCAGAAGATCTAAGGCTCTGGTTATTTGGGTGAAAAAAGAACACACCCACACCAGTGGCTACACGTTCTGAGTTGTCAGTATCACAATAGACTGGCTTGCCAGTTGAGATTAGAACATAGGTCAGTTTCAATAAGAGTGGTCTGACACTTTTGCTCACTCTGTAGTGTATCTGCCTACAGAGCTATGAATCCTGGGTTATAATCTCGGTATGACCGAGTATTTTATCATTTTTGAAATTTTGTTACCCCCTTCTTAGAAAGTGTGGGTTAAGAATCTCCCCCTTTCCCAAAAAAAAACAAAAAACAGTAGAAATGATTTTAAGTGTTGTGTTCTGATTTACCGTACCATTGTTGTTTTCTCATTCCCTTTTCCAGTTAATGCAGATGTATTTCTTCTAATCAATCTCCCTCATTTACCTCCTTAAAATGCTTAGACTTAACTGTTAGTAGTCATTGTGGTAAATATAATAATTAATTTTGGTATTAAAAATAAATTCAAACCATTACCAATATTAATGTTGGACATACACTCCTAATTTTTCGGACACATATGTCGCAACCTTTTGAATTGCATAAGTATTGGATTTGCATCATTATTATCCTAAGACTACCGTCAACCATCAGTAGCCCAATTTGACGGTCGAATGTTCTAAGGTATCACTCTGGTAATAAAAAGTACAGCCAGCTACCGGGAGAACTTGGTTTGAATCCAGTTTGGATGTCATGATGGGTTTTTTCTAAATGGTTCTCCATTCTGCCTCAATGCAAATGTAGTTTCACATCCTATAAATTCAACTTTCCTCGTACCTAACACAATAGTTAATATGTGTAGGCCTACTACACGAACAAGAAGTAAGACATGGTTCTCAAACAGGGGTTCGTAAATCAATAAATTTATGTTTTTTAGCACCACGTCTCACTAACCGGTCAGGTTATACGCTTATGTACTAACTAAGCTAATACTTTTAGAGATTATGAAGGTTATATTTAGAGGAAGTGTACCCACATTTGCGTGGCGGGAGGGTGGAAAATCATTATGGAAAAACCACCCTCAGTACACCCGACCAAGATTAGAACCTCGATCTCCTTGTCATTGGCAGTTTTGTCTACTGCGATAGTAACGCCTTAGACCATACGGCCACCAAAGAGGGTAATTTTATGCTCACGTTACAAAAGTTTTCTAATGTTTAATATTAAGACAACATATCATTTAAATACTAAAACTTATTAAAATTTAAAAAAATAGCCTTAGTGGGTTAAAATGTACTCATTCGCTTTTATTAATTGTTGTTATTTCGACGGTTTGGAGTCTGATATATACTACAGTAAAGTTATCATAGATCTGTCTTGTACTAGAATACAGGGAAAAAAAATATGTTTTAAAAATATTTATTTATTTATTACTTTCACGTTTATATCAATATTTCTAACTATCAGTGAGGTAAAGACCACTCAAATTAATTTAATACTAATATTTGTCTTTTACGACTCTAACTTGTCATAAGTTTGTGATTTACGTGTAACTATTTATATCTAAATTGATTTTATTTTTAAAGCTTTACACACAAAGTTTCTTTTCATTTGCGTGTTATTTAGCTTTATAATAATATGCTTGATTTAACGGAGTAATAAATCTAATGCCCTATTTTCATAACAATAAACCATTTACTTTGATCTTTATCAATATCACGCACAAGAAATTTGAAATAATTTTGGTCTGTCACTATGTCATACGTCTGTTTGTATTCTCTAAAACATTGTCACGATAAACTTTGAACTTATTATTAAGTAAATTCCGTTTGATGTAATTTTATGAGATGCTAATAAATTAACTAACCAAGGGTGATCTATGTTACCCCATTAATTTTTAATGGATTTCTAGTGTATGAGTTTTATGTGACTGCGATAGTGTTGGCTGACACCACTAAGCTACAATGGTACCAGGATCTGATCTGGGAGGTACTACTCTGGCAATATACTAGACTAACGATGACAGGGAGATCGGGTTTCGAATCCTAGTTTGGTGCACTGTGTCTGACTTTTCCTAAATGGTTTTCCACTCTCTCTACACGTAATGTCGGATACATGTCCTCTAAATTCAACATTCCTCATACCTAACCAATTAGCGTAATTAGTACATAAGCGTATAATCAGAATGGGTGGTAAGACGTTGTGTAAAATAAAAAGAATTTAAAATTTAGAGATATCTAAAAAATAAACACATTTGTTTTTTAATAAAAAACCATTTTAAAATTTTTACAAATTTATAATTTTAAACATTATATAAAGTGAGGATAACCATATTCGTTACACATATCTACCCGTAAACAATAATTGCTCTTCATTTACCACATTCAGTACCTCGCCTGTACATTCATCAGTTTGTAAACGCTCTACTCAAAGTTATCAAGTTCCCAATATACTGAGTTGCACTGGGGGTGGTTCTATGATTTTACTTTCATTATAAAGCGTATAACCCGAACAGACAGTAAGACGTGGTGCTAAATTAAATTAAATTAAAATATTCACTCTAACGTTGGTTCATTTCGTTTGAGTTAATCTCCCAATCTCTACCCCAAATATTAGGTAATGCTTATTATAGTGTGAATGTATATTCTTGTATCTTTGGGACAGCACCATTTTTTTTGTCATCTGTTAAAGAAACTTCAGCTTCCTTGAGAAAGGCGTACAGGAGAGCAATGTGCAGTTTCTAACATCCTTAGGACAATTAATTGAATACTGTGAAAGGTAAAATCTACATTTTAACAATGGTTAATGTTTCGGCCATGCCAGGAATCGATTCCGAGACCCTTAGCTTAGTATGAATAACACTCTAACCACTGAGCCAAGGCATCGGACATTAATTAATATCCTTTGTATTGAGTCCCATAAATTTAAAAAAACTATGAAAGGGTAGGTCTCAATTTCATCAATGTTACTTTTTTTAGTCATGGCGTGAATATAGTCATAAATCGCTATCTTTCCTGAGGTCTAGGTCAAGCTCTAGGTAAATAATTTTATTCTATGCAATACCTAATACGAGTTAGTAGGCCTTTCTGCAAAAGGCTTTCATTCTCTAACCTAATGCATCCTTATCTTAAGGTCGTTCCAGCATCAACATTTTATTGCGCATGTTTAACAAGTGTATAATTATAAGGTATAAATAGTGATTCAATTGTGTCAAATCATTACAGTTGATGAGCTACAACGGATCAAATTTGATATTTTATGGTTTTTATGTACCATTGTTAAAGTTCAGTTATTTTTTGTTTGTTTTACAGCGTATGACTGGGAGAGATATGATATCCAGTTAGGTTGCCTATATGTAGATCATTTGCCGCTCTGATGGCACAGAGTGTTGTCTGTGGTACACCATAGAAGGTTGTCTACACGTACCCGTAATGAGATGTTGTGATGATAGTGAATATGGAGGTGTGAAGTCAGTGAAAGTCTTAAATCTAGCTTAAGCCTAATTTACAAACTCCTGGTGACCGTTGGGATAATTCCCCTTGAGAGAAAAATACCAGTCGGGAATCGAATCTGGGACCCCCAGGGCTACTTAGTCAGGTGCACTTACCACTACACTACGGGGCCGTATTTAAGGTTAGGTAATTAATGGTTGGTGGGGAAATTTAGTATAAATATACATTCTTATGAGGTGTACACAATGAAAATTAATATTTAAAATATTAGTATTATTAATATTTCATTTAAATATTCATACTACCCGCCTTGGTTGCGTGGTTAGCTAACGTGCTAGTTTAGTGTTGAGCTAGACTGCTGAGGACGGGCAAATCGAGGTTCGAATCTTGGTTGGGTGAACTGGGGGAGGTTTTTCCAAAATTGTTTTCCACTCGCCCTTCACTCAAATATGGATTTACTTCCTCTAAATTCAACCTTCCCGATTCCTAATCCAGTAACGTAATTAGTAATTAAGCATATAGCTCAAATGGGTAATAAGACGTGCTGATAAATAAATACATAAATATCCATATTATTATTAATTTTAATAAAAACTAATATTTTTAGTCATATTAATATTTCATACTGTACACCTTACATGAATGTACTAAATTTCAGCACCTAACATTAATAATACCTTAACAATGGTACGGGTAAAATATAAAATAGCAAGTTTGACCCCTTATAACTCGTGAACTGTAATTATTTCAATTAATTAAATCACTATTTATAGCTTATAGATAAGTATATACTTGTTAAAATTGTGCAATACAATTTTGAGAGTCGAATTATCTAAAACTGTGGGTAAGAGTAGATATAAATTTGAGATATGCACACTCATTAGCGTGAAGACGGGATGGGAATAGCATCGTAATAAATCACATGTGGACAACCAACAACCTCTAGAAGATCCGGCCATCCCCACCAATTCAGTACAGAGCGTCTTGATGCCTTAGACCAGTGGACAGCAACTTGTCGATATAGCGTTAATTTTAAGTCGATCGTGTAAGAAATCTACATTGTCACTAAAAGTATATCTTTGAGTTGTTTGAAAGCAGAAATAAGTCAAATACTTAAAAAAAAAAAAATTAGTATGAACAAAATTACCCTGTCATAATAGGAAATTTAAATAGTTAATAATAAAATGTACATTTTACTCTTTCTATAAGAATGAGGACAAAAGTATTTGAATAAAGATTGAATCTAAGAGGTGTTGATAAAAGAAGACAGATTTAAGAGGTTTAAAAATCGATCAAAACCCAAAAATGTTGCCTTAGACCATGTGGCCACCAGTGTTGGCCCCACCTGGTGGAAGGGTGAAAAATTTGTTTGCGGTATCCTTGGATGAGTCTGTTTTTGAATGATATGCTAGTACTTGTTTTATTAAATTCACGCTGATAAAAATAGTTAGATCATTTTAAAAACACGAAAAAGATTTTAACATTTTTATGTTAATTAAAAAAAACAATACTGACATGAAAAATTAATTACTTAATATAAAAAGAATGTATAGACGTTTGCAACTATAAAATCACTGAGTTCACCTTGAGAGACTATACTCCTAGTGCACCTAACAGGAATTCAATGTCCGGCATCTTAGTTCAGAATCAGGTATGCCAGTTGACTACATTTTCTTGATAAAGACCAAGGGAATCAGATTATTTAACAAAGAGGGATATGAAATTAATTAATTTAATGTAAATGTATTCGTGTAGAGGCAGGCTGGGAAGACGGTGTCGGGAAAACTGCACCTTCCCAGAAAAAAAGGGAAAACTGCACCCTCGCATGAATCATCACACTAATAGGTGGGAAAAGTGCGCCCACACGAACTTGTCTGTTTCACCTAAATAATTTTAACAAGGTCGTGTGGGTTTTCTTTTTCATCGGGTCATCATACCCGTTTGGATTATACGCTTATATTTTAATTGCGCTAAATGTTTTGGGTATTGGGAAGGCTTATTTGTAAGAAGTGTACCAGCACTTGCGTGGAGGGAGAGTGGAAACCCATTTTGGAAAAATTACTCTCAGTACACCCAACCAAAATTCTAGCCTCGATCTTCCCATCATTGAGAATCTAGTCTACTGCGAGAGTAGCCTCTTAGACCTTGTGGCCACCGAAGCGGTTTTTTGTTTGGACGTGTTGTTCAAGAGCTTTTCCACTTAACCATGTGAATGGACTTAGTTGAAGGTTGAGCCCTGACTTCCTTAGCCAAGAATGCAAAAAAAACCCACAAGCTTAGCTCTGTCAGTCTGATCATTAGATTAAGAGGCACCAATAAATGATCCTGTTCCTTGCCTTGAGACAAATCAATACTTGGCATGGCTTCATTTATGACGTCATTTTTTATTATGTTCTTGGTGTGATTGTCAAAAAAAGGGGGTGGCCATGGGGTTGGAAGTTTATGCGACTTTATTTGTCCTCATTTTCTCAACCATTTCACATGGGGATGTGCTATACAGGGAATATGCAAGGCTAGGTTCCGGAAAATTACAGCTTATTTTATGTTACACTCTTCTTTTTTTTCACTCGTATAGTCGTTTTCGAAAACGTTTCGTCAGGGGAAAGGTTTTCAGTATAAATGAATAAATTAATTATTAATTCTTTTAGTGCAACACTTTCTCTTATTTGCGTTTTGACACGATTTAAATCAATATGAACAAAAACAAGCTCGGTTAAATTAATCGCTTACATACCTGACTTATACCAGTGAGGTCAGAAATGGACATGGTTCCAATCCCGGATTGGTTCACTATGGCTCAGGTTTTACATTTAGACGTTTTCAGTGTTTTTAATAATCTCTTAAAACTAACGCTGATACATTTCCTCCATTAATTTCAGACCACGTCCCAATAACGTTTTGGGCATTACGAATGTGTATTTTTTGTTAATGTGCGTGGGATGAGGAGGGTTGAATGTAGATTCAATGTACCCGCATTTTCTTGGGGAGAGAGAGATAGTGTGAAAAATCAATTATAAAATATCACCCTCATTTCACTTGACCATGTCAAGTCTATTTAGAGAGTACCAACTTAGACCATTTGACCATTGAAGAGTGTTATTTTCTCTTATGTAGCTTCTCCATTCCGGCCCTAACTCATTTACATTTCTTGTTTAAAATGAACAAAGAAAATGTTTAATTCACTTTCTCTGGTAAATCAAACTTCGTTTTTATGTATGTAGTTGGTCCTTTAAAACGAACCATTTATTTAGTTCAGTGGAGCCAGTCGTGTTTGACCCCGTCCATAAAGACAGAGCTTCAACTACTAACAAGGTGCACCAGGGGTGTTTAGATAATGTGTTTGACTATCAATAATTTGGGTGAAATTTGTGCATTTCCTTTAAGATGGGGTGCTAGTGAGTGGTTTAGGGAAGTATTTTTGAAGTTTTTACAGCATAAACATTTTTGGCCAAAATAAATCAAATATTTCTTCTATAGAAACATATAATTTAGTTTTCTACACGTGCTAATCTCAACAGTCCTTGAATATCTGTCAGATGTGTCCTGGAATTTAGTGACAACTTTTTCTCTTAATTTAAAAAGTTTGTCACCAAATGCCACCATGCTCATCCCAGATATTCAAAAACTGTTGAGACTAGCACTTGCAGAAAGCTAAACTCTATGTTTATATAGAAGAAAAATTTGATTTATTTTGTTCAAAAAATGTTTATGCTATAAAAACTGCAAAATTATCGCACTAAATTCGCTCTCACTAGCACCCAACCTTAACCCTCCTCCCTATCACTTAAATGGCAGAGTTTATACGCTAAAAAACCCACACATACATATATGGGGAGGGTAAGTTCTGTTCTCTGGTTAGGAACAGGAGTTTGGTTTGGTTCCCATAGAGTAGATTTTGTTTTCGTTTGCTATAATTTATATAAATTTAAAAAAGTATTAATTAATATCTGCATACATACAATGAAATGGACATGATTGACCTATATATAGTTTATACATTTTCGATAAACAAACTATTTTCTCATTTTATCTTGATTAGCCTACCGGAAGATGAATTTGGTAATTCTCATTTTATGGAAATACAACTAATGTAGACCAAGTGGCTGAAAGTTAGTTATTCTGACTAAAACGAAATTTGTAATTGAGAAAAAAATGATATAATCGGTATCTGTATAGTTTTGGAACCTACCTACAACTTTTATATGAAAAAAATCTGATTCTTCATTTACATAAAATTGAAGAAATGAACAAGATTAAGAGCTAAAAGTGTGTTCTTCTTGATTGGAAAAGACTATAGATACGTATGTGTGTGTATGCCTGTGAGAGACACAATTCCTACTATTTTGTTCGTTTCTTTGCTTTCCCTTCGAGAATTCCACGCGCGACAAATTCTTACGGACCATAGAGTTTTTACTCATCTGCGGGGGAGTGGGGTATGGGTATGGGGTGGAGGGGGACTGGAGGTCCAGGCAGGGGGTTGCCACATATGGAAGGACCGCTCCTGACAGATAGGGGAAATTGGGGTGGATTGGACAACGGGAGTCTTACAAGACAAGGGAAGAATTGATTTACTTTCGACATGCTTCGGTACATCCATTTTGTGTTTACCGGAAATATTAGGGAATGAATGGAATGGGAGGGTACATATTCGGACCAGCATAAGATTATTTTGAACACTTTGAAGAAGAAAAAAATATTGACTATTTCAGGGTCACAAAAATCATATTTGTATTCTAATATAAATGTTTTTATTTCAAATAAAAATATTGCTTGAATATAATTGGTTCAAATTAATCGAATACTATCTTTAAATAATTCGAAAACATTATTTAATTGACATTTAAACGTTTTATCGAAATTAAAACACAATCATACTTTGGATTCTGTACAACGGCTTTATTTACAAAGCCGATAAAAACATGTTTACTGGCTAGCAACTTACACTTTCTTACTCAGTATGTTAAACGGATTGCTATCATCTATTTTGTCACATATGAAAATTACGTTCAGCATCAAATAAATTTCCAAATATCTAGGAAAATTCAATATTATGAATGATAATGTAGTAATGTTCACAATACTGTATTAAATTATATTAAATAATTAAATTTTACTATATTTTTAGACACCTTACCTCAGTCGGTAGCGTGTCTGCCTGCTGAGCTAAGAGTCCCAGGGTCAATTCCTGGCATGGCCAAAAATTTGTCACTAATGAAAATTGGGTTTACCCTTCAGATTGATAAATTTACAGCCAGAGACTGGATGTTGTGCCTGTCCTAGTCTTAAGTTAGATTATAAGGAATATGAAACTACGAAAGGCCCAGCCAGCCGGTAAAAGGAAAATACATGACTTTAATAAAAAAAATGACTCAGGCCACAGGCTGGAAACAGTAATGGATCTTAAAAATATTATATTATATTATATATATTATATTATATTATATTATTATATTATATTATATTATTACACATGTCTTCAAATTATTGTATCCGATAAATTTTTAAATAACTTTCCATGCCAAATTTATTATTATTATTATTGGATTTTATAGGCCCGTCGACACATATAGGTCATTAGGGCCAGCCAAAATGTATAAACAATTAAGTTATAAACAACCATTTCAAAATGAATATTGGTATGTCTAATTGTGATGCATTTTTGTAACAAGGCTAGATTTTTTTCATCACTACTGCTCACTATCCCTTCGGGCTGAATGCATATTTACTAATTACGCCAGTGTGTTGGGGATGAGTAAAGTTTAATTTAAAGGAAGTATACCCGCATTTGCGTTAGGGAAAGGAAAAGCTATTTAGGAAAATCTAACCTTAGTACACCTGACAAAGATTCAATCCCTATCTTCCCTTTAACAAAAGTCTAGTCTATTGCGAGAGTGACGTCTCCAATCATGCGTCCACTGAAGTGGGACACCTTAAAATGCGTAAACTCTGGCATGGGTATCTTTAAAACTAAGAAAAATAGCCAGCTGAAATTTGGCAGAGCCTTGCGCAAATAAAGAAACCTTATTTTACTTTCATTTCTGACATAATTTTTATTGCTCTTACGTATTATGTTGAGATCTTTACGTCTTTAGCGACAGGCTCACTGGTGTGGGTAGCTCCAAAACCAAGAAACATAGAAAGCTTCACGTGTATTAATTGAAACTAAAGGTTGTGCACATCGGTGTAATATCTTAATACAGGTTTTTCAAGTCTGATACATTTGACTATATAGCCACTTGCAAAGGTGCTTTTTATTCCAATAAACTAAGAAAAAAGGCTTAAAATATATATTTGTACTTAAAGAAATATTAGGTTTGGGCACAATGCGTGTATTTTGTTTTATTTACATCCAAAGAAACCTTATGTATTAAATATTATGACTACCAATTCAGGAAGAAAAACAAGATATCTAGAAAGAGGAAACTTGGTATGGGCATATATAGTTAGGGAACTTTAATTTGTGATAACTGATGTATGTAGCTCCAAAAAAAGGGACATAAAAATAAGAAACTTGTTTTAGTTATTTAGTGATATAGGCAAGAGCACACCTCCCGCGTTTATTTGTAATTCTATAAATAATACGAGCCTGACGTCTTAGATTAGGGTAGCTTGAAATAAAAGAAATCTAGAAGTCTGAAACTACACTTACGTACCAAGGTGTAAAGCTGTTTTTACTTTATCATACCAAAATAATTATTGTAATCGTGAAGAAAAATTCATTCCGAGATTATGATGCATTTTTACGTTTTGTTTGAACCCGAACCCAAAAAAACTGGTATTTATCTGTCCCTATGTCTGGATGTCTGTCTCTGGCCACGGATTCAAAATTGTTGGATGTATTTTGTTCAAACTTGATTTTTAGATTTGATAGAGCTATTAATCAAGATTTTAGTTTTTATTTTGACCCTAACCTTCAAATTAACCTTCGGAGACTGGCGCTAAAAAATAACATGAGGACTGGTGCCTTTGCATTTTTGAAACACCCTATAATGTTCTAAATAATAATCAAAGCATAGACTTTAGTACATAATATTTTTATTGAAGCAATATTATTAAATACATATTTGAATAATATTGTAGTTTTGAAAATGTTATTAAAAATATTACAATAATGTTAAACTGTTACGAAAACATAGATGGTTAAAAAACCATTATTATGCATTATTTTATATTTTACTGTATTACAAAATTACTGATTTCTTACTTCTACATTATTACTGTATTATTTTATTTTAATACAACATTTCATTCATTCATACTTTCTTGATCAACCATTTTGCTGCAGTTTTACTTACATTTTTGCTGTGTAAAGACTTTTCTTCCCTGAGTTCCTGTCTTCAATTTGTATTGTATATATAATAGCGACCGCACATGAATATCAACTACAGCAAACTCAAGCAACGCTATAGAACGTTTGGACACGTGATAGAGCTTGTACTAAATATGCAATGTAAAAATACTAGGGAAATGAGAAAAACGTATGACACAACTAAGGGCGCCGTTGCATATTCACAACATTCCTGCATATATGTTTTTAGAAAATGGCTTTTAAGAGTTTGTTTAGAATGCATATTTAAGATTTGTTTGACATGACAATTAGTATTGTATCATTGGTTCTTGGGCAAAAATTTATTTAAGGGTGGTTTACTGATGGGAAATTTTTAAAATTCGAAATATTTCGAATATATCTCATACGATTTTGTTTTAAATGTATACCTGGTGATTGTGTGGTCTGACAAATAAGACTGGTTGCTGTTTTTTGGGGTATAACATAATTTATGTGTATTTGACTGATGACTGATTTATCAAAAACTTGAAATATTTTAAAAATGGCTCTAATGATTTATATCCAAATGGGTATCTTGAGGGTGTTTGATATAACAAATAACACTGTATACATGTTTAAAAAAGTTTATATTATGTTGTGACGCACGCCTACCTTTGAGAAAAACACTTTGCGGACCAAAAGGAAAACTAGCGAAAAGCACAAGAGAGCAAAATGTACCAGCCTTACAAAACTAAATTAATGAAAAAGAGTGGTAGACAGAAAATGTGATAGTTCTATAAATTAATAATGAATTAATATAAGTAAACATGTATGAAATTTATATTAAAATAATAAAATATAAATAGATAAAGCCTAAACAAATCTATTATGACTATTTTACGTGAAGATGTCGGTGGTGGGTATAATTGAATGTTTTGGTAGGTTGCGTTGTCAATAACTAGTACACTGTTGGGTGTTAAGTTGGGGATCAATTTGATTGCCACCCATTTTAATAATTATTGGTAAAATTAATGTCTTGATGATAGTCACTGGTCTTTGTTCATGATTTAAACATCAACAAAGTACTAGGACCAACATCTTACTCATCACCAGCCAGGCTCGTTTCTTTGTAGTTATACTATGGGAATAGGTCTCGTCCATATAAATAATTGGTCGGCCTTGCTGTCTGTAGCTCTGAATTTACTTTGAAGTTTCCTATATCATTATTTTCTATTAGCACCTTTCTTTTATTAGATGTTTGTTCCAATTTGAACCCCAACTGCCAAATAACATTTCTTAGACACCAAACTTTTCCTTCAAAGTTAATTTTGGATTTCAAAACTTTAGTGCAGGTCTCTCTCGTTCTGTTTTATGGAATTCATGTATAAAGAGTCTAATAACACACGTGTTAAAAATTCATCTAAATGACTCCTTACTTTTTTACGTAGTCTTTCTTTATGAGGAGAAAAAATTATGTTCCGATCTCTTCTACAACTTTCACCCTCCTTTATTCTACACACATTACTAAAAGACACACCAAAACCCTGAAAAACATTTTGCTGCATACCTTTTCTGAAGTAAGTTGGTCCTCAGATTTCAGAACTTTACCTAGAGAGTTATTGATATTTGTAATTTCCATGGTATCAACTTACATAAAGCAATAAAAATAGAATATAAAAAAAATACAGTAGGAACCACACGACCGCTCATTACTCCCTTACGTAACTAAAAATGTTGGGTTGTCATTGAACTAGCCCGCACATGCGTACATGATGTTTCGCCACTGCGTAATCATAACAGTTCCGTGTTAAACTTCATCACTAGTACTCTTGCTCAAAGGTCAAGAGCAGACAGAGCAGACAATGCTAGTGAAACATCAAGGAGTAATTCCATGTAAGCTACAGCAACAGCGAGTGCAGCGATAGCCACGCCGAAATAAGGGCTGACCACAAAAGTTACTCTTCCATACAGAAGTATGATGTCCTTCGAGGGGAAACAAGTTGTTCAGGATTTTTGAATTGTGGCAAGAAGTTCATAATTTTCTTTCTGATTTCAAAGACAAGTTTGGACTGGGGATAGATTTTGTGATGAGTTGTGGCTGTATAGAGTCGCATACTTAATGTATATTTTAAGCTCACTGAATAACCTAAAAAAAAAAGCCTGCAAGGAAACAACCTCACTCAATTTATCGTTCAAGATAAAGTGAATGCCAATAAATGCAAACGTAAATTTGTGAACAGAGAAGCTGAAAATATGACGTGCATTTCTTTCCACTCCTTCAAGATTTCGTTGAAGAGAATGATGATAAACTTCACTTCTATGTGCTAAGGGAAATAAGAAACCACTGCCGAAACGTGGTTAAAGACTTCGCTGCTTACTTCTTGGAAAATATTGACTCTCACTACTGGATCAGGGATCCATTTTCTGGCCTATAGGCTTTGCCAGCAGTGTTTACAAACGGACAAAAAGAACAGTTCATTGAATTTTCATGTGATACTGGATTGAAAAACATATTTTCGAAAATACGTTTTTATGATTTTTGGATTACAGCACGGTGTGGGAACCCCGAGCTCACCGATAGGACCATCAAGTTCTTGGTGCCCTTTTTGACAACATTTTGGTGTGAGCAAGGATTTTCTGTAATTGTTTTTATAAAAAAAATTCTGTAACAGACTGAATGTGACTAAAACTAAGCAAAACTCAGCTTGGAATTAAGAAACTGCTTTCAATAATGCAAGCTCAAGTATCTAATTTATGATATTTTGGTCCAGTCCATTTTATTCATATTTAAAAATTATAATGTGTATAATATACTTACTCACGAATACATTATTCCTTGCAATACGATTCCTTCTTAAAAAAATCATTTACTCCTGATGGCCTTTGGAATGTTAGGTATTGGTGGTACTTCAGAGAATTGTAAGATGATAAGTGGTACATTAAGAGAAAAAGGTTTAAAAAAAACACTATGCTAAGTTATTCAAACTTTCTTGGGATAATATTTAGGCATTTTTAGTGACTAAAAAAATTAAAACATATTTTCAAAATGAGAAGAAAAATATGAAACAAGGTATATCTTTTTATTAGTTCATTCATTATTGTTATGTTTTATTCACCCTACTGAAAGCGATGAGGCGGACATCTTCTACTACAGTAATATTCCGGATGGGTAGTAACACAGGTGTCCCTTTCAAGAATTTCTTACGTTTGGGCTAGCTCAATAGATCTTTATTTAGTAAACAAAGCTATTAATACCTACCGGCAGTGTTTGGAGCCAAATAGCTTATTTCCCATTTCTCGAGTCTAAAAACTATATTAATAGAGCATGTTTTAATATAATATAGGATGGTTTTATTAATAAGCTATTTCTGGCTTTCCATAAGTGAATTTATTTCAGTCATTCTCAGAAGGGTATCTACACGTCCCGTCTATTTATGCATCCTGGGAGAATATTTTCGGGATTTACCTTGAAGTGAAATTTATATTTTTCCGGCGAACAGGACTAGTTCACATTTCTTTCAATAATCTATTTTGGCCGATGATTGCGTTGATTCAACGCCACGGAGATAAGGATAGGTAGGCGAGAATTTGTTCTGGGACGGACAGGAATAGATAAGTGAAAACGTCAGAATATATTTTGGGAATTACGACTCCATTCAGGATTCATGTGTTCTCCGAAGACAGGAATAGATGGCAGAGGACTTCAGAATCTCTTAAGGAAGTGTGACTCTTGCCCAAATGAATGTGAATGAACAGGATAACAGGGGTGTAAGGTGTGTTGCAACATTCTTGCTAGGGTAACTGACCAGGTGTCCTCAGTCTATGATAAACTTCAAACAGAAGAGAAGCTCTGATACGTTTTTCCAGGGAATGAGGTCCCAACCAATGAAATAACAAAAAACAGCAAAATCAAATGGGACAATGGCAGATTCGAAACAAAAAACACCAACGTCCTCCCAGGGATTCAAACAAATGGGGGACACTTCCCATAAAACGCACACCAGCATCTTCCCAGAATGCAAACCAATGTGACTCACTCTCCAATTCAAATGGGGCAAATAATGAAATGTGGCATACAGGTAAGAAATCAATTGGGGAAAAAATGCAATGACCGGATGGGTTTGAACAGGATAACGATTAGGTCACCGGAAAAAACATGGTTGCGTCACAACGCCAGTGGAGGCATCTGGCGTCTTATCACTGTAGGACTGTTTTAATACGCCAACCGTACAACAAATGTAGGAAGTTGATTTGAAATTATTTATAACTCATAGTTTGTAGTTTTTAATGATAAAGGCTTAGTGAACGTCTCATTAAGAATGTCTTTTTGGTGGTAATGGGGGGTCAGCAGTAGCCTATGTTCAGTACATATCATATCTAAGAAAATTTGAAATAACATTTTTCACATCAAGTTCAATAATCAGGGTGCTATTTGCGCGTTCTGACAGGCTTTTACAAAGTGATCATTTCTCAATTTAGTTCTGAACTGGTTGTGATTATGATGAGGTATAGGCGTAAACACTTTAGTGTAGTACCATTACAAAGAAACATCAAACCTAGCACAACATAATCTAGACTTCTTCCGAACTCAAGAGGAAACTAAATAAATATCTTGGAACTAAATGCTGAGTGTGTCGGAGGAAGTACATTTGAGATCAAAAGCTGTTAACGTTATTGCTAGCATCAATGTATCAGTGTTGGAAATACTTGATTATAGTAAATATTAAAGAAAATTATTCAAATTATATACCCCATTCATTGAATTCCAATATTCAATTGTCTAATAAAAGTAGCAACTTATTTAATTAATTTTGTTAGGAACAAATACAAATTAACTATTTTATATATTAATATTTCAGGTAGTTTTTAAATAAAAATTCTTATTAGAATTTGATTGTATAACAATACAGTAGTTCTTGGATATGGACAATACCAATCGAATAGGTGGATAAATATAGGTCGAAAAACTCTTTGCAAAAATTCTGTTCCTCCTTAACCTTTTGAGAAAAAACCATTAAAATTAGAGGGTTGTGATGTGGAAACTCTGTATTTAAAACTTCATCAAACGTATATGTAAGTTCACAGTTGGTGTTTGAAGGTTGATCTTCTCATGGTTGTGCACTGCTTCAAACGGCGTGTGGATTTTGTATGCACGCAGCGATGCACATCAACGTCAACTGTTGTAACAGCCACATGGATTCGTGCCACAATGTCGTCGGGAGAGTGCAGTAAGTCGTCATGTGGGTACACCAGAGCTTCGAGGTGACCCCAAAAGGAAAAATATAGTAGTGTTAGGTCTGGTGTCCTTGGGTGCTATTCCACTGACCCCCCACGCCCAATCCACTGGTTGAAGTGGCCTCATTAATTAGTCACCGCACTTGGAACCCAAAGTTTGTCCAATACTAGAGCCGTGTCGTCCGCATACAGTGCCAGCTTGGTATAACAATATTCTGAGAGGCGTGCATTATATACCGTCTTGATCGGACGTACATGGAGGGGTAGAGGAGGGATCAGTAGAAAGACGTGGAAAGAACGAGAAGCATCCCGCGCAGTTGGCCGATGTCCAAATACGGTTCAGAACGCAGGGCAGCAACGAGCGTCAGTTCTTTTTGACGACTTGGCCAAACGTGTGTATGGTGATGGCCAACTCATTTTCGTTCCACCCGATAGCCGCTCCATTGGTGTACTGGTAAGAACAGTAGAAATTGTGTTAATAAAATGTTGTTTATTTATTTAAAAAAGCTTGAATGTATGTAAGGGCTATAACTCTGGTCCGTTACATCATTGTTCAAAGTAAACTCCATTTATCCTGAAAGGTAGCAGAAAGTTTAAATTTTAGCTGAGTGTATTGGGGGTGGTCTTTACAATGTGATTTACCACTCTGGTTTTCTCTCACTTTAAAAATAAGCTAAAAATTGAAGTCTTACCTTACCCCCTTTTCGAGTTTTACTCTGCGTTATTAGTTTTTAAACCTTTTCTTTTATTCCTTTAAAAAAAAATTATTTATATTTTCTACTTTAAAACCATAGAGGTTTCAACTTTCTTCTGCCATAAGGTATGTTTCACCACTTTATCAAAGGTGGTTTTATGATTGCGTTGATTGATTTGGACGACTGTAGGTGATGATCAGACAAATCCATTTAATGAAGTAATCAAATTTGAAGTTGAAATTATGCTTTTCTCACCATACCATGATGTAGGTCAGATATTATAAAAGTAATTTATGTTCATAATTTGAATAAAAAGGACAACCTATTCATATGTATAAATATTATGTGTATATATGTATGTATATAAATTATATGTTTATTTAATTTAATTTATAATAGTCTACCTTACAACATAAGCAACGAGCAAGGTTTAGTTAGAGGATAAAACAAGTAAATTAATATTTATCGTGCTAGTTTCCTCAACATAATAATAATGTTTTATTGTAAACTTATATAAAACAAATACATTTGTTGAATTTTAAATTAATAAATTATCATCCCCTTAAAATTAAATATTATTTCTAAGAAAATATAAATTAACTTTTCTATTTCAAACTAACAAAACCTACCAATAATTTACTGTCATTAAAATCCATCAATGATTATAAATTGAAGATTACCTAATTTATGATAAGCATACTGTAAAAATCTCTTCAAAATGCTTTTAAGTGTTTTGTTAAAAATACTTTACTTTTAATTATTACTATAAACACTTCACAAAAACTGGACTACAAATACTGTAAATATTTACATCCTCTTATATCCTATAGAACAATTTGCCCTTTAACTTAATTTCTAATAGTTACATTATAATGTATGTATTATATTATGTAATAATACCCATTGAAAAATTAACCGCTTCATTTCCAATCGTGTAATATACCCCACGAAGATGACGACTGGCAATCATTTTTAAGTGACCCCTATAATCAGAGAGTCACGAAGAAAATGACATCTAATAATTATTGAGTGACCCCCAAAATCAGAGAGTTGCATTTTAATTATAAAAAACTATATAGTAAGTCAAACATTTACTCCAATAAACGCGTGAAATTGTTCCTCACTTGAATATATCTTTTATATATAAAACAATGTGTCAGTCTGCATGTCTGTTGCCTAAGATTTATGGAACCACTTAACTGATTGCAATGCAGTTTTTTTGTTTAATCATGTAGATTTTTACCTGGTAGGTTTTAGGCTAGTGATAGAACGAATTAAATCAAATAAAATTTATGTTTTTCAAAGATGTGTTCTTTAAATGCGTGATCAATGATTAATTCTCTGATTGAATGTAGAATTTAATTAATTTTTCTGTATAGCTCGATCATCAAATCAGAAGGGTGATTACATAACACATTTCCATATTAGTGTAAAAAGAATCACATTTTAGTTTAGTTGGATGTTTAGAATTTACAGATCCTTACAGAGGATCGTTTATGTACCCTGACATATGCTCGCTTATAACAACTGGAAAACTACTAATTATAATTCCATGCGGTATTTTTAAAATTATGTTTAACTACTCTGGAAAGGTTATAATCTATTTAAAAATTAACTATATCTTCAAGGAGCTGAGCATTACGTTAAGGGCAATACAAGTGTTTTATGTACAGTACACTGTGGAGTGGAAAAAGCGAGGAATGCCACATATGTAGCTACTGTCATGACTTCAGGAAAAAATCAGACCCAATGATATAGATTCGGTGATGAATTTAGAGATTCCGGATTCAAACATTGACCCATAACTGCATATAAGTGTAAATAAACATTTGGTACACGGCTAAAACGGGCTTTTGTATCGAGCGTCTCCCTGCATACAGCAAAAATTATCCAAAGAGTTTTCAAAGAGCTATGTCGACAAGCATAACGGATATTCCAAAATATCGTAGATGGCATCCCAACAATGGCGAGCCACAACCTACTATGGAGCACTGTAAATAGACAATCCGTTGGGTTATTCTACAAAAGCACGTCCTGTTAAGAGTATTCGATTCAAAAATTAATGTAGATCTGTGTGGTCTCATCAAATTCATTTAATATATGTGTAAATAAATCAAAAGGGCAGTTTTAAAGTGAGCTTTATTAGTAACTTTTATGATGAGGGGGAACAATTTCAATTGAGATTATTCAGGGTGTTATGCATTTATTTTTCCATCCCGAAAATGGGCAATGTGTTTATTTAACAACAATTACTGTCAATGACGTCACTAACTATACATGAGACACACCATTAAAAATCTTCTTCAAATTGTTGCTGAAGATCCCTTTGTGATGAAGCTTAGTTAAAATGAGACTGTTTCGTATAATACTTAGAAAATTAAGAACTTCCAGTGCCAAAAACATGATGTTTCTTTAGAGGAAATCCCCGGAGTAATTAAGGGTGATTCACTCAGCCGAGTATGTACCATACACCCGAATAACACAGTGTGTTATTATGTGAGAATCGGCCTCCATGTCTTAAATAGTCCAAATTAATTTGAAAATCTACGTAGAGTCTACTACGTAACTCATGCATCATGCCAATTAGCTTGCAAAGCACAAGGAGTCTAAGAGGACTACTCACACTGGAGTAGTACTTTGTCAAAAGCAGCTTTGTATCGCTCTTATTCCATAATTGTGTATTTTCTCTCAATCAGATTAATATTTTCCACGTAGCAAATAATCTCGAACTTAGGCTTGTCTATAAGGAAAGCACGCAGATGATATTGAAGATTGATTCAGAACAGAGTAATCGATATACAATGTAGAGACGTATATAGAGGCAAATGACCGGTCATTTCTATTACAATCTTTGAAGATAAACAAACTTTATTAAACAAAAAACATCTTACCATTATATATATAATAAGTTATAATAGATGGTTCAAGAACTAGTAAGAAAAGTGTTATTTTAAGTTGCGTCTGAAGGTAAAGGATATACAACTATAACTCATTTATTCTTGGTTAAGTTCGGGTTTTAGGGATGTGTTGCATTTGTGTTCACTTCATCAGGTATAGTGGCTACTTTGTTGGAAGGGAAAAGAAAAGTGAATGCAAAATTTAAGTTATCTATGAATTTTTATAACGACCAAATTGCCGTGTGCACCTAACGAAACAAAGTTTCACTTCATAACTACCCCAAAAATTGTTTTTATGTTATGGAATGAGAGTAAAATGAATTGAAAGATATAAATTGAAGATTTAGATAGAGATCCCGGAAACAACAGAGTGCTCATATGAGGTGTCACCGTATTGTTCATGGGAGGACTTCCTATAGACTTTACCGGTGATTCCGAGAGTCACTATAGATGATGAGGCTAGTGCCTACCTGAAAAGATCCTACATATGCCAAGATTTTGTGAAACATTCCCTGTCAACCAACATGTGCATCCATCTGTGCGAAGACAAGAGCTAGTCTTATTTTTCAATATATTACTGAAACACATCAATGGAGTTTTGGCAGAGTATGAAAGCAAGGTGCCCTTGATAGCTACCAGATATGCGTCGTGGTCAAGAATAGCTATGAATTAGTCCATTTTACATTTTATCCATCCCAATATACGTCTTCTGCAAAACCAGCCTCTTTCATGGTTTCAGAAGCACGTTATTCTAACTTCAAAAATGACTTGGCTAGTAAAATTCAATAACTTTTTTTAGCCCATTTTGAAGCACCATCCCACCATTTCATGTTCATAGGCATTACCATGTCTAATTTTATAATTCATTTAGTTCATAAGGTTTACCCATCCATGCTCTTCAGTTAAAATTTGAGTACCCATCTTTTTGCTGAGTAATTTGAAACCAAACTAAACTGTGTAGTGGGACACGTTTTAAGGTAAACAGTCGGCAAAACTTTATCATTGAGGTAGCTGTCATGACAAGTTGCACAATGGTAAAATGGGTCTTGAAATCAAGAATACCCATGATTCCATCAGACCTGCCCTTACAGTTCAAATGCATGCAATTCCAGATCAAGGTTTGCTATCAGATGATCATAAACACAGCGCAAGAAAAAACCCTGAAGTTGGTAGGTGTATATCTCCACTCAAATTTTCCCCACGGACAACTATATGTGAGTGTTCGCATCATAACTTCTTGTAAATGCTCGCTCCTGTTGATAAAACCACTAACGTCCTTTACAAAGAGGCCTTACCATAAATTACTTTATAAGCTTAAGATAATTCAAAGAGTTTATGTGTCTAGTCTTGTAACAATATAATTACACTATATTGATTTTATTAATTTTGAAAAACACCTTTTATCAACATTAAAGTTTCAATCATGCTAATTTATACCTAATACATTGCGTGATTTCTTATCTGTGCATGAAATTAAAATCACTGGGACTATAAACGTTAATGTTTTACTGAACATGTTTTTAGGACTGACATTGACTCGCGTGAAGCTGTGGTCTATATTCCAGTTTCAAATATAAACAACAATTTTAATTTTTTTCATTTTTAGTAAATAGCTTTGAACTTCCTTCTGGCAAGCGCAACGTACAACTGACCATAATAAAATACTGGCTACTGACTCCCTGTGGAAAATGACCACGTTGTTGGAGAACTGCTCTGGTTCTTTATTGATGATAATAATACATAACGGGATGGTGGGGAACTGTTATCATTTCAGTGTTAAGGGGAAATCTGTGACTTTAGGTGCGATGTCTATTCAGAGCAAAAACATGTGAATGTAAGTAACGATTTCTGATTTGATGAAATTTGTACAGAGCTCCTTAACGATGATACGTGTGGCTATTAAACCAAACCTTTTTCACATTCAATCACCTTATAATCATGATTAAAGCAACAACTTTCAAATAAAGCCTATGCGGTGGCAATACTGAAGGTGTATGTGCATTGATGAAGTCAATGTGGTAATTATTATTGTTTTCTGGGTCGTCAGTGACGATGGAGTCAACACTACTGTAAACTTTAACTAGTGTTGGGAGAAGGTCGAGTATTTATTGGTTCAGTGTCAGGGAAACTTTATTCTTATTCTATCTTATCCTACCTGTAAGGTACCTGAGGCAAATAAGGCCCACCTTGATTAAAAATTGAATTATTTAGACAATTGTTAAGATTAATTGAAACATCAGTGTTTATATTAAAGTTTGTTTTATTATTAATTAAAAACACATTAATAAGAACAAATCTGAGGGTAATTTAAATCTAAACAAAATCTTTAAAAATCACTATGTATGGGCCTTATTAAACCATGGTAGTTTAATAAAGCCCCTGAGCATAATATAAAAATTTGTAAAAGAAACTAAGAATTATTTGGCATTTTTGGTTAGGAATTAAGCTGATATAATATTAAATCCTAATTCTAACTTGAGAACAGCAATAAGGGCATATAAATACGGCACAGTATTCTGGAAGTGGAAAACTATTTATGAAAATTTACCCAAAAATAACTTGCGGTGGTATCTAACATCGACCTTTCCATAACTATTATCAAAACCTGTTTCTAAAATGGAAACTCGAACGTAATTATCTGGTGATCTGGCACATATATTATTTATAGAACACATGAACTCGACATTATTATCATTATTATTATTTAGCACAGCGTCTTACCACCCGTTCGGGTTATACGCTTATGTTCTAATAACGATAATGAATTAGGAATGGGGAAGGTTCAATTTAGAGGAAGTTAACCCACATTAGCGTGGTGGGAGAGTGGAAAACCACTCCGTTCACCTGACCAAGATTTGAACCTCTATCTCCCGTTTGAATTAGGTGTTTTATTCCCGTTCTGGTGTACTGAAATTGATTTTCCTAAATAGTTTTCCACTCTCACTCCAAGAAAATGCTGGTACACATTTTACCTGGTCTAATTATATCAAACGAAAAGTCTGGTCGACCAGCTTTAACCTATAAAACCATTTTTGATTTCACCTTATCTTTTCACTCCCGCAAATGTGGGGTGCACTCAACCACGGTAAGCAAAACATAAATAATATTAAATCTTGATTGATGTATTACTAGAACCACTTCATATCAAGGTAATTGGTAACAAAATATACTCATTCAAACTATTAATGTCAAAAATGTACAATTTACACGTAAATTTAATAACGCCAACGTCAATGTGGGATCAGCTGTGAATATATTGAGAACGTATAGTTTTGCAGTGAACAAGTGTCATGAGGGTATAAATAACAGTGTAACAAACTTAAATTTGAAAACATGTATTAATGGTTTGAAGGAAATATAGAACTGGTTCATTTATTACAAGTTATGAATTTATGTAAAAGTTATATAGACGCCGTGATTTTATATTTAACTTATGAATTTATGTAAAAGTTATAAATTATTTCATCAAAATATATAGACGCTGTGATTTTTCCCTAGGTATTTAACTTATGAACTTATATAAACGCTATAATTTATTTCGTAAAAATATATAAATGCTTAGATATTTCCTAGATATTTAAAGCGTAACAACTTATGAATTTATGTATAAAACAACTTATGAATTTGGGTGACCTGGTGGTCTGTGCTGGGCTCCGGGGTTCAATCCTAGATCCCAGCACAGATTAATCTGATTTACGTACCCTTACTTCACCTCTGACAAGACGTTTATTAATCTCAACTTGTGAATGTGAGGAATGACAGGCCTCGACCGTGGTATGGATTCCAAGCTAAACTGTAGGTCCTCCATTTCATCTCACAATCACCCTACCATTACACATTAGCGTATTTGCGTATAAACCGAACGGGTAGTAAAACGCGGTGCTAATAATAATAATAATAAATAATAATAATAATAATAATATAATAATAATAATAATAATAATAATAATAATAATAATAATAAATAATAATAATAATAATAATAATAATAATAATATAATAATAATAATAACTTATGAATTTATCTAAAAGTTATATTCATTAAAATATGGTTGCGAACATTAAATTGTGTTTAAAATAAACCTCTTTGTTGTTTAAGTGCTATTTTGATTTTTGTAAATGTTATTTATTATGTCAACAAAATATAGTTTCTAACATTAAATGATTTTTTAAATAAATTTCTTTGATGTTTAAATGGTTTTTTTTGTTTACATGTCTAACATTGATTCAAGATCCTCATAATTGTATTTTATATTAATTATGAATTTATGTAAAAGGTATATATTATTTCGTCAAAATATAGTTGCGAATATGAAATGATATTTAAAATAAATTCAATATTCTCATAATTGTATTCAATATTACTTATGAATTAATTTAAGAGTTATATACTATATCGGCAAAATATAAATGAGATTATAAAATGATATTTATAATAAAACTTCTTATTGTTGTTATAAGTGGATCAAAGAATAAAACAGTTATTTCTAAATAGTTAAAAAAAAAATTTCTTTATCCTTGGGTAGCAATCTACTGACACCACAGTTAAAATTTATAAATTAATGTGTTAGATTGTGTTACACCTTAACTTAAACCCATATTAGTTAAAATCATAAACCAATATTTAAGCAGTAAAATTGGTTAAAATAATAATATTAATAGCATAATTGTTCCTCTTTTCTACTCATGTCCTATAGCTCAACATATTTTCTTTTGCTAAAGCTATAGTAACTACACATGTGTAATCAATAAAGCTTAACATTTACCATGCTGCACTTTTTAATATTTCGTTCTGGCAATGTTGTCACGTGTATATTTTCATCTCTTTCCTGTCTTTGACTCTCCAAGGATTTCCAAACAACATATTCTAGGGATTTTTTAAAATAATAATATCAACATTTTCTTACTAGTTATTTTATTGACAAACAGCAAGAGATTAATAAATATTATTTAAAACATTCACAGCATACAACAGAAACATTTTTTTTTTCTAAAATGACAATCAACAATATTATTTAGGTCTTGTAAGCTGGAAAAATTATTAAACATATCTCGTCTCGTATGGTTGGTTGAGGAGGTTGGAGTTTGAACACTGACCTATAAAAATGAGAGTATTTTCATTACACTATTTCCAACTCTCCCTCCACACAAATGTGAGTACACTTACCCCAAATAAATACTTTCCTTATTCCTACCCCATTAGCGTAGTCGCGACTGTCAGTATCTATGAATCACTGACTTGAAGTATGAATATATTTAATTTGTTTGCTAGAAAGAACAGTTTAAACATTGTATTTTTGCAGGCATTATTGATCATCTGCAGATCACATGACTTGACGTATGAATATATTAAATTTGTTTGGTAGGAAGAACAGTTTAGACATTGTATTTTTTGCAGGCTACATTGATCACATGACTTGACGTATGAGTCCTTTACCGGCGGTCAGTATCTATCAAATCACTGACTTGACGTATGAATATAATTAATTTGTTTGGTGGGAAGAACAAAAACAAACCTATATACTTTGCAGTCAACATTGACCATCTGTAGACCAAATGACTTGACGTATGATATATTTAATTTAAAAAGAATAGATTAGAAGCAACAAACCTGGAACATAACTATATTATGATTGTGCTAGGAAGAGCAGTTTAGTAAATACAAACTTTTTTGTCAGTATCTATCAGATCACGGACTTGACTTTTGAATATATTTAAGTTGTTTGGTAGGAAGAACAGTTTAGAAAGTTTGTATTTTTTTCAGTCAACATTGATCACATGACTTGATGTATGAATATATATTTAATTTATTTGGTGGGAAGCACAGTTTAGAAAATTTACACATAATTTGATGTTAATTGTCTGTTACAGATCACATGACTCTTGACTTAATTGTGTTTTCTTGTAAAAATTTTACTATAGCCGTCCTTTACCCTAGATTAGAATCACATCGTTAATGATACAGAGTGTTGGGAGACACTTAGCGTGCGTCTGAACAAATATATTGGTGTGACACAAAGATCCGCGTCATCAGGATGTACACGTTACGTGATAATTAGTGTAATTGAGGTTCGTGGAGCCCTAGCACCCAGGCCAAGTAATGACATGGGGCACCCGGGGAATAACGGTAAATTTCTCGCGGATATGAAAAGGGGCTCAAACTAAGAGGGATGGAAAATCACAGCGCTGTACTGAGCCTGTGCTAGCCCATATTTGGCCTGTTTGAACATGTTTATTATAATTACCACCAAGTTATGTTCTGGGTCCCCGGATGTGGAAAGGGGATCAAACTTGGAGGGGTGGAAAATCACAGCGAGACATGACTTTATGTTTGTCAGCCGACGATAAAGGATGCTCCCCCGCCCTCACGGGCCGACACGTCGCAGGATGAGTGCCCGACGCCAGAGACTGCACACTCACCACCAGTAAGTAAAATAAACTCCCATCCAAAACCCTGGGGCACACATTAAAAACTAATGGGCACATATTAAAATTTAATGAGCACACTTAAAAATCAGAACGAACAATTTATGCTATGTGGTGAATATATTATGGATGTGGAAAAAGGTTCAAAATTGGAGGGGGGAAATCACAGCACTGTTATTAACGATGTAGGGCAATTATAACGGTATTTCTATCAAAAAGGATGTAATAAGTGTTTTGACTCGTCATAAGAACTGGGGCGCCCATCAGTCAATCACGCTACTGACAATTGAAAATAAATGGTACGGCACACCACACAGACTTTCTCTCTCTTTCTATAAACTCGTAAGATTTCTGAACGGAATAATGTACATTGTATCATCACCACTCCACATAAGAACACGCATAAAATAATATACAATGATATAGAATCAATGAGAAAAGAGGCGCATCTTTGTCCACCTAAGAACATTTCAAACAGTTTAATGTCTTCCACAAGGGTCAACACTTCGTTTTAAAATTTCGATTTCTGGTTAAAATTTTAACATTTTAAAAGGTGTTGCAGATCTTCAAGTCATCGCATTGATATTTAATTATTCATTTATACATTTTGACCAATAAAAAATGTAAATATTGACTATTGAGTCTAAAATGGAGATAGATCATTGCTATGCAAACATTTCTCCTAAGAGATTTAAGGAAAAATAACATACTATTTTAGATACTTATATTTAATTACTCTATGGCATTGGAGAATTATTGCGTTAAGACTTAAGTAGTATATGTTTACAACTAAAGCTCACAAAATTGTATTAATATATTTGCAAATATCTCAGAAACTGCTGTTTTTATAAAAATATATGTCAAATAAAAGTTTTTTATTTCTAATAGTCCTACAATTTTGCAATGATAAGTTGTTTAGTTTCTCCAATAGTTGTGGAGATACGGAAATTAACGCTTCTGTAATGTACCCTAAAAATCATTTTCATAGGAAAATGAAAATAGCCAGTTTATTTATAATCTTAATCAACGCCTAGATACGAATTTTAATCAAAATCGTTTAAGCAGATTTTGAGAAAACCAAATTTTTCTCTTTTCGTCCTTCAGTAAACTACCCTTAATTTTAAGTTTTTATAGAGACACAGACAGACGGCATTGCAAAGACTATTTTTTAGGGTTCGGGGGGTCATGAGACGTCGACATCCATCAACATTTCAGGTTAGTTTTTTTTTTTACGGTCGCAATACTTAAACTTTAATGTCCAAAAAGTTAAAAAAAATTCATATAATTGCGTATATATTGAAAGTTATTGATTTTATAAAAATATGTTTCGGATAAAATATCTGTATTATAAATATATATACATATTTGTAATGCTAAGTAATTTCATATCTCAAATAGTTTCGGAGCTATTTAAAAAAATGTTAATTGACGCATCAGACCGGAGCCCTTAAAGCCATTTTGCCGAAATATTGAGGGTAGCCATTTTGTTTGGAATATTTATTAATGTTTATAAATGAAATTTAATCAAAATCGTTGGAGCCGATTTTGAGAAAATCGACTTTTTCTCTTTTTGCCCTTCAGTAAACTACCCTTAATTTTAAGTTTTAATAGACACACAGACAGACGGCATTGCAAAGACTATTTTTAAGGGTTCGGGGGGTCATGAGACGTCGACATCCATCAACATTTCAGGTTAGTTTTTCTTACGGTCGCAATACTTAAGCTTTAATGTCCAAATAGTTAAAAATATATATATAATTGCGTATATATTGAAAGTTATTGATTTTATAAAAATATGTTTCGAATAAAATATTTGTATTATAAATATATATACATATTTGTAATGCTAAGTAATTTCATATCTCAAATAGTTTCGGAGCTATTATAAAAAATGTTAATTTACGCATCAGACCGGAGCCCTTAAAACGATTTTGCCGAAATATTGAGAGTAGCCATTTTGTTTGTAATATTTATTTATGTTCATAAATGAAATTTAATCAAAATCGTTAGAGCCGATTTTGAGAAAATCGACTTTTTCTCTTTTTGCCCTTCAGTAAACTACCCTTAATTTTAGGGGTAGATATCCAATTCCAAAAACCCCTCGGGGCAACCCTATGAAAACCCTAGATATCAAGTTTCAGCTCAATCGGTAAAATAGTTTAGGCTCTAGTTGGAGGTACAGACAGACAGACAGACAGACAGACAGACAGACGGAAATTCAAAAACCACTTTTTCGGATTCAGGAAGTCATGAAACGTCAAAATTCATCAAAATCTCGAGTTCGATTTTTTTGACGATCACAATACTTTCTCTACCTGTAAGATAGAGAGAAAGTAAAAACAGATTAAAAGAAAATATCATAAAACTTCCAGATGAAATATTGACACACAGCTCGGTAACTCATGAAACTTTTGGAAATATGTTAATCTCAACTGATATTTCATGTGGACATTCTATGTTCAAAAAATAATGAATATTTTCTATAAATTAAAAAAAATTACTTTTATTTTATAAGAAGATATTCATTGCTATATTGGAGTTAACTCAGTGACAGTAAGGATGAGTGGGAAAAAGCAACCATCTACCATGCATTTATAAACAGTTTGACTTCTTCAGGAATAACGCCACAGCTGATAAACTTTAGATTAGTCAGTATAATAATGTTCCTTCGGTATTTAAATACCAAACAAGGGCTGTGTAGTGGAACATGCCTAGCATTGTGAAAATTGAATAAAAATCTAACTAAGAAATTTACTTTAACAAGATTAACTCCGGGGAATATATGTTTATTACCTAGAATCAATTTGGCAATTGTAGATCCTGATATCCCCTTTATTTTAAGAACGAGGCAGTTATAAGTTGAATAAGTGTTCTCAATTACTGTCAATTATTTATATAGTCGAACCTTGGACATGGTTTGTATGTATTAGCGCACGCCCACTATCAGCATAGCTAACTGTACTGCGTGCACTTTTCGTACAAATTTTATAATTAATTTAGTTCATTCTCACTTTATCCACGATTACGTAATAACCGACCAAATTATATTTTCTTACAAACAAAGCCTTACCTTCCATGCACTTATATATTGAAGGCTAGGTTTTGTTAGGCTGGTTATTATTATCATCAGCTTGTCACAGACAGGTCTAAAAACTAATATTAAATAAAAAAAATATGTCAACTAAATCTTGATCTAAAATAAAATAAAATTAGAAAACCAAAGAGCCATTCCATTTATGTATGTTTTAATACACTTTAAATAATATAATATACTATGCTTTTTGGTTCATACGATAGCTTAGGGTTGGTTAATAGATCTACAATTATAACAAAATGCGTAGTGTTCCACGCTAATCATTATAAAAATACTAAATAACAGATTATAGCATAATACACACATAAAAAACTGTTACACTCCTTATACTCAATCAGAACTATATAAAAGTTGTTTAAGCTATCTACCAGAAAATCATAGTTATTTAAATATATATATATATATTTTTTAAATTATATATATATATATATATATGTGTATATTGAACAATTATGTGGCAGATCTACAACACAATATTTATTCATTTGTTAGATTTTATTCTCGATCTCTCTCCAGCGTGCCCATACTCTAACGTTTTATTTAAATTTTTCCCCTAACGCTTTATTTTTGGATTAAGTTTTAAGACCCCTAGTATTAAAACACTTTAATAATTTTTTTGAGAAAGGTAGCGTATCCTGTAATAATGGCCACATTTGTATACCACGTCGACAAATCATAGTATTAATTCACTTGAGAGTAATTACATTTAAACTAAGATATCACTTAAGAAACCATCTGACCTTGGAAATTTCCTCTAGTGTGGCCCTACTAGTCTCAAAGATCTCCCCAATTAAATATGACAGGTGATAATATATTGGAGGCACGCAACACCTGAATTAAAAGAGTGTATCGTAAATGACTTCCTCATGACAATTGAAGAATATATAAAGAAGGATGTAGCTCTAAACACGTAAGTCTCCCTCCTCCCGTATTATCCATGTTTAGTCGTTGTTATCTAACCCGTTTCTCATCGCCCACACAACTAAAAGGGCTCGGACCCAGGCTGTACCAGGTTAGACTGTGACACCATAGACCGCCAGTACCCACCCCACTTTCTATTTTGTGAGCGTGTCCCCGGTAAACACCTTCCCCACCACCCGCAGATTTCAGCTATCGGACGTCGCACCAGGCACATCGCAGTCTTGTCACCCGCAAACTAAAGATTCCTCGGGGAGGGGAGTAGTAAACGACTCGCAGTGACAACTTACCGCCGTGGAACGAACAATGGAAAGTAACGTATACTATCATTTCTCCATGCAATATTTAGGACGGGGGCTCTTAACCTGGGGTCCATCACTCTAAATAGGTCCATGAAATTATGAGGAAAAAAAATTAACTCTAATTTGCCTGAATTTTAAATGTATTATTCTGGTATATAACATGTTAAAAAAATAAACACATATAGTATAACTATATTTTAAATAATATGTTGTTTTAATATTTTGCTTACTGAAGGCTATTTCACTATAATTGGGTTAATTCGAAATATTTATGTTGTGCATTTTATAACATTTTTCTGAGAATGGGTCAAAAGGCTTCGACAGACCTCCAAAATGTTCCATTGCACACAAAAAAAAGAATCCCTCCTTTATAATGAGCTAGATTAATGAATGTGTGACAAAAATACTTAATATTATTATTATTATTATTATTATTATTATTATTATTATTATTATTATTATTATTATTATTATTATTATTATTATTATTATTATTATTATTATTAGCACCGCGTCTTACTACCCGTTCGGGTTATACGCACTTACGCTAATGTGTGATGGTAGGGTGATTGTGAGATGAAAATGGAGGACCTACAGTTTAACGTGGAATCCGAACCACGGTGGAGGCCTGGCATTCCTCACATTCACAAGTTGTAATACTAATAATTTAGGAGCTTTGAGTCATATGAAAGCTACATAGCCTTAAAAACTACGCTGATCCAAAAGGTGCTACATACTTTTAGTTTCTACTCTGAAATTAAACTTTTTATTTGAAACATAAACGCTCTTTTAATTTTGGTCACCGCGTCTCACTAAATGTTTGGGTTATGTAAGTACTAATTAGGGTTTTGTTCTGGGGCAGAGGAGACTAACCTTAGTGGTACGCAGATACAATTTAAATGCCACACATAAGGACCCTCTAGATACAATAAAATAACAATAGAAAATTATATTTAAAAACAGATTAGGCCTGATTAGGGCCAACTAAAACTAAAAACTGTTGATTTTCTCCACTGTTTTGTTGTTTTACCAAAATTGGTAGGCTTTTTATTAATAAAAATATGATCTAGCATTTAGGAAATAAATTATTTTACTAACATTTTGTTATTTATAATGTTTTTAAAACACATTTTGAATTATTTCTTAAATGTGTATTCTTGAAATTTGCAATTATTTATTCTCATTTGGAGTGTTTTTAATTTAGCTTCTTTTTTCTTTTTTTTAAATTTCTAATATTGCAAATATTACACTAAGAAATATAATTAGGCCTAACAAATTTCTGTTATATTTTTCTTAGATTTGTGGTGTCAAGAGTGAGTTTAGCCTAGTGGCTTAGGGATGTAGTAAGACGGCCAATATTCACAGCGTATATAGTGACACAGCAAAACGTAATGCTATTCATACCTGGGCTATGGGAAGTTAAAGTTGAATTTAAAGGAAGTGTATCCTAGATCTAGTGGAGGGAAAGTATAAAACTATTTAGGTAAAAACTCTCTCAGTACACCTGTCTGGAATTAGAACCTTGATGTCCTCCTCATCGCCAGTCCAATAGATTGGGAGATACTACGCAACCACCTGGGTGGTTCATAATCAATTATTTTAAGAGTGATATTATACATTTCCTTTGGACCTAAAAAACACCTGACTGACTCAGAAATGAAAGTCGTTTATTGATTGGTAATTTTCCAAACCCCCTAACCTAGCACCCCCCAAGAATCTACCCCCCAGCCTATTCAAGAATATATACGTTACGACTTAGGGTGTATCTGGAAATCTGGAAACCAGGACAGGGACAGACCGATACATTTTAGAAACTATGAGAGTGTATTGTTTTGTACACATATTTATAATTCACAAGTGACGTTCTGGATATCTTTCGGAAGTCTTTAAAGTATTTTTTTCATCCAGTATATATCTTTATAGTCCTTAACTAAATTCTGAAACTTAAGATAGTATAGGTTATTATTATGACGTCCTGGTGAGGGTGAGTATGGTAACTATTGAAGCAGTAATAGCCCCTCAAAAATTAGCTTGTATAGTTATTGTAGCCAAGAGTGTATGATATACAGACCGGTCATCAGTTGTATTCCATTGTAAGCCAGCTAGTCCTTTTTGTCCTTTCTTGTAAGCAAGAGAATTATATCAGTCAACTTGCCCTTTCTTGTATGCCAGCTAGAGAGATCTGTCAGCACTTGTTCTTCCTTGTAAGATAGATATAGAAATCGGTCAACACTTGTTTTTCCTTGTAAGATAGCTATAGACAGGGCCGGCCTTTGGGCATTGCGAGCGGGGCGCTCGCCCCAGCGCCCAGTCCCGGGAGTACCTAAATCAAGTGAAAAAATTTGCTTTTTACTTCCGACAGGGGTGATTTTTATGAACAAATTTTATATATACTTTATATGTATGTATTAAAGAATACTGTTTGGGAATTAGGAATACTAGTGATAGTACGAGGGAAGGAATCTCAGATCTTATGTTAAGATCATTGACTGAAAATGGTTTAAAACTAGAGGACTGTGAAGAACAGGTGCGATAGTGGTGCCAACATTAGGGGTAAAAACAATTGTGTTCAAGCCAGTATTCTTCAAATGAGTTCAAGATATTCTTTTGTACCTTGTGGGTGTCATTAATTGAATTTAGTGTTTTTAACGGCAGCCTCCTTATCAAAAACATCCATCCCAATTTGGTGTTCTTCAGAGAAGCTAAGTGTTGTTCTCAACATCTGTTAGACGTTAATAAATATTGAATAAACATTATTCCAGCATCACTGTGAATCCATTAAGCGCTACTCACTGGGAAAGTAGGATTGATAGTGTTAAGACTATTAAATATCAGCTAAAGGATGTTTATGATTCTTTAACGGAAATTATTTAATTTTATCTGCCAGATGCTGGTCTGATAAGAAAGGATAGATAAAATATGAAGTTCACGAAGAGTCAGAAAAGGCCAGCCCAGAAGATCAATTTAGATCTAATTCTTTCTATGTCTACACTCACATCACTGAAGCAACGTTTCGAGCAATTTTAAACCCACAGAAATATTTGGTTGTTTTTGTTTGAATTGTGTAAACCACAATGTGATGATGTTAATGCCCTTGAAGCTGAAAAAGTTATATTGGATCAGTCCACGAACCTGCAAAACACACTAACCGATGGAAGTAACTCGGATATTAATGGCTTTAACTATGGGAAGAACTAAAACATTTCAGGCATATCCTTCCAAATATGAAAAATCTCCATCCCCAAAAAATGTTTTACAATAAAAAAGGGAAACAAATATGACCACAACTTCCCACAACACCTGAGTGTTACATGTCCTTTAATTACTATGTAAATAAATGGAACGGTGCACTGCACAAACTTTCTCTATCTTTTGTCTTAAAATAGACACATTTTCTAAAAACTCGTGTAGCTTTGTTGAGCAAAATAATATTATTTTACTGAATAAACATTCCACCAAAGAACATAAATGAAATAATAATCACTATTACAGAAGCATCGAGAAAAGAGGAACATTTCTGTCAACCAAAGATCATAACAATCAATCGCACATTTAATAGTACTTAATGATATATATAGGCATATAGATTAGAAACTATTGGTTATATAAATATGTATTTCAAACAAGAGATTTTTATTTTTAACATTTTTATACTAATAAGTTATTTAATATCTTAAATATTTGCGGTGATATGATCAAAATTGGAGATTTTCGCTCATGTTCAGTACTGTCAATATAATATTCATGAAAAAAAAAGAGTTTTCACCTGTTTTCAATGTTAATAGGTGCCTAAATATAAAATTTTATCAAAATCTTTACAGCGTATTTTACGAATGCTTTTTTCTCTCTCTTTTCATCCTTAGTTTTAAGGTTGTATAGCTTTTTCTACATTATTCTTGGGGGAACCTTATAAAAACACTTAATACTAAGTTTTAGCCAGATCAGTAAAGTGGTTTAGCCTCTAGGCCGAGATACAGAGAGACAGACAGACCGCATCGTGAAGACCACTTTTTTCAGTTTCAGGGGGCTATGAAATGTCGATATCCATACAAAATCTCTAGTTTGATTTTTTTGATGATCACAATACTTTTCTCTACAAGAGGTTTAAATGAATAAAAATGCAACCAAATTTAAAGATAATTATTTTAAAATGAGATAACTACTAAATTGATCATAAATTTGCCGTTTTCAAGTTATGAATGCAGGAAGCTGAACTTCGATAAGTTTTCTGGTTCGAGCATAATCTTGTATATAATCTGCCGGTTAGTAGAAGTGAGAAGGGCAACCTAACTATCATAATATACTTCAAAAAGGCTTTTATCTTCAAATTAAAAACAAAAATAAGCATACAATTTTGACACTAATATATATTTTTTATGATACAAATTTTCAGAAGATATTAAATATTAACTACAATCAAATTTAAGTTATATAAGACTTTCTTCAAATTATTTTGTTAATATTGGGGCTCTGCATTTGATGACATGAGTACTGTCTATGAAAAACATTAAACTGAAAAGAATGGAATATTTACAAAAAACTTCATTTAACTGTCTGTGAGAAGGAGGAGTTTATTTGCATCACAAAGATGAATCAGTTCAGGATTTATTTTTGTGAAATACAGGAGAATGTCATTCGTAGTTTATAGTTGGTTATCATAGTTTTAATTATTGTCGCATTTGCTAAGAGACCTCATTCACTCAGATATGTATAAACATAAAATCATAATCGTTTTTTATTTCTTCAATTATTGTCAAACATTTACAAACCAGACTTTCACCAAGTCGGAGGAAATTAACAATTGCTTCAAAGATAAAAAAAAAAAGAACATTCAACGCCTAGCTTGAGTATCAAGACCCACTCGTGCCTCAGCGGTGAGAAGCGCCTCATAATTTGAAAACCCCGCCTTAGACCAAGCAACAAACGGTGTGGGTGAGGTGGTGTAATTTTTACAGGTGTATTATTTTCCCAGATAGGTTACACCACATTTTTCTTAATGAATGGGCTTATCCAAAAATTAGAAACTTTACTAGATTTACTTTCACATATTCATTCGAAAAGTCAAGTCACTAAGCCTTAAGCAGATAATCTCCATTTCCCCATTTAATTTTAATGAGAATTAGTCTATAACTAGTTTTAAAAATTGCTACTCCCATTAAAATTTGTAAGATTCAGATAATATGTCATTGTAATTTAACCTACTTAAAGATAACACCGATGCCTTGTCAATTTATCAAAATTTCATTTTAATTAAAGTGACCATAATTTTCTTGGCGTTTCCGGGGTAGAGTAATGTTTAACCAATGATGGGAGACGACAAAGCTAATTTTAAAATGAATGGTATTAAGTACACTTAAAATCATGTTTATTACAATATTTTTTATTTCACAGTGCGAATAAACTAGGTCTGGTGTTGGTATCCACCCCTTTGTATATAGATTTGAAAGTACAGCTAGAGCCAGAAGTTAAAGAAATGTAGCCAAAGCGAGTGAGAAATAGTCCCACTCGTTGCTGGCCATAATGTTGTTTTAAAACATCTTAGTAGCTTACCTAATTATAATATTTTTATTTGATCCATATTAATTTCAAATTTGATTATTTTATATAAATATCGGGGGAAAATACTGTCCGGGACATATGTTTTGTACTGGAGACTGTCTCCGAATATCATAAGTAAAAAAAAATCACAAGAAATATTTAAAATTACAAATTGGTGCCGCAACGTCCCATAAAATAAACTCTCCATGTAAACGTTAGGGATCAACTAGATGTCGCACAATTATTTGCCAGATGTTAGATCTCAGGTGCTAATCACAAATAGCAATTTGCATGACATGTAATTTAGGATCTTACTTCTTCACCCCCGTCCCCCCCCACCACCAACCCACGCAACAATAGTTTTCACTTTAGGGGTACGTGCGACCTCGGACTGCGTCACCGCCAGAACTTTGCGTGAAATGAGGAAATTATCCATGACATAAAGACTGGGCCAATTTTCTTCCGTAATTTGGCTTGACAGTACGTCAGTCCGTCTATCTTGTGTTTTTATGGTTTTAGGTAAGCTTAACCTGTCCAGTTTTTCCTCCCCTCTTAGCGTTTCCTCGATGAAAGGGTAACGTTATGTGGCTAATGACATGACACGCTCTTAGGTTTCTTGGTGGGTGACTTGTTTTCGTTATTTCGTCCCAGTTTAACTAGGAACATTTCCATTAGTCAGTGAAACAAAGGAATATTTGGAGATTATCTTTTTAAAGACATGATGCGCCACTTACCAACTCCATTTACTTACTTTACAGCATACCGTTTTTTTAAAAATAACGATGAAACTTTTTATTGAGGACTTTCCTTCTTTTATTTGTAACACTCATTTTGTAAAAGTAGCATTTAAACAAATTTATTCAGATTCAGTTTTAAAAGCTCCTTTGGCGGGTACTCTGTTCTTCAAAACTCAATATTTGGTACAGGATGGTTGGTTTATAGTTGTTGGTTTGTGGTGTCATTATTTAGGTCACTGATATTTTATATTTCATCAAGACATATTATACTTACTTGTTTTTTTTGGGGTTTTTTTTACCAGACCAGGTGCCGTAGTTGGCTAACGCGCTAGTCGTGTTGAGCTCGACTGCCGAGGACGGGGAGATCAAGGTTTGATTCTCGGTCGGGTGAACTGAGGATGGTTTTCCTAAATAGTTGTCCACTCTCCCCCTACACAAATGTGGGTTCAGTTCTTCTATATTCAACCTTCCCAATTCCTAACCCATTTGTGTAATTAGTACCTAAGCGTATAACCCGAACGGGTAGTAAGACGCGGTGCTAAATAAAAAATTGTATTTTTTTTGAGGACATATTTTTTTTAATCGTGTTTCACTACCGGTTCGTGCTGTACGCAATATATAAATTCATTATAATATTATTATTTTTTAATTGCTTTTATTTTGAATCAGTTATGTCTAACTCCTAAACAATTTAAACATATATATATATATAATTATGTTTACATTGTCGGTGCTTTTATGCCATTTATTGTATGCCTATATATATGCATATTATGAATAGGTATACAATAAATGTCAGAAAAGAACCGACAAAGTAAATACACTGAGCTATTTAGTAGTTGTTTTAATATAAATAATAAACCTTATCAAATAGTTGGATTTAGATTCCTTTATAGCTTTATTATTTATCATTTTTTTACTTTCTCTTATCAAGATGAAGTATTGAAATTGTGAAAAAGAAAAATGATCTTGAGATTATGATGATTCTTTACGCTACCAAAAAAAAAAAGAATTTTACCATTCTCTCTGTCCTCATGTTTGTCTGTTGGTCTGTTCTTGGTCATGGATTTAAAATGGTTCTATGGATTTGGTTCAAACTTGATATTTAAATTGTATAGGGTCATAGCTTAAGATAAGTGTTTGATTGTGTCAAATTAACGGTAGTTTACTGAAAACAAATTTTTCGAAAATGGTTAAAGTGATTTTATCCAAGCTACATATATATAGGATTTATTTGACTTATAGCACTGGATTATTTATTTTTGGTCAAAAATTCTTTGAAAATTAGTTTACTGATGACTGATTTTTCAAAAACTTGTAATATTTTACAAATGGCTTTAACGATTGGGTTCTAAATGGGTATCATGAGGCTGTTTTACATGACTAATTATACCGTTTACTTGTTTATGGAGTTGACTAATTTATTGGTAGTTTAGTGATGACTGATTTTCCAAAAACTTGAAATATTTTACAAATGGTTCCAAATAGGTATCTTGGGAGTGTTTGACATGACTCATGATTGGGCCAGTCAAAATAATAATTAGAATGATTTTGAAATATATCCAAAATAAATCATAACTAGCTTTACATTCTGGATTCTTTTCAGAAAATAGCGTGGAGTTACATGACATCAAGTCTTACATCAAAATATGGCTATATGCATCTGAATAATGAGTTTTTTACTTCAAATGTGTTGCTGAAGTCACTAATTTGTTACATTCCTTACTTTGCAGTAAGGGACTAAATTGATTAGATATGCCCATTCTGCATATTTCAAGAAATTTCAAGAAATTAACCCTGTTCAATCCAAGTGGGAAGATGTATATTATTTCCACTCAGTTTATACATTTCATCTAACGATTGATGTATAAAAACGCATATTTCAAATGGTGTAATCTGATATTCATTCCTCTTTTCATCTTGTAATTCACTTGTTTTTTGGGTTTAAATTTGTTTAAGGATAGCTTACTGATGAAATTTTTTTTAAATTTAGATATTTAAAAAAAAAGGCTTTAGTGATTTGGCTCAAAATAGGTATCTGTTAAGTTCATTACATAGTAAATAATTATATATTGGGTTTTCTAAAAAAATATTTTAAATTAATAATGAAGATTGAATTTTTTTAATTTTGAATATTTTTGGAAACAGATATACTGATTTTGTTCAAAATTGGTATCAATTAGAGCTCTGCTAGTACTCAGATTTTGAGCATTGAGCTGAGCTCATCATTAATGCTTCGTATTGAGATAAATTCAAGATTCCTCTAAATGTACTGTATGCACAAATCAATTTTTAAACGGCTATGGTAAGTATAGGCTATTTGATTGATATTATATCGACAGTTTTATTTATAAATAACTCAATAATTTAACAGATTGTTAAAATTAATATAAAATTTCACATTAATAACGTATTATAGATCTATAACTACTTTTGACTGCCAAACTAATGAATTATTTGTATGCATTTAGAATTATCCTTGATTGAAGTTAGATTGCCATGAAAAAGCTATATGCTTGTTTTCACGATTGAACTGTATACGCGTATAACCCTAACGGTTAGTAAGACGTGGTGCTAATAATAAAATAATAATAATAATAATAATAATAATAATAATTATAATATAATAATAATAATAATAATATTAATAATAATAACAACAATAAAGAACTGGTATAGATGTATACAACCAGAGTGTTTACGCGCTCCTGGTATCGCGGCCGGTTATGAGTATTTATAACCGATACACCAGACCTCGGTTTGGTAACGGTTTACTTGACCAAACAAAATAGCCTGGCATCAACCGATGAGCTGAGAATTGTGCAACAATTTCAAAACAACATGACTATTTATGTTAGATTTAAACAAGTAGGCCTATAACTTCGTAGTAAATGGCTTTCTAACAGTTTTATGTCAATTAAAATGAACAACAATTAGTAGATAGAAATATATTACAATAATTGGGTACTTAAAGCCATTTAGTTAGGGATAAAAGAAATAGAGTATTATATGATCCATGCCTATTTTTATCTTGCATGCCTATTTCATGTTTTACGTAGGTTATTTTAGGGATGATTTAAGCTTTGTATGATGTTTAAATATAGGCATAATCAAAATTAGCACTAATCTAATTAAGAATAAATTTAAATAGTTCAATTTCCATCGATTTGCACTGCATCTAGGTTTACATAAATTAACTAAAAGCTCTTATATCTCTTCTCCACTCCAACTACTATTTTGTTCACGAAAAACAGCTCAAAATATTTTCGTGATCCAGCTCTGTCAGAACCGCTTGGTCGATAAGACCAAGACGTAGCGAAGTCAATCTCAAAAACTAATTTAATGGAAATGAAAATAGCTAAGTAGATCACTAAATACTTGAATAATCATTATTATTACAGGGTCCCTTTCTAAAATTATCATTTCAGATAAATTAAAAACTTAACAATCCGAATACTTATTGATTGTTTTCGAACTTAATATATTTAAAACTTGTATTAATATGTTCAACTTCAAAACTAGAATTATTTTCTATTTGTTTATAGAATTATGTTGGTTAGCCTGTCTAAAATCAGTGTTTATCAACATTGCAATAAATATTTTACCAAACTTACCACATTAAAATAAAAAAAATGCATTCACTATTTCAGATTATCTACTAGCAAAATTATTTTGAACATGTTACTTTTTATTTTACGTATTAACATAAACTTTTATAGGCATTGATATTTTTAGCACCACCTCTTACTACCGGTTCAGGTTATACGCATATTTACTAATTACGCTAGTTAGTTAGGGAAGGAGGGTTGAATTAAGGTAAAGTGTGCCCACATTTTCGTGGAGAGAGAGAAATATTGAAAAACTATTTTTCAAAACAACCTTAAATTCACCCGACCAGAATTCTAATGCCTTTCATCGGCAGTCTAGTCCAACACGAGAGAAGACTTAGATCATGCGCTCATTGAGGTATGTCATTAAAAATTGATTGGAAATAAATTGTATAGTAAGGTAATTTCTAGTGAGTTCATATAAGGCGCATGGGTAACTGAAAAAAGAGAAATGGAATTGAAAAAGAAGTATTCATGCACGATTATAACATAAGTTATAATAAACGAAGTTTCTAACTGTTTGTATTAAATTTTATTATAGGGTAATTAAAGTTATGAAGGATTATTTTGGAAAAGTATGAGCTCATTAAAACATCAACTTTTAATCAATTATAATTATTAGTGATGTGTAAAGTCTTTAACGATATTAGTGTTGAAATAATTTTGAATATATGTTCTATTAGGTTTTCATGTGAGTGTAGTTGTTCTTGTTTTTAAATAATTTTTTAAAAGTGTTATTTCTCATTTAAAAATCAATATTTCCATTTTTTGATTATTTTTTTAAAAGTATTTACTGTTTATAAAATTTAGTGTTATTCTTATTTTAAGAACACCTCACATTTTAAAGATGTATTTACATTTTAGATTTGTTTTGACTGGTGACATTGTAAATATACTATTTTAATTTTAAAATAAACGAATTTATACTCATAACATTTTAAAATCATTAATATACTCCTACTCGACTCAAACTCGGGATCTTTTTAAAAAACTCAACTCAAGTTAGACCCGAATGAAAAAACCAACCTTGCAGACCCCAAGTATCTGGTAAGTATTTTATATAATTATGACTAATGTAACTTTATTTTTCCAAGAAAATTAATTTAATGGTTGCTTACTTAAGACAAATTATAGTTAATGTAATGTAATGTAATGTATTGAGATATTCAACGAGTACTTTATAAACAAAGATTATCTTATCTGGGGAGTGGCAAACTAACTTAAACTACGACAATTAATCTAATAGAGCTAAGAGAAATCCAGAACTGAAATATTTACTATGATATTTAGAAATCAATGTAGCAGAAACCAGTTGGAAGCAAGTTGGAAACAGCTAAAAATATCTACGCAAACATCATTAGGAACTGAAACAGGATCCTTCTTGATTTGTGTTCACATCAAAGCATTCAATGTTTAAATGAAAATGTTATCAAATTTAATTTTGTTTGTTGGTTTCCATCAAAATGGGCAAAATAAAATTTATATAAAATACAGTAAATAATAGTATATTTTAAATCATATCATTTTCAATTTCTCTCATTCTAATTATAATTATATATATGTTGTGAATCAATTTAAAATTAAATGTATTCTACAAATTTAATTATCTTCTTAGTTTCGCCTAGTCTATTTATTACGCTTTAATTATCGGGAACGTTTCCATAATTAATTGACGAATCAGGATACCGTGGGTTGGCTAGCGAATAAAAAATTATATATGTGTACTTAAATTTCATTTATATATATAATAACTTGTGAATGTGAGGAATGCCAGGCCTCCACCGTGGTTCGGATTCCACGTTAAACTGTAGGTCCTCCATTTCACCTCACAATCACCCTACCATTACACATTAGCGTAAGTGCGTATAACCCGAACGGGTAGTAAGACGCGGTGCTAATAATAATAATAATATATATATAATAGTATTTGATAACAATCCTGACCCATCTCCTACCCCCTCTCTGTCTCACCCTCTTTTCTCCCCCACACTCCTCCTTTTTGATGCCTTCAAAACATAAATTTATATTTAATAAGCTTTATACGCCACCTTCTTCACTTTATCAACCCTGTCCCTTCAACTACCTATTACCCGTCTCGGTGGCGCAGTTAGCTAACTCGGTATTGTCGTGTTGAGCTAGACTGCTGGGGACGGAGAGATCAAGTTTCGAATCTAGTTCGGGTGAACTGGGTTGGTTTATCCTAAATGGCTTTCCATTCTCCCTCCACGCAAATGCGGGTTCACTTCCTCTACATCCAACCTTCCTAATTCCTAGCCCATTAGCGTAATTAGTACTTAAGCGTAAACCGGAACGGTTAGTAATATGTTGTGCTAAAAAAATATATATTTGTCTGGAAGCCGCCACTGCATGTAAAGTAGGATTTACTCAGTCATATTTTGTTTGCTTCAATAGCCATCTCAATCCAAATATCATATAAAGTTTTACACTATATTTTGAATATCGTGCAAATATTTACTTGAGAAACAGTGTAATGTATTTGGAAATGGACATCACTGGAAGTCAGAGATATTTCCATATTGGGTAGTTATTTCTATGGTCAAGTTCTTTTTGTTGAGTGTGCGTGATCTCCTAAAACACTGCCAATGCTCGCAGATCAATTTTTTTTTAGCGCCGCATCTTACTACCCAATCGGACTATAGGCCCTATATTTATGCACTAATTACTCCAATGGTTTTAAGGTTTATGAAGGCTATACTTAGATGAAGTGTACCCACATTTGCGTGGAGGCAGAGTGGAAAACCATTTAGGAAATTAACACTCAGTAGCTCCTAAGACTATGCGGCCACTGAAGCGGGTATTATTTATTGCTATTGGGGTCATTGCTAAAGAGTTGCGATACACCAGTTATTTTCAAGAAGTGACTGGCTCAGCGATTGAGGTTTACATATGCTAATACAACTAGTGTGCACGTTCATGTTGCATGAAAACTAACTAAAGGTGCCAAAATATTTCAGAAATCTAATTTATACGGAAACAGAACATGCGTAATGCAAATTCTTTAATTTTATACTGCTAAGTCGATAAACCCATAATAATTGGCACCTGCAAAACATGACTGTGTGGACTCTTCCTTCAAAACAGCAATGTTCACACGGTAATTTTCCGTACACATTCAAAATTTAAATAACCTCCTTGTATTCTTATTTCTGAGGATAAGAAGGCGTTCATAATAAATTACCCACCACCACGCTTTTATAGAATTCATTTTAAAAGGTCACGGAAACACAAGGTAAACTTCGTATAAATCAATCATCGCTAAGTATTCTAAAGAAACTTAAACTTGCAGAGCAGTGGCGTGACGTGGATTCTCGTTACGGTAGTCAAAGTTCGTTTGAGCTTTACCTGTAGATTATCCCCGTCATTCAGTACAGCATTGATTGAAGATTGAATTTTGTTTTTTTACTACTACTTGCATTAACGTTCTTTTTAATTAATTAAGATTATATTTTCATTGTCTTTTTATCTTCTTTCGTGTAAGGTCGTCTCTTTTCTTTTATTCATCTTCAGTAATTAATTTGTAAGATTATGTATGTATATGTCTAATTAGATAGTGTATTTTTTCATATATATATACCAAAAATAATAATTTATAAAATATTATTACTATTTGTCTTTAATTGTTTAAATATTGTGTGGAGTAATAAATATATACTAAGATTTTCTATTTTACACCTGAAATTAGAAAATCTCTTAGTATAAATTTAGCAATAATGTTTGAAAGATATACAAGAGAGTCAACATTAAAAAAAGTATAAGTTAGGCCTAAGCTTTTTCATTTTATAAAATAGCATTATATCATATTCTGCCCCTCACTCTTAATAGGTATCGAGTAATTCAAACGTGTTGAAATATCGATACTTCAATAGCTAAGAAGCACCTGTCTCAGTGGCGTATTTGGCTAATGCGCTAGTTTCGTGTTGAACCAAACTGCCAAGTATGAGAAGATCGAGGGTCGAATCTAGGTTGGGTGAACTGAAGTGGTTTTCCACTCTCCCTCCACGCAAATGAGAGTTTACTTCCTCTAAATTCAACCTTACCAATTACTATTCTATTAGCGTAATTAGTACTTAAGCGTGTAACCCGAATGGGCAGTAAGACACGGTGCTAAAAGTACTAAGAAGCACTCTGATATAAAATTTAAAAAAATCTATTTTAAGATATATATATTAATTAGCTTCTTTATTTCTCGCTGTACGAGTGTTTATTCTACTTAAGTATTTGAAGATTTTTACCACTATTTAATTATCAAACTAATAGCCGAAATCAATTTTGAAACATTTAAACACATTGAAACTTCAAGTATTAATGAATCATAAAATCGTTATTTTTTTCTTAAGACTAGAGATCACTCTTAAAGTGAAGGATTATAGTTTTTAAATAGTTTTCAAACAAATAATAGATATATTATAAAGTGCAGAGCTAGCTAGCTATTATGATTTCAGCATTGTCGAACTATTTAGTCGTTAACGATAGTTTCTTATATGGGTCCAATCAAAATAATTAACTTAAGAGTTATAAATAATATAGAATATTTCTTACTTATACCCATGGTACGAGAAACGTTAGGTTTTTAAAAGCAATTATGAACTATTATATATATATTCATAATATATTTTGATTGATTTTACAAAAGAAAAATTGTTGACGCTAACATATTTTCTTTGAAGAATTATTAATTGTAAATTCTGATTTTCAGGTGGGCCTACTAAGGTAACTTTTAAATTAATTCCTAATATTTTTGTTTACGAGAAAAAAGACTCAACCCTCAGATCTAGCGAAGATCTCTAATTCTTGTCAAGGTTCGAGAGATTCAAGGATTCAAAGTTCCGAGTTACCCATCCCTTATCTAAATAGTAAGCATTTTGTTATAAAATAAAAACATAGCGTACATTAAGGTGTATGTTAAATTAATTGAAAAGTTTCTACTATAGTATAGTTGTGACAAAACCACCAATAAGCAGTATCAAAGCTCTCAAATAAATTATCGTTTGAAAAGTTGCAACTCAAACTAATGTATTCTGAGACCAGTCACTGGTGATGCTCACCGCTGTGCCAGTGTTAACAAGCCTTCAGTTATGAAATATTAATAAAAAAAACTAGATATTTCCCATTGGCTATTACATATTAATTGTATTTCATTGCTAGATATACTTCATCAACCACCTGATTACATTATCACATGACTTATAAACCATTCTAGCTCTAGGAAAGACTAGTACTAAATCCCTAAGCTATCATTTATCTATGCGAAAATAAAATCTCAAATTAAATGAATTATACAATTTTCTGCTATGAGGAGAAACTACCCTAAGCCCTTATCTTAATAATCAAATAACTGGCCCCGTGGTATAGTGGTCAGTGCACCTGGCTACGAGTCTAGGGGTCCCGGGTTAGTATTCCGTCTGGTACCTTGGGTATTTTCCCTTTGTGCAAGGCCATCACCAGCCAATAATTTCGGGGGGGGGGGGGAGGGGGGCACATATCTCATTTGCTGGAGGCTAGAAATAATTATAAATGGTAAACAGTGCTAGAATCTATCTGAAGTGTTTTTTTATGGTAACATAGCTCCCTAACTGGCGGAGGCTAGGAAAAATCTATATATTTAAACACCTCTAGAAGCTATCTGAAGTGCTTTTTATGGTAAGACAGCCCCCTAATTTGTACTTTTACCTTAATTTCGATATTGTTTGAACCATAAATAAAGCCATATATATTTTGTTCATAAGATTTGGGGGGGGGGGGGGGGGGATCTTGCCCTTATGGGTAATGATCCCAACGTAACCAGGTTGTTAGTTAGCTTGAGTTAGGTTAAGAATCACACTGGCTTCACACTCATATCACTATCATCACACACTCTCATTACGGGTATATGTAGACAACCTCCTATGTTGTACCCTGGGCAAAGCTCTGTGCGACCAGAGCGGCGAATAGTCTACACATAAATTGACTGAACCTAGATGGCATGTCCCTCCCGATCATATATGCCATGAGATTAAAAATATTCAGATATTTTATCATCTGATCTAAAATTTCCGTCATTTAACAATGTATAGTACATAAAATGAGCCTTTTAAAAATTAAATTGTTGGCATTTCAGTTTATAATAATCGCATTTATTTTATTTAAGGACAGAATGCTCGAATCCTTCAAGATGATGGATATTATATAAAATATCTGATTCTAGATCCGAAAAAGATTCATACTTTTAAATTATAGTTTAGAATTGGTACACTGTAGTGTCTGGTCCAGTCACAGTGACTTAACAGTGTCCGAGCTCTATCATATGTGACGGACAAAGTCACTGTGTCCAGATGAGTCACCGTTTAAGATACATTAGTTTCAATATCAGCGTTTGTTCACACTGGGACATCAGTGACGAAAACTTTGTGTATCTCTGACAACCAGCAGCAAATATTAAGTTGTTTATTCGAAGTCAAGAACACTGCTATTTTTCTTAGTTAAGCTACGAGTTTAGATTTGGGCCCTTTACAGTTAGATCAAATATACCTGCTATGAACTGCGTTTATAAGAGTAGAGTTAGTCCCACATTATAGTTGGGTCACGAGATACTTCTTGGACATGGTAAACAATGTGTACTGGTGTAATAATTCATCCCCGGCTGCTGTGTCACTCTATTTAGGATAGTTGTAAATGTTTTCTCTAACTGAACAAAAAACAGCAAGAGATGTATGGTAATACACTGCAAAATGCTATTCTAACCTAGCATAAATTTACATAACTTAGCCTAACCTAACCTATTTTAGCCTAACCTAGCCTAACCTAACCTATTAGCTAACCTAGCCTTCTATAAAATAATATAACCCAACCAATCCTATAGTACAGGACGTTCATAACCTAAACAAGACTAGCCTAATCTAAGGCAAAAGGATTGGTGGGACCTAATTCATAGCTACCTGCAGTTCTATTATCTATTATAATCCTCCTGGTCAGTGAACGTGGTCCAAATAAGCTACGACACTTTGGCGACAAGTGGTCGTAGCTCAACTGTAATGCGCCGTAGACTTGACTAGCAACGAAGCTTTTTATGTGATGTATATGGTCGTCCTCCTATTTGGGAGGCCTCAGATCGCAAAAAATAGCCCACTTCCTTGGCCTAATAGTTTAAGGCACTACTCTCACAGTAGACTAGACTGCCGATGACGGGGAGGTCGACATTCTAATCTTGGTCGGGTGTACTGAGGGTGTTTTTCCAAAATTGATTTCCACTCTCCTCCACGTAAATGCGGGTAAACTTCCTATAAATATAGCCTTCCTCATCACTAAATGCCATTAGTGCAATTAGTAAATTGTAGTATAAACCTAACGAGTAGTAAGACGTGGTGCTATAAAAAGATTATCAAATAGTGTTTAGAACAAGTTTCTATTCAGCCGATTACGTAGCAGAGGATGTGCATGTTAACGTTTTCCCCACATTATACTTCCCCTGTTTAGAAGCACTAGCAACAAATAGTTCCTGATCGTTTGAGTAGATTTTAAATAATAACAGAATTATTAAAATGACACCCAGTTTGCCTACAGTAAAGTATGGGTAATGTGAACAGATTTTTTCTGCCCTAAAGCTGGACATGTTTATACTAGGAGGTTTGGGGGATATAATCGGTAAGGAAGACCTCTCCGGTGGGGCTGAGGAACCCCCACCTTCAGATTTTTTTTAAAAATTTTAAGCCTGAAAAGTCATATTTTGAGGCCATCCTTGACCCCTGCAAATAAGGTATAAGTTAAAAGTTTCGTATTTAGCTGAGCTCGGACGTTGCTGTTTTGTGGTAATTTGTTTAAAACAAGTAGAAAGCAAGGGCCCACCTAAGACTACACATTTTCTTTTGTGGGGGTGAGGGCTGTGATTGAAAACGTATGGACAGTTAATTTATATGTTTATTTTTACAATTATTTTGCCGTTGTTGTCCAAACAAACCTCTAAAAACTACAAGTAAGTAGAAAAGAAAGCACATTATATTTATTTACTCAGTAAATTTTAGCATCTAAATTCTAAGTGTATATTTCTATGTTTTATACAGACTCAGTCATCATACTCATACTTTGTATTTGAATTTATTTGTTTTAGCAGTGCTGGTGAGGACCGCAACATTGAATAAAAGTCCTGGAAACTTAAGTCAAAATTAATTTTTGTCACTAACCCTAAGTTGGGTTTTCTCTGATGTCCATACTTTTGTCTTTGCAGAAAAAACTCTTTCAACTGCTGCATTACTTCCTGGCTGTGCTAGTACATACTCTGCGATTATACTGATGTGCTGATGATTTCTGAAGTTTTCTCTCAAATGTTTAAGCAGTTCAAGCCACCGTTTATCATATTCTAATTTGTTATCATTCCACACTGAAATATGGTTCTCAATGTATTTATTTACACAAGTCATCTCATCTAAAAGCTCTGTATCAGAAGAGGCGTTAAAGTGTTTTTTATCAATAAGATAGTCTACGGCTAGTTGAACATCAGACCATTCTGGAGATTTTTTTCAGAGTTGCCATTCAAATATTTCCAAGTCCTCGAAATGCATTGTCCACTGCTCTAAATATTGTAATGATGTCTCGTAAAATGTTTCAATAGTCTTGGTAAAATCCTCTCTTTCAGGTCCTGAACAGTTGTTTGTCATTAAGTTGCGCAGTACATGAAGAATAAATCTAGTATCAATCTTACTTTGAAAGTTTCTTTCGTTGTTTTTATCTCTGCAGTAACCTCGATGGCAGAAACATTCTGACCTTCCACTTTTAAAACTGAGTTTTGGAAGGTAGCTACTTGGCGTGTGTATGAAATATAACCACATTATTGAGTGTTCATCTTCAAAGAATGTCTTCAAAACCACGAGATATTTAGGTTGACGCAGAAAGTATTCCTTAAATGGCAAATACAGTTCTAAAATTCTTTCCATATCAGGCATTAGCGCTAGCCATCGTCTTTTCTGTACTCCAACATTTTCTGGTACTCAATATCGATGGTGTCACAAATTTCTTTAAATTTTTCCATCCTTACTGTGTAAATATAGAAGTGTGAATATATTTCCATAGTCACTACTTCTACATCTACTGGCAAACAATCAGACGCACTTAATATAGCGTTGTGTATAATGTGCGAAGCACATCCAATACCTACAATATCTCTTTGCAAAAAAGTTTCCAATTTGCGACAAACATTCTCTCTTCCTTTTCTTCCTGCAACACCAAACGTACATTTTGTGTTATACTCACTGAAAAAAATTATTTTGTCTGTTAGGTTATGCTTTTGCAACAAATCCTTTAAATAAATGACAATAATTTCGGAAGTTTCTCCAGGCTGAGACTGTAAGTCCAATATTTTTACTTTCACCCCATTAAACTTATCAAACTATCTCCCCAACATGGTTATATTTTTTGTGACCCGTGGATAGATGCGTTTGTCATTAAGGAAACATAATTTTCATTTTCCAACCCCCTTTAAGTTGTGAATCAGCCAATGGTGCAAATACTTGAGTTACAATGGCTTGTGATTTTGTTCTGGCACAATGAATCTTCGGTTCAAAGCACGTACTTATTACTTTCGAAGCACAATCATTGGAACGAAAGCTGTGATTTTCTCGTACAGTGTGATAGGCCAAAACACCTTCGGCAGCAGAAACTTTGAGATCTTTCTTAGATGGCACCTTATTTTTGAAAAACTATAAATCGATTTACTAGAACAAGCAGCCTGGTCTGAAGCTACGTGCCGATGAGATTTTAATTGTTTCTCACATCACAGGAACCTCCATGCGCAACACTAAACGACATTTTTCACAGACGACATCACTACTGTTCACTTAACTTTTAAGTTTTATGAACGGATATTTAGCTCGTAAGTCAGCGTTGAAAGAGCACTTTCTTTTTGGAATTATTAAATATATTCCTTTGCAAACTTAAATGCATATGACACAACCTACTAAAGTCTAAATACAACTCTTTCGAAATAAAAAAACACAGTTGAGGTTACTGGTCGATCGAATGATCTATAAATAATCTTGTGTACTGCTAACGAACGTTGACGACTAACGAGTCCAACCAAATACTTCCGAAGGAGGCTTGAGTCAGAACGAAAACTGTAGTTCTGTAGCTGTGGGCACATTGGTGTGGTACGGTGGAGGGGGATTCCGTCCTCTAGACTGGACTGATAGGCACTGGGGTTTGGTGCACTGAGCGTCTAGACGAGTCATAACAACGTTTTTATTAATTTACTTAGTTCACAAAATTGACTACCCTCCAAAGCGGGACAATTGTGTGTCTCATGGAAAATCTTGGGGACAGCGGGACACATTTACCCAAAGTGGGACTGTCCCGCTCAAAGTGGGACGTCTGGTCACGTTAAGTACGGGACACTGGTGTCCTACCAGTGCTCACCTCAGACAACATTGTTCCAGTGTGAGAAGTCCCTAATAATTTAGGATAAAATTGTACGGTAACTCTATTTTTATGTTGTTAATAATAATAATAAAGGATATACAGTAGACCTCTCATGTATATCCTGTATGTACTCGTGCCCCCTCCCAAGAGAGACTAGCCCCTTAGTCAATCTAAACAGGTGACAAGTTATCAAGGTCATTAATATGACCACATTAAGAAATAAGATTTAAAACATTTATTTGCTAAAAAAATATATAAAACAAAATGTTAAATAAAAATACATAATATTCTTGCATTCAAATAATCTTAATTTGTCATTTAAATAATAGTGGTGCTTTCAATAAAATATCCATAGATCATACACAAGGACCAAACTTTTTTAATTATTCCTAATTTGTGCTATATTATGATTTTGATAGGAATAACAGTAAAAGTTAGTTACTAATGCTACTAAAACAATGTTAATAAATCAATACCTTAAGTTATGTAATCTTCAGCTGTCAATTTTGATAGATATTATCAATACATATATAATAACACAGATAATATAGTACAATGTTATCATCATTAACCGCAAACAATTATGTTTGAATTTTTTCTACTTTTCTTCTAACCAAAATCAGGGTTTAGGTTAGCCAAGGAGAGGACAATAAGCTGCTTAAAACCACCCCTCAAAAGTACAGTCCCTTAAATTGACTAACAGTTCTCCTTTGCTCTATTCTCATTTTATTTTAACTCAACATTCTGAATTTCAGTGGATCAGTTCATTACTGGCCTCGTTTATGCATTATGCTCACACTAAAATAGAAATCATTAATAAGTCTTAAAGCAGTGACTTTATATTATATTGTCACTGCTTCAATTTAGTGAAATGGGATTAAAGAATCAATTACATAATTTAACTAAAGTTAACATGGACATTAATTTTGGAATACAATTAGTTTTAAGAAGTCAACTGTTAATTTAAATGATTTTTTTTTTTACATTAACAGAGGTACAAATAGGGATGTGGTATCGAATGAAGAATATCGATAATGTACTCATTAAAGTATCGGAAGAAAAATATCGATACCGTAATAGTATCGTAAGAAAAGTATCGATAACAGTAATTATCGGTATCGAAATTTTAATCTGGAATTTTTTTATTTAGTAATAATAATTTCAACTTTTTCAACATAATTGTATTTTCATATTTATTTACACACTGAAAATTATAATGGTTTTTTATATTTTAAAAATTAATTTTAAAAGATTCTTTTTACCTATCCAACTTCTTAAATACCGTCCATAGTTTCCTTCTGGGAGATGCCCTTTTAACTTCATTTGTAGTTTATATAGAGATAGATTATTAACTAGTCGCCACTTGCCCCGTGCGTCGCCCGGTCAGGCATCAGGCTGTATTGATAAATAGAGATGAAAGAACATATATTAATTATGACGAGCTAAAAGAGATTGAATGCTATAGTTACTTCTTGCTTGTCATGCAGAAAATGAGTGAGAGTTGAGAAATAGTGTCATTTTTTTCCCCTCCATAGTCCACCCCTGTAAACATTTAATCCCAGCATGAGTAAAGATGACAAAAAAATTGTTTCTTTCGATACCGATCTGATAGTGAGCGTGAGTACTATTGTCTGTAAAAGTATCTGAAGAAAAGTATCGAGTAAAAAAATACTAGTATCGAAAGGAAAATATTGATATTAGTAGAATGTCAATTGTTTTTTCAAATCCCTAGGTACCAATCTTAATTTTTTGAAAATTCTACAGAACAAAGCAAAAGAAATAATAAAAAATCCAATGCTTTAAAATGTTTTTTTTAATCTATCATATGTTTAAAAATGTGGAGATGGAGAGTCTGGTGAGTTATTCACTAGGAGGTTTTTGACAGTCAGTGAAACTGATATTCATTAATTAGCTCCAGAAGATTCATATTATAGTAACAGCTTATAAAGAAAATACATGAGAACTATATAACCATTATATTTATTTTGATATTTTATATTTTTATCACCAGTTCTTGGTTGTATACACATGTAGTAGGCTAGTTACTATAATATTATAGGGATGTGTAAGGTTTAATTTATAGTAAGTGTACTCACATTTGTGTAGAAAGAGGGTGGTCCACCTAACTCAGTATACCCAAACAGGATTCTAAACCTGATCTTCTCGTAGTAGGCAGTTGATTTGAACATAGACCATTCTATACTATAAATATTGAACATTGGAACTTTAGACCATCCTTGTTTGCAAATTGAAAGACTTCTTCGTACGTACCAGAAATAGTTACAGTACCATTGTTTATTATCAAGTGACCATTCAACTTAATTTTGACCCGCCTCGGTGGCGTAGTTGGCTAACGCGCTTGTCGTGTTGAGCTCGACCGCTGAGGACGGGGAGATCGAGGTTCGAATCTCGGTCGGGTGAACTGGGAGTGGTTTTTCCTAAATGGTTTTCCACTCTCCCTCCACGCAAATGCGGGTTCACTTCCTCTAAATTCAACCCTCCCAATTCCTAATCCATTAGTGTAATTAGTACTTAAGCGTATAACCCGAACGGGTAGTAAGACGAGGTGCTAAATAAACTTAATTTTATGGAATTTAATTTTTACTTCTTTTTAAATTATTTAAAGCATTTGTTAGTGTTTTCTTACAATGAGCGCTAGATATTATTGTTTAAGTAAATGGTTATTATAATATTGATTGGATAAAATTAAATGAAATTCATCTATTGCAGGTTAAATTTACATATGCTTTAATTCTACAATTGAATCAATGTTTTTGGTTGGAATATTGTACCATACATTATATAGTGTCTCCAATTAGGCAGAGATAGTGAGTTTAATACATAAATTAACTAGTCTAAATAAACAACTTTGAAAGCCTATGTCAATTTACGGAGGTTGCCAATGCTACCAATTTTTCAGGTAAATTTGGTGTTTGAACATTTTGATTTAAATTTTGAACAGAAGACCTAGATGGATAATATTTTCCCCAATTTTACTATTTTGACGTCCCGAGGCTAGAATTTTTATATAAAAAAAAATCTCTCTACTATTTCATATTTGTTTTTAGGGTTTGTAAACGGTATCAGTAATAGGTATAGTTGGTGAAGTATTAAAAAGGGAGCAAAATGAGACTATGCTTGATTGAAGATGTTATCTTAAGAGCCCATCTCACCCCTAGGTGGATAACCTCTAACTTAGCTAAGAAACATGAATTTAGCCAGACGTCTCATTGTGGTGCAGTTTTACACTTCCTACTTTAGAAAAAATTAGAATCTAGATAGTTAAACTTGTTTTTTTGAAAAATACAACAACATTTAGAAATATATTATTTAAATGAAAAAAAAGTTATAATGTTGTTGTCGTCAAATGAATAATTCACTCTGATACGTTTTCTGTTCAAACATAGCTTTTGATCTAATTTCCTTGTTAATCAACAGTGAATCGGGCTTTTAATTGGCCCTTGCCTGGAATTTAACCTCCTTCCTCCCCATAATACTCCATAAACAAAGTATTTGGGTTTGCATATTGGCAGTCAAAATGATTTTTTTTTTTAAATATGTAAGCACACTACACTTTTACGGCCAAATTTCATTGTCCCAAAATATACTAAATTATAGTGCTGAGTTATCAACTAGGCATTGCTACTTTCTCCCCAACCAACCTTCGCGCTGTCGGCTAATGAGTCTGGAGTGAATAATTGATCCATTTTATCACTCTAGTATTTTTTAGTAAAATTGATGATATAAGTGAAGCCATCTTAATCTTAAGTCATGTTTAGAAAAATCAGTTAAATTGTTAATAATAAAAACAATTAATTCACTGATGACACCTCTAGAACAAAGGACATTCTCCCCCCTCCCATTCTCCCCTTAGCTCTGGCCCTGACATATGCAATGTAACAGGTTTTTCAAGCCTGTAGGAATACTATTACTTTTGGCCATCCAACAACATCAACTTGTGAGTTGCCTATTTAAATTCATAAGTTACTATGAACAATATAATTTATTTTATTTTTTATAATTGTATATTTTATATTTATGGGGACCTGGTGGTTTAAGGGTAAGGCTTCTGTGTTAGGGGTCCGGGGTTTAAATCCCGGTTCCGGCACAGATTTATCTGATTACCAAACAATTTATGCACCTCTTGCTCTTTCACGCTTTGTTAATGTGTGGAATGTCAGTCCCCCACCGTGGTTCGAACCCACGTTAAACTGTAGGTCACCTCTGATTTCCACCATAATCACTCTCACGTATCATCTTACCATCAGGGTATAGTGAAATTTGCCTTAATGGTGCCCCTACCTTAGAAATGAATTCCTTCATTAGCCAGGAGAGCGGAGGTAAGATAAGATCGAATGGACAGATCTAGAGAATTAGCGCCTCCCCACCCCCACACATATTTTATAGTCAAACTTAAATCCTATTTTTTAAAATTATTTTCAATTTTTTTTAAAGGCGATATCAAAGAAAAATATTTTTATTTTATTCTGAAAAACCTTCAAAAGTAGAGAAATTTCGCTTAAAATATCATACAGCCGTCCTACCAATAAAATTTAAATTTGCCTCTGTAAGGCACTAAAGTCCAAACATTTAACGAAGTGTGTTGTTTCCAAAATGTCTACAGTGCTTTGAAATAATGCTTTTATCTGAAAGAAGATTATATGTACCTTGAAGATATTTTGTGTTCAGTCGAGTAAAATCAAAACAATAAGTAACATAGTTCTTTCTAAATTCAGTTTGAGATAAATGTCGCGTTAGTCTCTCATAGCTTTCAAATAGTACTTTAACTAGAAGCTTTATTTACTAAGCGTCTCCATTTAGAAGCATTCTACTGGTTTGAGCCTTGAAATGCGCATTCTGTGGTACTGATGCTTTCATGGAAACATCTGAATCATGTATTTGAATCACTAGCTTCTTTTGAAGCTGTGTTTGCGACTGCCTGACTTGAATATTTTAGTTAAAGGGCAAAGTCTTCTTTTGTATTTTCTGTTCATCTGTGTGCGTAACTTTTTACGCTAGCTTGAACGTTTTCTGCGTCAAAGTGTGCGCATCCTACACAGTACAAACATCACGGCCAGCGGGTTTCGCCTTCTTAAGGAACATTTGAAATGGATTCTTATTTCGTTTTATGTGAATATTAATATTTTACTGTTTCTTAGTTTGAAAGATGAACGTCTGTAGTTGATTTAAAGGATGACTGTACTTTAATATTGCAAAATTAAGAAATGTTGAAATGATTTTTTTTTTCATAACTACATTTAACTCAGGTTAATTAATTTACTATTATTTTGTTTTAGCACAACGTCTTAATACCCTTTTGGGCTATACGCTTACGTACTAATTAAGCTAGTGGTTTTTAGGACTAGAAAGGTTATATTTAGATATAGTGTAACCCATTTGCGTGGTAGGAGAGTGGAAAACCGTTTTGGAAAAACGCCTCAGTACACCCGACCTAGATTTGAATCTTTATCTTCCCGTCATCGACAATCTAGTCTACTGCGAGAGTAGAGTGTTAGACCATGAAGAAACCGAAGCGGGTAAGAGTAATTCATGACTTTATCCAAGAGAGTAGGGATAAGAAGGTTTATGAAGTATACAAGTTAATGATTATATACCTTAAATAATTCCAGTTAATTTATATTTATTTAATGTACCACCTAATTACAAGAGAAGTTTAATAATATTACGGGCGAAAATTTTAGTAATATAACTTTCTTACCAGTGGAATTTAAAATTATCGACTATTTTACTTGAAAATTATATTAATACTGATACTGTGTAGTCTAGTTGATAGTTGCTAATAGTAAAGTATCGTAATAACAAAATCGTTGTAAAATGGGTGAAGTTTAATAATAATATCACCTATAACAAGGGTCAAATTTATTAGTATCGACTTTATTACCAATTATGTATGATATAATTTTCGTCTTTATTTTGAGAGAAGTTTAATATTTGATATCGTTTTTATAGATAGCGATTCGTGTTAGTAATATTTCATTTTTTGGAGCGAAGTTTAATAATATCATCATTAATTCGAGCAAAGTGTAACTATATCGTCTTTACTATGGACAAAGCTAAGGCAAATAACTTGTCTAACACTTAAGAGACCAGGCGTTTATTTTTTCACACATTGTTATTAATTATCCTCTCTCCAAATTAATGCTGATTTATTTTTTATAGAATAAACTTTAGTCCTATTCCATGATATTATCACTGGCACTGAAACGTATTAAAGAGTCATATAAAACTTATTTGCTACATATATATTTTGTAACCAGGCCCTTATCAATTCATTTACTTATGCAGTGGGAGTGAGGGGGGTTCTAAAACTAACCCCTTTCCCTTACAAGACTGCAACATATTAATATGTATTTTATTAATTCAAATCAATGCATCCTGTAGTTCTAAATACCTTTTAGTATGGATATAAAATAACCGGTCTGATGGTTATAGAGTAGTGAACTAGTATTAGGGAGTATGTGTGTTCTAAATACTTTTTAAATAAATATAGATTAACTGTTTTGAAATTTGACAATAAACAAACATCAACAATGAGCAAAAGTCAAACACATACAAGTACAATACATTAAATAGATTATTGAATTAAACTGACCTACAAATGACTTGATTAAACAGAAAGTTTTTTTTTTTTGTGTTTAACAATCGTTTTATATCTGGAAATAATTTAAGTGATACTGACAGCTACTAGCGACACGTGGCCTCTTATTATGATTGTTGTTCCTCGACACTAAGCGAGCTCACAGCTGCTCTAGTTAGAAGATATGCAAGTCAATAATATAGGTTGCAATGCCATCTGAGTATTCGTAACCGAACTATAAATGCTCAGTCTCGGTGGCTTGATCGGTGAGACGACTAGGCCATACTGTCTGGGCTTTCTAAATAGGAAGGACGAGTGTAGTTCCATTTACGATACAAAAAGTAGAAACATCAATCCATTTTCCTTATTTATCTTAAATGAAGAAAAATTTCAACCCAAATGGTTTTTTAATAAACCTAAAATTCCTTGGCATTCAATCTCCGAATTAATAAGATTCATTAAATAAAACCTTTTCGTGACTTCTAAGTCAGGGTCAAATACTCAAATTAGTAAAAATTGTTGGGGCCACAGAATATAGAATCATTTATTTATTTATTTTGTTTTATTTTATTTCTGGTCTATACACATTTTGATCATGATAGTGAGTAGGGGATGAGTATGATATTATTTAGAGCAAAGGCACCCACATTTGCGTGGCAGTAAGGGGGAAAGAGTAGCTCTTAGGATAGCCACCCTTAATACACCCAGCCGGGATTTTATCTCTACCTTACCGTCAGTATCAAACCAAAACAAATCAACTTGACGTTTATTTTGCAATTCCCACTGATGTTTTCTAAACCTGCTATTTGATGCTATGTTTTTAAGCCATTATTTTCTTCTAAAAACAGAATATTTTTTTTTTTTAATCCATCATAATTTGACTGTGTTTGAATGAATTTAGTGTTAGCCTTAATAGATGTACCTAAACGCTATTCCACCGCGTTCTGTTAGAAGTTAAGTATTGTATATTAGTATACATCTATACGTTGTCCACTGTATATTTCTATATGTAACTACATATTGGGTATTCATTTGTAAACTTTCCACCAAACTATCACAAAATAACGCATTGTAGAAACAAAATGTTCTGAACAAAATTTGTTTGGTTCTGACGGGGAAGTAAGGTGGTAAGGTTGGTATGACCTTGGGTGGCATTGCTAAGGTGACGTTAAGGTCACTTTGATTTTTTTTATATGAGACTCCCTAATTTTTATTATATTTTCTTGTATATAAAATTGTGCCATTTTCAAAATGGTGGTTTTAAGCTTTTTAAAATAAAAGTTACCATAAGAAATGACCCTCACAAGTTTCTGAGTCACCGGAAATCGCCGCGGCATTAGTATTTGGCCAATTCAAACATAACTTAAGAGGTCACAAGTGTTAGTGTGCTGTGTGCTCACACACGTATGTTTGTTCACGTTTATGTGTAGTTGTAAAATAATTATTGAGAAAAATACATTTCATATTTTAATTATAAAGGAGATTTTCGAAATTCTCTTTATTTTGAGTTAAACAATGATATAGTCTATTCTCGAATTCACTTCTGACGTTTCGTAGGGTTTCTTTTGTAATACTTCTACATGCAATTGTTATTCTATTTTTTTAACTATTCGATATTTGTTGTTTGGTGACCTGGTGGTCTAGGGGTAAGGTGTCAGACTTCTGTGCTAGGGGTCCGGGGTTCGATCCTCGGTCCCGGCACAGATTTATCTGATTGCCAAACCCTTCCTTCACCTTTGACAAGACGTGTATTAATAACAACTTGTGAATGTGAGGAATGCCAGGCCTCCACCGTGGTTCGGATTCCACGTTAAACTGTAGGTCCTCCATTTCATCTCACAATCACCCTACCATTACACATTAGCGTAAGTGCGTATAACCCGAACGGGTAGTAAGACGCGGTGCTAATATATATTTGCTGGTTTAATGCCGTATATAGTGGACTTTGAATGTCCTGATAAAAAAATCTAGAGGCGTTAAATCAGGTGACCACGCTGGCCACTCAATTGATCCTATTTTGCCAATACACTATCCATTAAATCTGTTGTCTGACCATTGACGAACGAGTAATGTATGGTAAGGGAGGACTCCTTCTTGCTGAAAATGTTAAAGATCTTCATCAAGCTCCATGTTTCCATGATTTTCAAGTTGATTTTCTAGGGTATGCACTATGAGAGGATGAATAGCTTCTTCAATCATTTCCAAGTATTTTCTCCCACTCAAATTTCCGTCAATAAATATCGGACCAATAATCGTGTCACCTAATATACCTGCCCATACGTTTATTTTTTCTGGCCACTGTGTATGTCCATGAGTAAAAATACGAGGATTTTGGTCACTCAAATAACTACAGTTGTGTTTATTTACAAAATCACTTAAGAAAGAATGCACGCGTCAGAAAAGCAGTTACATTCTAATATTTTTATTATTTATTTAGTACCGCGTCTTACTACCCGTTCGGGTTATACGCTTAAGTACTAATTACGCTAATGAATTAGGAATTGGGAAGGTTGAATAGAGGAAGTGAACCCGCATTTGCCTGGAGGGAGAGTGGAATTACATTCTAATAACAATAGATTTACATTCAAGAATTCGATCATTTCTTCGCAAAACTTTACTTGCCTATCAGGATTATCTTCACTTAGTATTTGATGTATCTGCATTTTATACGGATGAAACATATTTAATTTTAATGTCTTATTAACCGAACGATTTGATACACCAGTAGCCTTAGACACTTCCTGCACTGAACTTTTTGGAATTGTCACATAAGTGCCCAAAATTTCCATTTGAGCTAATTCACTCAATACTGTAGGAATGGTCCATTTTTTTGTTTGCGATAGATCCAGTTTCTTTAAATTTTGAAACAAGATCCAAAACATAACTATATGAAAGGTTTTTTCCTGGTGTCTTTGGTTGAATGTTGTTGCTGTTCTTCGAGCGCATTGAGCTTCAGCTCTATAAAGAAAAATAAATTCTGTTCTCTCTTCCAGAGTGTAAACAATTTTTCAAATTTGGATGTTAACAGTAGAAATAAAAGGAGACAACTAATGGATTATTAAATGGCATAGACAATAAAAACAATGTTTTGTTTACGATCTTATACACAAACACTTGTACCTTCCCAAGTTATGTTTGAATAGGCCAAATTCTAATGCCGCGCCGGTGCCGACGACTCAGAAACTCGTGAGGCTCATTTCTCGTGATAGCTTTTACTTTAAAAAGATTAAAACCACCATTTTGAAAATTGCACAACTTTATATACAAGAAAATGTATTAAAAATTAGGGAGTCTCATTAAAAAAAAATCGAAGTGATATTAACGTCACCTTAGCAACGCTGTCCAAGGTCATACCAGCCTTACCAACTTATTTCCCCCTCAGAACCAAACAGCTTTTGTTTAAAAAACAATTTCTCTGCAATGCGTTGCTTTTTAGATATTTTGGTTGAAAGTTTTCAAATGAACCCCTGATATGTACGTGTGTGTATTCGACTACAAAAATAATATTATACAATTGAAAGATTCAGTTCAAGTAGAAAAAAAAGGCCTTATATTCGGAAGATTTCATGAAATAAATGTTATCCTATTTAGATATGTATCCCCTGTTTCAGCGTTTTACCATCATTTCTGATTATTAGCGTACTTATACTAATTAGGTATACTCTTAAATAATGAATGTTCAATATAGAGGAAGAGAATTACGTTGATAGAGAGCGGATTGCAATTTAAGAGGCAAAAATCTAAGCATACCCGACTGAGAACGCAACCCAATCCTCTCTATTAGTAGAATACCTTAGAAGATGATTGTGAAGCCCTAGCTCATCTACCTGTTCAGGTTATATGCATAAGTGCTAATTACGCTAGTGAGTTATGGATGAGGAAGGTTGAATTTAGAGGAAGTGTACAAACATTTGCCTGGGGGTAGAGTAGAAAAGCATTTTAGATAAAACCACCCTCAGTACCCCGACTGGGATTCGAACACCAATCTCCCTGTCATAGGAATTTAAGTGTATTGCTAGAGTGATGCCTTAGACCAGTGGTTTCCAACCTCGGTGGTAACGCCCCCCGAAGTAGTGTTTTTGATTTTCAGTGGGGCGGTAAGTTATAAAATGGTGGTAGATGGGCGTTTAGGTTTTTTTTGGCTATTGAAGCATTAAACTTATTTAAAACCAGGCAAGTAAATATTTAACAAAAGGGACTTAAATTTATTTTGATATTTATATTCTATAATTTTGACAATACATTTAATTATTACTTACTATTCACTAAAGGGTCTTGAAGAAAATTAATCAAAATGTATAAAGTATACCTATAAATATTCATAATAGTTATTTAAATTGTAATAATTAGATATGAATGTATAATCTAGCAAGAATTTGAGATTTTTTCGCTGATTTTAGCATTCTTATTACGTCTAATTTATTTAATGAGGGGAGAGGGGTATGAACTCATCCACTTTCAGAAGTGGGTGCTAGGCAAAAAAATGGTTTACAACCACTGCCTTAGATCATGCGGATACCGATGCGAAACACAAACAGTTTTGAGCAACATTAATTTAATTAGTCTGATTTTTAAGACAAATATATATAGCTTGCAATAAATACAATAATACTATGTAAAATAATTAATAAGCTTTTTCTTTTCTAGCCGGTTTGAGATATAAAGCATTCCTACCGATTTGGATCAGACCAAATAAACACCAAGTACTGAGAGTAATAACCTTTGAAGAATTAAAAAAAAATAGCTCTACTAATATTCACGTAATTATGTTTAATACAAAAAATGTTTATTTAATTTACAAGCACTAAACAATTATAATTATTACATTTCCTGTAAATGTGCACTTTAAAATGTAGACATTAATTTACCATCTTAGTAATCTTGAAATCCAATTTTGTTTTCTTTTTACTGTACTTCTTACAAGCTTAGCCCTCTTGGCAGTTGTATTTTTTAGCGATAACTCTATATTTGCGGAATTCAACTTTTATCGTTAAGAAGAACCAAACTCGGAGAATTATTTAAGGAACTTCCTAACCACTATGTTCGACACAAAAATATTTAAAAACCCTTTTTTTATCAAGTTTATGTAAATACTTTTCATTTCTTTTATTCTGGTCACTATACTTCACTGTATTAACCTAGAGCAGTGGTCTCAAACTCAAATTTGTGCATGGGCCAGATTGAAAAACTTAGGGCTTGTTGTGGGCCATAGCCGAAAGAAACGTGTTTGCTGTAAAACACTTCATCCATATTTTTAGCCACCCATCCTGACTATTCACATTCTAATCATACTGATGTGAAAGGAATAGGTGAACAAGGAAGGTAATTTCAGAGAAAATATACCCGCATTTGCGTGGTTGAAGGGTGGCTAGCAATTTAGGTAAACCTACCCTCATTGCTTCCGCCTGGGATTCAAACCGTGACCTCCCCATTAACAGAATACCAAATGATACTAGGTTGGCGTCTAGTCCTCATCCCCACCGATGTGATTAATGATTATATTCTATATATTTATTTCTATATATTTAAAATCATTAGATGTTCAACTAAACACATAGAAACTTACATTTTCCCAGATATTAATCAGTTTCCACACAACAGACCGGATATGTCCCATGGCCCGTGAGTTTGCAAACCCTGACCTAGAGTCTCCATTATCTCACTGATAATTTAACATTTTTATAATTGATTTAACATGATTGTTATTATTCTATATGAAATAATATTTTATGCATCCATAAATGCTGGTGGCTATAGATCTTGTGACTGTTGGTTATTATTTTGATAAAGGTTTTTTTAAATTTAAATTTTACTATCATTTTAAATATTTTGTAAACACTTTAGGAGAGTATGTTAAAAGGTTTAAGTAAAAGCAACATTATTTAGGTCAAAGTGTTTCTTCATTCCAGTGTACGTTTAATTTCAAATTAGGGCTTGGTATATGCTAAATTAGTGAACATCTGTCGAGTGTAAGTCTAAAACCTATTTTGTGGGATGGTGGGTGGGAGAGTTACAGGCGAGGCGTGGCGTGGCTTGCCAACTGACCAAAGTATCCTTCCACGCTAACAAGAAGAGATGGATCATGAAAACAGTAGATGGCGCTAGCTACCGGACAGGTCTTGCGGAAAAATCATACATTTGGAAATATCAGTTTTCTCGAGAAATAATGAAATGTTTATGTTAATATTTTCAAAACCCCTTCTAAGATAATGTGTCGATGTTTATTAATTGTTACATTTTCTTATTTTTGTTATGAAGCCGGCAGTTTTCTATTGAAACATGTCAATGTTGTCGATATTTGATCACTGTTAAAATTATAGAGGAGGTGTGTATATAAAAAGTATAAATTAATTCACATACTCCTATTCTTGAACAAACAGTTTCCGAAAAGAAAATTGCAAAACATTAAAAATTCTTGAAGATAACCATTTGTTCCCATGGCTCTGCATTTCCACGCCAAACGAAAAGGGCCAATCGCCTTAACGAAACCTACCTAAAATCTAATATAATACGTTTCTTAATACATATCGCTACTCAAAATCCCGTGACCAATGAAGGTTTAATATGAGTATGAGCACAAGTAATCAATTATCAGATTCAAGAAGTTTTTGATGATGATTTTACTGAAGTAGTTTATGTTTTCACAATTATTGGTTAGATATCTCAACCTGAAATTTAACTAAGGGTTACTGACGATCCTGTGAAGTTTTATTCCGACCAGGAGTTTATTAGACTATTCATTGTTTAAAGAGTACCGTACGGAGTTCAGTAAAACTATCTATTTTTGCGAAAGAATGAAAAGTAATGGCTTTTTTTTCTTAAATATTTTTATATTACAACATGTTATGTTCAAGACTAATTTTTAATGTTATAGATAGAGAGATAAATACACAACTGATTTACCGAAAGCTTTGGTTAATAATCCCTAATTTGACCAGGGGATCCAGAAGCTTTTATAAATTACGTACCTTATGTGTGTGGGGTAGGGGGGCGGGGGGGGGGCATAGAAGGGTGCTCAACTAAAAGAACGAGGGTCAAGAGACTTATACTTTATAAAATTTGTTTTAAGTCCTAGTTGGATCTAGAAGCAATTTAAAGAGGCTTTAATCTTTATGTGTAGACATTTTTTGCCTTTATTTGTCATATTGTATCTATAATAAAAGTATGCAATTAGGGAGGTTGGAAAATTATACATATTTTGTGGTCAGCATTGGAACAAATAAAGATATAAGTTATTACTGGTATTATTTTATCGTTATTGATATTATCTACCAAAAGTTAGAGCTGCAGGTCACATTACCTGACGTATGAATAAATAAAAGTGGACCTAGTGACACCTCTATTTTTCAGATAAAGTTTTTCTTATGAAAATTGGGCTGTGAATGGAGCAATTTTAAAATAATGGTAGCTTAAGTGTAGGCTATAAGCTAAGTAAGGTTGGGTATCTAACAATATTTATAAAATTATATATGTTATGTAAACCCATTGATATATTGTTTTGAAAATAATCACAAATAACACCTATATATATGCTATTTTAGAAAAAAATGTCATAATAAAAGGAGTTCTAAAGTTAGTGAAATGATATAATAATTACTCATATCTGGGGTTTCACGTTTCACACGTCACTCTCAGAAAACATTAAAATATTCGTGACGTAAAAGTGGGGTTTGATACCCGACAGGGTGTACTGAATGTTATTTTCTAAATGGTTACTCACTATCCTTCTACACAAATTCCCATACACTTTCTCTAAATTTTACTTCTATTATCCCTACCCTATTGGGTAGATATAAGGATAACCTAAATGGGTAGGACACGGTGCAAAAAATTAATTCATCGACTTCCATCTCACCTACTTGAATTTCCTTTTTTTTTTTTCCCCCACTACATTTCAAGCGGTATTATGAAATAGGTCTACTTGTAGTGTATTTCTTAAACTTTTTTGGACTCAAGTTTCATTTAAAACTAAAGAATAATTGTAAAGCCTAGCTTTTTTTCTAAATCACGCTGTTGTGTTAAAATATAAATTAAAGCATCCTATTTTTCAATAAATTACTTTTTTTTGAGATGATTTTTTTTAATTTGTGAAATATAAAAATAATATATTTTAAAAAATCTAACAGTTTATATATATGTATGTATGTATATCTGTCAGAGAGTTTTTATTATTTATCACTGAGGTATAAAGCTGAGATCTAGTTAAATTAGAGAGGAAACACTAAAGAGGTGCGCCAATTTTTCAAATTTGAAACTGATTAAAAATAAAAGTGATAAAAAAATTATACCTGATTTAATTTATCATTTTAATTCGTATTCATATTATTTGTATTTCAAAAGCAAGGAGAACCTAGGAAATAAATTCCAATCTAAAATCCAGATAGAAATTGCAGATTATAATACAGTGACCTGTGTTTATGGTTTGGTTGGTTTGTATTCATTTTAGTTAACAAAATTGTTTCTTTGGTCATTGATAATTTTACAGATAACGTTAAACATATTTATTTAATTTGAGTTTATATTTACCTTGCCTAAATCTGCATTTTTTATTATTTAGCACCTTGTCTTTCAACCCCTTCGGGTTATACGCTTTTTTACTAATAACGTAAATGGGCTAGTAATTGGGAAGATTGAATTTAGAGGAAGTGAACCCACATTTGCGTGGAGGGACAGTGAAAAACCATTAAGAAAAAACCACCCCAGTTTACCTGACCGAGATTTGAGCCTCAATCTCGCCATCCTCGGCAGTCCAGCTCAACACGAAACTAGCCTGTTAGCTAACTACCCCACAGAGGCGGGTTAGATATGTATTTATAAAAACCGATTACTACTCTAATTCAAAGACTGAAGCGTAACAAATATAAATAAAACTAATTTTTCCTTTCATGCATCTACAAATTGAAGGTTCAGTTTTGTTAGGTTGGGTAATGTTGAAATCATGATATCATAAGTTGGCTTAGAAACCAATAATCTTATAAAATATTAATTTTACAAAATTACTATTTTTCATTTGCTATTGAAAAATAATGTTAAAACTATGGAATATAGTATTAAAACATTTTTCTGTAATTGGATAGAATAAGTTTGTTTCCTATCAGAGATTTGGTTCTGCTTAGGTCTTATTTTTGTGGGACACGTGGAAGGTTATTTTCAACCTGTATTCAGAACCTGAGCTCCGTCAGTAGCGTATCTAACTTCTGAGCTAAGGATTTTGATTTCGATTCCTAGCATGGCCATAAAAAGTATCATTAGTGAAATGTGGTTTCATCTTCCACAGTGATGAATTAACGGCCAAGGACTGGATGTAGAGTGTGTTCTAGATTATAGTTAGTTTATAAGTCGTGTCTTGATATAATCAATTGGTTCAAAAAGTGTACATTAAATATCTCAAATAAAAATAATATTTTCAGTTTCCAGCCAAATTATGTATTTTAGATTGCTGTCATTATCAATAAACTACGTTCACACAGATATGCAGATGCAAAAAAAAACCCTCCTTTTTATTGATTCACTGACCAAAAGAGAATATTCATTTCTTATAACTTACCAGAATTGTATAACGTAAAATAAAATGAATGATTGGTTCAGATATAAAACCTATAATGCATCATCCTCTTGTACCTCACCGTTTGAGAAATTTTGTTCTAATACAAATTTACACCCAGTTTACCGGAGCAATCTTATGTACACGCCATTTACCCTGAAATATCGCAATCTCACCTTCACGTATTAAACTATGGCCCTACCTTATAAGCAATACCATAGTGGAATAATTAAAGGCAGGCTTGCTACCTTTCAGAGTCAAAGTATTGTACATATCCCAGAGCATGTGGACTAGTTCTTATGAGCCCCCAAGTATCATGGATAACATCAGCACAATTAGATGTAAACATGAAAACTTTTGCGAGATTAAAGACAACTCCAAATAGAGAACTGTATAGTTTTTAAAAGTATTTCTTTCGTTGATATTGACGAATACAGCTAGGAGTCTTTAACAATGGAGTATTACGTTAATTTCCTTGAAATTATTTATAGCCTCAGAATAGCTTCTTAAATGTATTTCAAGAAACGTTAATAATAATAATAATAATAATAATATTTAGCACCGCGTCTTACTACCCGTTCGGGTTATACGCCTAAGTACTAATTACGCTAATGGATTAGGAATGGGTAAGGTTGAATTTAAAGGAAGTGAACCCGCATTTGCGTGGAGGGAGAGTGGAAAACCATTTAGGAAAAAACCCCCAGTTCACCCGACCGAGATTCGAACCTCGATCTCCCCGTCCTCAGCGGTTAGAGCTCAACACGACTGGCGCGTTAGCCAACTACGCCACCGAGGCGGTAACGTTAATAAATTAAGGACTTAGAAGCGTCTACAGTCAATATAATATCGGGAATCTCACAGGTATATTTTGACGAGAAATGATAAAAAATATCTCAATGGCGTGAGCCTTCAATTGAGCTATACTTACCAAGTGACCGCCGCCCTTAGCAATAATAGTGCCAACATTCGTGGATATAGAGTATAATGTGGCCCGCACAACGAACCCTACATCCGTTAGTCTCAAATTCCTAGACCGGAGCTGCTACTATCTAATAATTATTCAAGTAGCTCCTCATTCGCCTTAAAAAGGCTGATTTTGACTCCGTTACAGACCCAGTGCTTCACAGAAAAAATCTGGAAGCGCTGGAAGTCGAGCCCAGGATTTCCGGATCTGTAGACAAGAACTGTGGCCAATAGACCACAAAGGCGGTAGAGAAATAATAATGGCGTCAACTACGTACGATATTATTTGCTATTATTGGTAGTATGACAACAATTATAATTTTGATTTGTGGTTTTTCATATGTAATTTTCAGGGTTAGTGTTGCATACACCAAGCATTATAGTGTGCATTTTTTCTCAAACCAAGGTTTTGGTAGGAAGAACAATATCTGGTATTTTATTAAGATACTAAAACCATTTTAATATTTTATCTGTAGCTGCCACTTAGGATTGATATTATCAAAACCTATAAAATAACACATATACGAGTATTATAAAACAATGTTGTCAATCCTGGCAGTAAATAAATATGTTTGAATTTTCTAAACTGTTCCTCCAACCAACATGAGGGGATACTCTGCTATTCCTTACACTTAAATTTAATGATAGTTTAACTATAGTTTTAAATGGTGAAAATAAACGAAAACTCGCATCGTTGGCCACATGGTCTAAGGCGTTACTCTCGTAATATATTAGACTGCTGGAGATGGGAATATCTGGGTTAGAATCCTGATAGGGTAAAGTGAAGGGTTATTTTTCTAAATGGTTTTCCACTCTCCCTCCACTTAAATGCAGGTACACATCCTCTAAATTCATCCTTTTATCCTTGAGACATTAGTCTAATTAGATTATATGTGTATAGCTCGAAGTGTTAGTAAGACGTGGTACTAAAGAAAATAATAACACCACACACTTACTATGTTGATACTCTTCATAGTTTTCACAACATCTGACGTGCTATTAGTACCGTGATAGCTGCTATTTTTCCTCAATACGAGTTTTCGCACATAGTCCTGACTGTATAATATTTTTAACGCCTTTGATTCCAGTATGTAAAATGGGGCAGCTGTATGGAGTAGGTTGGCCTTTTATCCCTGAACTAAGAATTATGTCAAGACTGACGTAGTCCCAGATTTTGTTCCCAATTACTTGCTTATACTCTATGCTTCTATAGCATTAGAGCTTGAAATCTCGTTGCAGCACTTACAAAAGAACGCCACCTATCCCTATCTTGTGCTAGCTTCATCCAGTACCCCTCATTATACCCTATCTATTTCAGGTCCATTGTAATGTTATCCTCCCATCTGCGTATAGGTCTTCCCATTGGGTTTGCCAGTCAGTAACCTTAATAAGGTTCTAGAATCTCCCATTCCCGCTGAATGTCCTACCCACTGTAATCTGCGATACTTTATTAGCCTAACAATGTCTTTTAATATTATCAGCTCCCAAATTGTTAAATAAATGAATCTAAATTGAAATTTTTATGAATTAAATAATGATATGTTAATAAAGCCAGTTTCTAGAAGGAACAATTGTAGAACCTATTAATTAAACACAATTATTAATAGCGACGAGTATTTCTAACTAGTTTTAAGTTGTTTCTCTCATTTGGCTTTATGTGCTTTCATGTATCTTATCTTTTTAGTTTAATTTACTTATCACAATATTTGATATACCTGGGGCCAATCTTTCAATGTCTCGTCAATGTCCTTGTAACCTAACTGTTCGTAAAGTATAACTGTTGGTTAAACTTGGAGATGTGTTTTACAATCTAATTTTATAGGGCTCGTCAAATTACGAACAGGTGCCTTCCATTAATTCTTATCGTTAACTTTCTCGGAGTGCTAGATTTGTTTCAAAGCTTTTGATTGGAGTAATTTGAATATATATATTATAAGTAACTCTTTACAAAGTCTATGGAACTATTATGAAAACAAATCAATCCGAGCAAGTCCAATTTATCACGTCTGAGTAAGGTTATCTGTTATCATTTATCGAATTTATTTTCCTGCTAAATATCTGTTGAAAATAATAAACGCTAACGAAGTGTAAATTTTTGCAAAGAAGAGGAAATGTTGCTGATTGAAATAAATATTGACAAATGATTGAACGTAAACAAACCGATCGTGTAACCTGTTTATAGTTGGTGTTAAATCAATTTAAGAATTGCTAACACTGTATTTTTGTCCAAACGAAAACGTAAAATAAATTCTTCCTCGTCATAAAATTCTAGGAAATTCCTTCGTTTAAAGTATTTCTCCAGTCTTTGAAGTCTTGTGTTCCTTAGAACGTATAACTCATCTTAAATTATTATTATTTTTATTATTATTAGCACCGCGTCTTACTACCCGTTCGGGTTATACGCACTTACGCTAATGTGCAATGGTAGGGTGATTGTGAGATGAAATGGAGGACATACAGTTTAACGTGGAATCTGAACCACGGTGGAGGCCTGGCATTCCTCACATTCACAAGTTGTGATTAGTACACATCTTGTCAGAGGTGAAGGAAGGGTTTGGCAATCAGATAAATATGTGCCGGGACCGAGGATTGAACCCCGGACCCTCAGCACAGAAGTCTGACACCTTACCCCTAGACCACGAGGTCATCCTCATCTTAAAAATCATCATCATTATCATACAATAAATCACCCGTTTCATAAGATAAATAAATGTAACCTCACTTTACTTATAACAATAGCCTTGAAAACATTATGGCGGAATTTTTAACGTTGTTAATGTGGACGTTATGTTTGCTAACTGGAAGGTAGAACTCACTTTAACTTTATGAGCATTTTTACGTGGACATTAGTGCTAACCAAACATTGTAAACTCAAAAGTAGCCTTATGTTCAGACCTAATGATTAAAATAACGTGACATTGTAAGATTGGGCCTTAATTTATTAACACTATCAAATAGATTGAATAAAAAAAAGACTAATGGTGGTATTATTTACATTTCATTTACTCTTTAGGCTACGGCCAGACGAGCTGTAAAATAGTGCCATAAAAGTCAGTAAAATAAAGCTGCTACATATTGTAACATGTGGGGGGGCCAAACGATGGCTATAAAATATTTCCAAAAACTGCAGTAAAATAAAGCTGCTACGAAATGTGGGTGGCCAGACGACGGCTGTAGTGCTGCTTCTTCCCGATACACTAGCAACAAGTAACTCTTGTTTACAGCTGTGAAAATGAAATAAAAGTGATGAATCCTAATGCCAAACTGTGTTTTGCGTGTTACTTGTCTAACGTCAGCACCATCTAACAAAATAAAGAAAGTGATGAATTCATCCCATCATTAGTAACCGAACAACACATGGGTAATTTGTTTTACTTGATAAAAAACTGAAACTGTAGCTACTCTATAGAAATTTTTGAGTATTGTCAATAGTCAATTAACTCGTTTGACTACCAAATTAGTTTTTTTTTTCTTCAAAACTGAATCCATCCAATCATCTCCTACTAGAGCTTCCGTTACGCTAGACCAACATTACAACTTCAAATCGCAGTTTTTGTGCTCTCCACACTTTACGTCATACAGACATGGATATATCTGTACCTCAATAATTAAGTGCTTGCTATCTACTGAATCAATGTCTATTTTGGAACAAAATGGTAAATAAAATAAAGAGAACACACGAGGCAGGGATATGACGCCGCTACACAATACTGCACGTTTGGTCACTGATAACTTTAAATAAACTGAACTAAACTTAATAATAGGTTAAGATTAATTTACCTTATAAAATATTTAATTTTAATTTTAAAGTATTTTGATCGGTAAAATTAACTGTAAACTGTAAACTGTCGCCAGAATTATGGGCCCAGGCTGACACGAGTTTGTAAAGAGTTTCACTTTCTAACTAATCAGTAATTTACAGCGTTGTGTAGCCGGCTCCATTTGAATCTACTGGGTGCATTTTAATGCTTTATTTAACTGCAGGTTTTGGCAGTATTTTACAGCTCGTCTGGCCGTAGCCTAATAAGGTAGCAAACTTACTTTACATGGTTCAAATATGGTGTGGATTATAAGATGAGGTCATATTGTAATCCGTCAAGGTAGGACTGCTACCTTTCAGGGTAAATGAAGGGTATCATTTAAATAGGAGCTATCTTCACAGGCTCTCATCAATGATTTAAAAACGGCTGTCCAATAAAATGCAACGAAACAAGACTTTCACTCCAGTGTAGAGTGTGTACGGTCGGAGCCAAGCTAAACGGCCTCTACCGCACTGACATCTCGCTCGAATGAGCTGACGGGCTCTAGCGGTCAGCGGCTGGTCACTGTGCGCCGTTAGTTATGCAACACTGCATCTGAAAGGCTGTTGGGACGAGCGGCGATAGGGGTGGAAACCGGGTGGAGGGAGGGGGAACCCTCGCTCGCTTCCCTATTCAGGTTCAATGGCGGATTAGTGAGACGGTGCGGCATAATTCGTCCACGCAGCCCAACGTTCAAACACAAATTTCACTCTCATAATCATCATCCTCATCGTCGACGTCTTCTGGGACTTGTCTGAGCGCTTAGATAAACATTTGTACTGTCATATCGAGCCGTCCAGTAGCGATTACATTCAGCCCTATTTGTACTAGACCGTAGGTGTATAATTGCTCTAACCCCCAGGTCCCGTGTTCAAATCTTGTAGTGGTTTGATAAAAATTAGATATAGCAACAAATTAAAACAATGAAACTTACATAATCAATGTTGCTGAGTATGTTGCTGCAGGTAAGTCTTTTATACCAATTTATTCAAATGGAATTCAAACTTAGACCTGAATGTAGCCCTTTTAGGTGCAAATAAAATAAACATTTTAAAAATAAAAATAACTAGATATTCATCAAACTAAAGATGAGTTTAATGAAAACACTATATATATTCATAAACTTTACACGGATCTTGCTTATAAATTAATCTTCAAAGCTCCCAGAAAATCAATTTGAAGTCTAAGGTGCAAACTTAGACTAACCTTATTGTAAATACATACTCTACACTTTTAAATGAATTAGAAATCCAAATAGTCGTGATTGTGTCGATTATTTTTGTTGAATGTCATAATGTTTGATTCAAACATCTATCAATCTATCTATCTATTTCATGAACTGTATTGTTTAGTCTTTTATATTAACACTAAATATTGCGTGATTGATATATGGAATTTTTCATGTTACAAAGAAAAATATTAATTTAATAAATGATCTATGTATATGTGTTTTATATATATATATATTGAATTAATTATATAATATATATATATATTGAATTAATTATACAATTTTATTCGTATGTTTTCACACAATATATATCCCTCATGAAGACATCTTAGGACTTAATCCAATAATTTTAATCTTCCGCTTATTCCAAATTGAGAGTTGCGGTAGGCCAAATTCATGTACTTTAGCTAAATTAGTTTAAATCCCTGCAGCTGGAATCCATCCATGCTTCCTTAGAGTCAAAATCGGCCTCCCTGCCCACTCAGCCAGAGGAAAGGCTTTCACTCCAATGCACAGTAAAGGCGATTTGTAATGTTTTCCTTGAGATTGAGACACTTAGGTCCATGTGCTACATCACATTCGTAAGCCATTGTGCTGCTTCGGGCGTCACACTGTCCTGTCTATTGTTAGCTGCCTGAACTAGGAGCTAAGCCCAAAAGAAGAATGGTTAAGAATGAAGGGTAGTGGAAAGAAAAATGGTAGGTGGCTCCACTGCCTACCCTGCCCCCCTCTTTAATACTATTCTTTCATCCTACTCCTTTCCCTCATCATCTTTCTCCCCCTTTTACTTTGAGCGCACATACACACCCACACACTCACATAAATTAGCACACACACACACACACTCACAAATACACCCTCTTATGCTCTCTCTCACACACAAACCACACACACACACTCGTTAATACACACACACACACGTCATACACACTCCTATACACACACATTAGTGCTTATTTTAATGACATTTTTATCACCATTTCTCTCTACCCATTGAGCTGTATGCATATAGAAATAATTGCACTAACAGAATAGTGATGAGGAAGGTTGAATTACATTGTGACTCCATCTTATAAGCTATACCATAGTCCAGGGATGGCGAGACTTTTCCGACCAGTGTGCCACTTGTGGAGAAGCTTAATTTTGGACTAGTCTAATGTGTCATCACTTATTTACGTGTAGACCCTATTAGTGAATATTTAAATGAAAAATATTGAATATAATGAAATGTAGTGAATTACTCCAATAAATTGTAAATAATTTAATAATGCCTAAACTTTAAGGAAGGAAATATTTTTTAATTGTCAAAGGGAGTGTCTTAGACAAAATTAATTTTAATGACTAAAGTAAAATACATTGAACGTATCACCTTCAGCGAAAAAAGTAATTTATAACATTAAGACCATAACAATAAATAAGAAACTAGCTAAGGGTAATTGACTCTCATAAGTATGGATAAAATATAATGAGAAAACTAAAAAAGAGAAACCAACTTGGAAATAAAACACAAGGCTAGACCACACAGCCGGGATTCGTACTCAGACTTTCTCGTCAACGGCGACAAAGTGAAAACCAAGTCTAACGCCTTAGCCTACTTGAGATCACAGCTGCGGGTCTTTTTCTATTCAAAATCAAACCCAAATGAGCAGACAATTAAAACACGTTTATTCACTGAAATGCATGGATATGTTGCGTTTTCATTTATTTCAGTGCGATACGAAACTAATCTTAAAATGTAATCATAACATTATATATACCCCCAATTGTTACGTGATCTAAGATGTTAGACTCGCAATTGTTGCGACTGGAACGAATCTGGATCTGGTAATATGGTGGGGATCGTATTACGAATTTGTTTTTTCCTATTACAGCCCTACGCTACTATGGGTGCACTTCCTCTAACAATATTCCTCATTTCTGACTGAAAGATTAATTCACTAAGGGCCCTTGTGTTAAAACTTAATAACTAAAACCCCAACAAAAAAATATTGCACTTTGTTGGTTGATAATTACCTGTTTTTAGCAAGGTTGTAGATATCAGGGTTTTAATCACGGTCGGGCCGACTGAGGGTAGTTTTTCCTAATTGGTTGCCCATTATATTTCTAAGTAAATACGGGTAGATTACCTATAGAGTGCTACCTTCCTCATCCCTACCCCATTAGAGTAATCATATATTCGTATAGTCTTAACAGTTATAAAAATAATACCAAAGCTAAAATGAAGTTGCTCTCCAGAGCTATTTTCAAATGACGCTCAAGTTTCCTTATATGCGCAAGCCTAGAAAAAATTCCTTCAGGATAACCTAAAGGCAGGTAGATGTAATAAAATATCGTATATCCCTTGATTTCATTAAGACTAGACATTTGTAACACCTTTAAGAAAAAATAAAAAAATATTTTTGTTTTCAACCATAATGACATTTTACTATATTATTAGTGTTATTTTATTGGAATTGATAATATCTATCAAAAGTGTCAGCTACAGATCACATTACTTGATGAATGAATACATGAACATTGTTCTAGTATCTTTCTCTAGCATTCATATAATGAAAATTGGGGTATATTTGTCTGGCTCATGAAGATGGGTTTATTTCTTCTTAACAGCACTAGGTGTACTATCGGCCACAGGGGAGTGCACGCAAAATGCGTTAGTCTCGTCACGTTTGGTTTGTCTCTTATTGGGAAGTCTAAGTATGAAATCCAGCTGTGTGTATCTAATAACTATTTTCTAAATAGTTTACCACCCTCCCTCCACACAAGTGCAGATACAAATGGTTAAAAATTGCTTTCTACATTCCCACCTTATTAGTTAGGTGGAGTATATATATATAAAAGTCTACTGTTTTGTCTTTGACTGGCAACGTCACAATTTGTAAGACATTAAACGTATTTACAAGATATGTCACTATAACTGTTTTTCTTGATTCAGATTCTTAAGTTCAACCTTAATTTTTTTTATTCTTGAACATTTCCCATATCATTTACATTTTCAAGCATCCAACCTCATATAAAACAATTCTTATTCAAGTTCAAAGCACAGCAAGAATAAACAAAAAAAAATATTTAATAATCTATAAAAACCATTCATATTTAATTTTGACAAAGAAAAAACTCAATTTTACTAAGTATCAAAGCATATGATACATAATTAATTAAATAATAAGTAATTTCAATAGTAAGCATATTTGTTTACCTACAAATAAAGCCTCAGTGAGTAAAACATTTATAAATATAAAAATGGTATAATATGCCACTATCGAAAACACAAGTCTTTTAAATACACCAGATAGGGTCGTTAATTGAACTAAAATATGTAGCAAATGACAGAGAATAAACTAATAGAGAGCTAATCAATTACTACTCATTCTGAATTTCTCCATTTTGCTTGTTTGTCAGTATTTTCAATGAGAGTTAAGAATTGAAGTATCAAGAATCATTATATTAAGATCGATTATAGATTCTTTCGATGCCAGTAAGAATCGAGGGTATGGAGATATCGATTAATAGAGTTTTACATCCCTAGAATATACATATTGATATGCGAATAATGAATGTACAAGAAGACACAAAACGTGTTACTGAAGTATTACCATACTCTCCACACAAATGAGAAGGCAATCCCTCTAAATCCCCTAATTAATCTCAATCATTAAATCAAACCCTTCAATGAACTTTATTTTAAAACATACCAATTAATGATTATAGTAGTAATGCCAATAACAATAATAATAATAATAATAATAATAATAATAATAATAATAATAATAATAATAATAATAATAACAATATTGACAATATTAGACTAATAATAATAACTAAATTCAAATAAAAGATTCTAGCGTATAACCCGAACGGGTAGTAAGACGCGGTGCTAAATATTATTATTATTAAAATAAAAGATTCTAAAAAATTTACCTTTTAGATTTCAGTCAAAACCCACCAGTAAACCGATGTTTGGTGTTGCCAGTGTTAATACCAAGCTATTCTATATCCCTCAGAAGACCATCGGTGATTGTTGGGCTCATTCGTTCTATTTACACAATATCCAACCCAAATAGCTATAGTTTTGACCACATTCAATTCTACCCCAGACTAACACAACTATATTTCATTTCCTTGAACACATCACCATGAATGAAGTAAAGCGTCACAATATCTGCATACTCAGTAACCACTAGTACTTCAGTGAAAGACTATAATGTGAAACAATAATTTAACAAGGTCTCCATGCACATATGTAAGAAAGGTTATATACAAATAGTGAATAATGGGCCGGAACAATGAGTCTGCCTGCCACACTTTACGTAACACTATAAACTGCGACGTTAATACATCTCTAACTCGTAACCATCATTGTGACTTTAGTTATAAGGTACGAACGTAGGATGTATAGTTTGTTATGTACTCGAATTTGGACAGCATTGAAAACATGTAGGCGTGTTCAATAGAGTCATATGCAGTTTTCTGATACAAAGAAAGTATGACAAGGGGAATATGTATTGTATTTTCACAGTGAATAACATCTCGTATAAGATGAACATTTTCATATCTGGACCGTTGAGGGATGAAGAACGTCTGAGTATTATTAATCACACCAGGTAGGATATCTTGCATTCTAGAAACTATGGTACGTGACAATAGTTTACACTCAATATTAGGTACAGAAATTGCTATTTAAATATGTATACAAGTCCTATACACGTCCTTAGGAAGTAAAATAAATACAGGTTTATTCATTGAAGACGATAACGTACCAGATCCAAGAGCAACATGAACCATCTTTAAAAACATAGGTCTGATTTCATTCCATAAACATAGTTAGAACTCTAATGGTAGATCATTATATCCGGGATCTTTATTTTTATTAAGTGCATGAACTGCTTCCGTCAACGCCACTAAAGAAATGTCAGACTTTTGATCTGATCTTCAGTTAAGGAGGAAAGACCATTTAAGAGTTCTAGCACTTCAACACTTGTTACTAAACGTGAAGAAAAATGATTCTTAAAATTTTCACAAGCAAAATTACTTTTGATGGTGCCCGACATTATTTTCCCATTTATATTCAGAGGATTTAAATAAAGTTGATCAGAACGTTGTTTAAACTGTGAAAGAAACTTGGTTGCATGTGTATTCTTATATTGGGAATGCTCATCAGGACAACGAATCTTGCAACATTTCTGCTAAGTCCCTATATTTTGTTGTAAGCTCACACGCCACTGCAGCAGCATTTTTATAACTCCTAGATTCTTTAGAAACTTGTTAACCTATCTTAATTTAAATAAATTTTTCTCTTTAAAATTGAATCTCTGGATTAGTTCGTCAATATTCAAAGTATCTTTGACTTCTAATTTTTCTGCTTGTGAGCTCCAAGAAAATTTTGACACAACGGTCTGTTGTCATTAGAGTTCATCACTGTTTTCTAGTGCTTGACCCTTTACTTCGTCCTCACTAACATCCGATGAATCATTAATAATATTAATTGGACTTTTCCAGCCAATAAAGCTTATTAACAATAGATGGGATTGAAAAATTCATAATCCTCTCCTTCTCATCTATATGAGAGTCACTAGCTTTATCGGGTGACTTTTAATCACACGTTAGTAGAGAATCAGTTTCCATACTCCCAAAAACTAGGGGTAAAATAAATAAAAAAGAAGGTGAAAATATTAAAAAGCTGCAAAAAGTCCAAAAGAGGTGAAAAGGTAAAAATAGAATAAACATATTAAAGGGGTGAAAAGCGCAAACGGGCTGGAAAGGGTAAAGAGGGTAAAATGGGCAAATAGGGGAGTAAGAGAAAAAAGGTCAAAAAGGTTATTACTTTAGGGTAAAGACGGTATAAAGTTTAAATGTGGTAAAAAGTGAAAAAAGGGTAGAATGGGTATAGAAAGGTAAATGGGATAAAAGGGTTAAACGGGGTGAATTCGGAAAAAAATGGTAAAATATTTTTTATTGAATTTAATAACAACCCTTTAACATCCAATTATTTATGCTGTAACACTCTTCTTTCTTTTTTATTACCCTAACAGGCAAGAGTTAAATGTATTGTGTAAAGAGAAATTATAACTTAATCGTCAAATTGTAACCTTTTAAACAGATTCAGATTATATCTTTATTTTTACATTGTGTCAGCCTACTTTCGCATTTTGTATCACAACCTAAACCGGTAAAGGATTAATATTTATAATTAGTTAAAGATTTGGTTACTATTTCCTGTGGTTTATTTTTTACACTGGACATAATAAATCTACTTTATCGATTCCCTGGGCGAAGAACGGTATGGTAAAATTGTATGGAATAAACATAACATTAATACGTCAGAGGTCAATCTGTCCAAACTATGGCCCATCCCACGGTAAAATTTTGATATAAAAGGTTACAATATAAAACTGAGAGTAATTGACCTTTGATATAAGTTTCTTCAATAGGTCAAGTGGAAAATCAGTTTGTAAAATAATAAGATAAACTATTAGTTAAAATGATAGTTGGTTGGTAGGATTTTCATTGGTTCTCACAATCAACCGAGAGGAACCAGATTTAATTGTGTGGTTTTTTGTAGGTCTCTGGTGATATAAATATTTACATATATTTTCATATTTCTTTAATAGCGTTATGTAAAAACTGGGTTTTGGTGGAATTGATTGCAAATATGTTTTGACTCTGCAAGGTGGCACAAAAAATGAATACCAAGTTACTTGGTTCAGTGTCATTAATGTGTCTATTTTTCTTAAAGTGTATTCTAAAATCTTATAAAATATACACTCAGAGCATACACATTTTAATGAGAGACACAAAGTTCACCTTTTCTTATAATTGAGGTGTTAGACCACTTATCTATTGGGTACATTCAAGTCAATGATAAATATATTGTTGGTTGTTCCATCGTTTGAAGTGACTATTCATGATACTTTTTAATTGTGATCCACTCTAACGTGTGTATAAAACAAAGTTTTTCATCAAAATCAATCAGAAGATAATACATTGAAGGTTTATTTTACTATAAGCTCTATTAGATTTGAATATGTTGTATAATTAATGGTATTAGTAATGTGCAGGACACGTAATCTTCTCGTTTTTGTTTATTTAAAATACTCAAAATACAGCCTATATTTTATAAAATAGAATGTAAGCCGACTTGAAACATATCCAAATAGTGTATCTGTAACATGAACGTTGAATGACTTTTGAGATTCAATTATTATAGTATCTATTATCTTATGCATGTTACTCTTGAAAAATATTGACAGTAATTTTGAGAGATTTTTGAAAATAAGTTTAATTTACTTTTAACTAGCTACGAAAGCCTATAACCTGAACGGGTAGTAATACGTGGTGCCAAAGGAAAAAAATCTACGAAATTGCCATTTATACCTCACCTACTTTGCTCTACATTGCATATTGTTTGTTATTAGGAGGAAAACTCTAGTTGTCTATACAAATGTAAAGTATTATTCCACCCAAGTTCTTGGATCGTTTTCACAGTAGCTAAGGTTTTCTATTACACCAAGGGGAAAAAACAACATTGCCATTTTCGTTCTTCATATACATTGGTCGCTATACCTTTCCCATTCCTCAACATATCCGTACCTTGTTGTCTATTCGCCCACCCCTCACCCCTTGCCATTTCCGATTGAGTGAATATTGTCCTCCAGGATTTCCCGAGGGAAGATTGTAAGCAAGCCAGCCAGCCAGCACCAAGATAGGCCAAGCTGAAATACACAATGCCCGGCCAAGCTTGCCTGAAGAGACAAGATATTTTGGATCTTCTTTCTCTCCCTCTCTTTTTATCTCTCTCTATTTGGTTCTCTTCCTTGCTGCTCCAGGTAAGCCAGCGATTGTCCAGGGCTCTCGAGGAGAGCCAGAGTTATAGGAATAAAGATGGGGAGGGGGAGGTAGGGCGTATAGGCTTGAGCGAAGGGAGCAGTAATCTTTGAGTCTTGATTCCCCATATTTTCTAAACTTAAAAATGTACCATCATTATCTGAAACATTGTCCTGTCCTCGCAAGAGTCTATGGGCTACACAACAACCAAACATTTGTATTATTATTATTATTATTATTATTATTATTATTATTATTATTATTATTATTATTATTATTATTTCACTGGAAGTTTTTTCATCGTCGTAGTTCCTATTGTATTCCTCATTGTTTTACCTTTCTATTGTCAGTGAGGTTTACTTCAACCAGAAAAAAGAAAAACATATTTGAAAGAGGGAAATACGTTTCATGATTTGATGTCCAAGTTGGTTGATTATTAATTATTTGTTGTGAAACTGTCGGGCCTTGGGTAAAGCACTTTACTGTACGATTTTGAAAGATATGTATTATATAATGTTTATATGTAGTCTTATTTATTTCTAAGCATAATTTAGTAATTTCTTATTGAATATTTTCAGAATTATACTTAGCACCAATGCTTCTGGCACCCTTGTGTGGACATCTCTACCCATCAAAAGACTGTCGACACTTAACAATTAATATATTTTAATCTTAAAACCTCTTTATGCAAAGACTTTGAAAATAAACATGTATTAATAATTCTTTAAATATTTTCAGTCCGCTTAATTTTTGGATGAGTTTACTTGGGGTGGTCTTATACATAATTATGATTCAAGACTTTAGGGTTTACCATCTTGGTGAGATGGGTAAAATTTTTCTGAAAAGAAAAAAGTACGTTCCCCATTCATCGTTTGGCACTGGTTTTAAGAGGGCAACCTACTAGAGCATTTATATACCTTGCAGATTACAGAAATATTGCATTATTTCAGAAAATTTGATTATTTCATAATATTATTTAATCAAAATCAAGCTGAAAGGTATCAACATGTGCCTATCGCATTAAATTCTTCCCTTTTAAGTTTTATAGTTGAAAAAAAAATTAAATATAATGTGTCCTCAGTTTCAACGATGTTTCACGGGAAATGTCGCAGTTCTGTGACCAAAGTAAATAGTTAGAAACAGAAATATAACCTTCCTCAAACTAATGAAGTCAATTTTAAAAATAGTCCCAACATAGTATTTGACAATTATCTAGGTTTGTTGTAGTGGTTTTATAAAAGCATAACTTGAGGGAATTTCACTTTATATGGTGCCGTTAGCTGTATAATTGAATAAAGGTTTCTAGTGAATCTCCGAGAAAAGTCTATAGACCATCCGTTTTTTTATTTGCCAGTCTATAATAGGAATCTACTACTTTTCTATAAATAGTCGAAATTGTTTAAAAACTAAAGGTGTTTGAAGTATGTACATTTTAATGTCAAATATTTTATACAAAATGTTAGATATCATATGAATTAAACATACAAATGCTTGAAAGGTTATAATGAAGCTAAACAGGAACGGGCCCGTTCCTTCAGAATATTTATGTTGGTTTATTATGAAAAACATCAGGAGGCACCCGTTTAAGGGGCCGAATGGCCTAAGGCGGTGATTTCCAACACTTTTTTCGAGAGAATTCTCAAAATCTTACTAAAAACAGTAAAACTTAACATCTTTTTAAAAAATGAGTAAAAGATTAAAAATTACAAAGTTGTTATTGTGGCCTATTAATAAAACAAAGAAGCATTTAGAATGTCTAGCTTGGTTGAGTATTCGCATGATAGTTATAACTAAGCAGATAAAGTTTTAAAGTAAATTAAGGTTGGTAGTCACTGGTATAGGATATCACTTTTGTGTTAGACTGACCAGCTGATGACGGGGAGGTCGGAGTTTAAATACCGGTAGGATCTAATGAGGGTGGATTTGCCTTAATGGTTTCCCACTCTACTCCCTGGAAAATGCGGGTAGATTACCTATAAATTGCTTCTTTCCTCATCGTCGGCCCATTAAATTAATTATCATATATTCGTACAACCTGAATAGGTATTAAGATGCGGTTATAAAAATAAAACTATTAGGAGGCCGACATATATGTGCAGACTTCCGAGTACGAGTAGATTTGTTGGTAAACTAGCTACGATTTATTTTGTAAGTCTAAGGCACAATTTTTTTTATATATGCTCACTGCAAGCTTGAGTCCTTTTGGAGAATTAAACTATATAATTAAAAGGAACAGGATCAGAGGGGTAAATTTTGAGTAGCTACAACAAAAATAATGGCTAGACCACATTATGTAAATAATCACCACCAAGGCACCCATTCAATGATTTTCGCGTATCTCACCAACATCTTGACAGCTCGAACATAAGCCGGGTGCCCTGCCGGGGGTTCTAGCCGCACCCCTTCGCTCATGTTTGTTTGGGTGCCTTTTCTCTTAGCTACCGTCCTACCCCTAACGTAAAGAATAAGCTGTTAAATTGCCCATGGGGCCAAACGTACTGATTAATATAACGAAATAAGAAATACATAAGCATTTTCCGGGAGAGAAGTATGAAAATGATTTTCATGAAAATATCCCATGGGCACTCTAATGGTATTTGAATTTTAGTTCAGACCTCTAGGGTTAGAGTGAAACCCGCCAGTCAATCACGTTTGTGTTGAGGCAGCTCTGCAGTCTCTTTATCATTTAACATTTTATATAAGGGTGACCTGGTGGTCTAGGGGTATGGTGTCGGACTTCTGTGCTGAGTGTCCGGGGTTCAATCCTCGGTCACGGAACAGATTTATCTGATTGCCAAACCCTTCCTTCACCTTTGACAAGACGTGTATTAATAACAACTTGTGAATGTGAGGAATGCCAGGCCTCCACCGTGGTTCGGATTCCACGTTAAACTGTAGGTCCTCCATTTCATCTCACAATCACCCTACCATTACACATTAGCGTAAGTGCGTATAAACCGAACGGGTAGTAAGACGCGGTGCTAATAATAATAACATTTTATAAAGCTATAGTTACACTAATTACGGAATACGGTGACAGACTACTAGCCTATTGATTAAATTGGTAGGTAGATTGTATAGCAATGTATTATTTATTTCACCCCATATACCTTTAATTAACATTGATGAATCTTTACAAATCATAGGCGTCACTGGCTCTTATGTTTATTTGGGGGCTAAGTAATAACAAGGTCCGTATCCAGTTGTTTTTTTGGGGGTAGAGGATAGTGATAGAAGTGAGAGGGAGGGGTTCCAGTTGTGATGACTCATCATGAAGCACTCAACTGAAATTTTCAAGAATTTGTTTAACATTAAAATCTCCATAAATAAATTTAAACGTGTTCTAAAACATAATTTGGGATTGAGAGTAAAGTGTCACTCATTGTTAGCTAAGAAGTCAAGTTTCAAAATATACACTAGTATAAACATAAATATGCTGTACCAGCCTATTTAATGTTTACTTTTTTCCTTTATCACTATATTTTACTACCTGGTCAGGTTATACCCATATGTACTAATAACACTGATGAGTTAGGTTTGAAGAAAGTTGAATTTTAGGGTAAGTGTTCCCCCATTTTCGTGGATAAAGAGTGGAAAACCATTTCGGAAATAACCACCCTCAGTACACTCGACACGGTATTCAAACTCTGATCTCCTTGTCAGCAATCTAGTCTAACACGAGAGTGACGCCTTAGACCATGCTGCCACCAAAGCAGTTAATGTTTATATTAACTCTTTCTCTTTTCATTCCCACTAATCACGCCCGTGCTACCTAATCCATATCAGGATTCGTATACTTACATCTTTTCCTACTAAAATTTGATAAAGCTCTAAATAAATGGCATTTCAACTTTGAGTATTATAACTAAAGACGAGCCGTACTTTTCAAAAGATACTGAAGTTCACTCTGACCTAAGAAACGAACCACCTTCATTTCTTCGCCTGCGGCTCGTCCTTTATTCCATGGGCTCAACTCAGCTTAAGACTTATTTTCTAACTAAATGTTTCCAAGTGATTTAACACTTTTGGCCTGTGATTTGTACCAATGGCTATTGTGCTCTTACAGAGGTTAGTACAGGAGGTAAATAATAGCAGGCCAAGAGATCTGGGGTGGATATTAGGTTCATGCTCAGGAGAAAAAGTTTGGATTGGTGTTCTTTTGAGAGGATTGTTGCAAGTATAATTCCTACAGATTTGTCTGTGTCTCGAACAAATATTTGTGTTTCTAACCCACCTCCTTGATATGTTTTAATTTAATGAACTCAAGCGTAAGAATAATCAACACTAGTGGGTAAACTTACTAGATGTAAAACTCATCTAATTTGGTTTTTCAGCGATGGTTAAGATGGAGTTTGAAACCCGGCCTTATGTATGAATAGAGGATTATTTTATAATTTGTTTCCCAATCTCCCTCCACGCAAATGTAGGTAGCTTCTTCTAAATTACAACCTTACTCATCCCTACTACATTAGCGTGATTAAATAAGTACAGTCCCGATCGTTATTAACGCACCAAGGGTGGGGGGGGGGGGGGATGATTGATAATTGATCAGGAATTTTAAAATTTCACATCTTAACAGTTTTTACAGGAAACAATTATATTTTTCGAATACAAGAACAAAATAACTATAATCTGTATTTCCTTTACAGCTCTTAGCTTAAGTAAAACTTTGGAAATGGTTTTACAATCATTATAGTAGAATACACTTTTCATAATCGTGTTATATTTGACAAAAAGAGATCACTGCTTTCTCTGTAATAATAATAATAATAATATTTAGTACCGCGTCTTACTACCCGTTCGGGTTATACGCTTAAGTACTAATTACTCTAATGGATTAGGAATTTGGAGGGTTGAATTTAGAGGAAGTGAACCCGCATTTGCGTGGAGGGAGAGTGGAAAACCATTTAGGAAAAACCACCCCCAGTTCACCCGACCGAGATTCGAACCTCGATCTCCCCGTCCTCGGCGGTCGAGCTCAACACGACTAGAGCGTTAGCCAACTACGCCACCGAGGCGGGTGCTTTCTCTGTAAAAATATTATTTTAAAATTACTTACATCTAAAGAGCACTGATAATAAATTTAGAATCAAATTATTACTTTCCAGGAACCTATTGTACATTATACTTTTGATAAACTCCTATAATATGAATTTATGCCTGCAGTTACTCTATATTTTATAATTTAGTATTTTTATGGTAGGAAGCCATCGAACTACCTAACATGTATTGGGACCGAAAACCATTATGTATATTAAGCAACGCTTGAGTTCAGCAGGACCTTATTAAAATTAATACATTGTTAGTTAAATTTTGTTTTTCAAGTAATCATTTGTTTTATTTTATTTGGGTTACTCAACGCAATCTTTTTGAAATAGCTGATTAAATCTGCACATTACTTACACACTAACTTAATTTTAAAAGAGACAAAATACCAGTTCCAGACCATTATGTTATCATTTTGAAAGGGGAAACCCTATTTTAATTATGACATATTTTTCGATCTTACCAGGAACTAAACCTGGGACCTTACTATCAATAGGCAGACACACTACAGACTGAGATAAGCTGTAGGCAAATATGTATGATATTTTTTTTTTTAAAAAAAGAACACCAATAGTGAACTATATTTAATATATTTAACAATATAATTATATTTAGATATGTCAGAGAAATAAATGTGTTTTATCTCAAAGCAATGCTAAAGACTCACTTTTTCAAAATTGTTAAATTTAAACACAACTTTAATGGATTTAAATAAATGTTAGGATAATATTGATCTAGATTTGTGATGTTCACACCCTATTATTGAGTTTAATTTGGTGTATTAATGATCTGCTTGAGTCTTACCATGGTTCTAAAGCAAGGGGGAAAGAATGTTTCTGATCAATTGAATTCTCTTTAATTTTTAAATAAGGTAAAATAATTACTACCCACCTCAATTCCAATGTATACTTGTGAAAACTTGATAGAAAAAACCGTGCTACAATGTGACTCCTGGTTCGAGATGTATCACCTATTCATGGGATAAAACAGTATCTTAAACTTTACCACCATTCATATCAGTTGGTTTCATCAATAGCTGATGTTTAAAACTAAAGCAAAGAACAGTTTCAGCAATTATAGAAATATATTTTACAATTTTGTACAAACCGTATTATTCTTTAGATAAGAATAATACATTATTTAAAGAGAATATCGACTCGAAATTGCCAAATGGTTAAATCCAATCTATTTTATATTAAAACTAAGGTTTAACAGTGTTTTTATAACTAAATGTAAAAGGGGGGTGTATTAACAATTACAGGATGTTCTCTTATTACGCGTATTTTTATTACCTGATTTGGATATAACGCAATCAGCGGAATAAAGGTAACTTTTCCCGCGCAAAGTACCTTCTTTCTCCTCCAATAGTGCTGTAATTGCACCTCCTTCAATCTGTTTAAAGCTCAATACCATATTACACTTTTTGTTTTCATCTGTACAATTTATTCTGCTTTATGTAATCTAGATAGATATTTCTGTTGTTTTTTAAACTATTATTTACTACCCTATAAACTATGTTTCCTGTTTAAAAATGTTTTCTATAATGCGACTGTTCAATAACGCAATGTTTTTCCGGAACACAACTACCACGATATATGTTTTAAAATTTGATTATTTCTTCACCTAACTCATGCCACGCAGTTAGCAATCGGTTTTATATTAAACCCATAGAGAAGTGTTAATTTATGTTTGAATCCTGTTTGAGATTATTTCAAGCTACCAGCTCACAGAATCGTGAGTACAGACAGGTTTACTTTTTCTTTTTGAGAACGCTCGTATTTTGGTCCAGTATAATGTCACTTTCATGTGCTCAGAGCCTTCTTTACACAAACACACACACACATATAATCTACTCTGTGCGCTAGCTAACATGTATTTGTTTGTCCATTCGTTCGTATACTTCTATATTTTGTGTATGTGGATTGTTTGGTTTTTTTCGCTTCACAAAACAACAGTAGGAGGCAGCCTGCAAACGTATATCTCAATGGTAGGCTTTGGTGTAAAATATATCCTCTTGTACGCCTATAGCCATTGCGTGGTCTGTTTCAACCCAACACCAATCACCGTTAGAAAGGAAGACTGCCTCAGGCATTGTCTGTTTAGGTTGCATTACACCACACGGCGACGCTTCGAGTCCGTTTGGAACAGATTCAACCTTAGATGTCACCTGAAAGAAATGTTATTTTGTGCTAATCACCTTAGGGTTGGTTAATCTACTTTATAATTTCAACCTAACTCTAAGGCACCCATTGGTTTAGAATATTTGAAGTAACGAGATTTTGCGTTGTGTAAAAATGGAAAATCCCTAACTGAAGAAAATAAAACACCCTTAGTTTAAGAGGTCATGAATGAGAAAAAATCAGAGTCATTATTGCAAATCATTACACAAGCTTGACCTGTTTCTAAAAGTGACTCGATCTATACTCATCTTTATACACAAAAAAGGTCATAGTAAATTAATTAAAAATGTTTTGTCTATAGTTGCTTGAAAGTGACGTCACCTGTAGAAAACTATGGGACCACAAAAGTAAAGTCTCATAGCAAATAAAACATAAAGGAAGTGTAACCACATTAGCGTGGTGAGAGAGAGATAGAGAGAGTGGGAAACCATTTAGGAAGACCACACTCAGTACACACGACCAGTATCGAACCACGATGCCCCCGTCATTGGCAGTCTCATCTATTGCAAGAGTAGTGCCTTAAGGGAGTTCATCATTGCAGGCCCAACTCAGCTTTCGGTTCGCGTGAGGTACGGGATTTAAGGGAAAAAGAAAATACCAAGATATGCCAGAAATGTGTGCAGTGCATTCGTATTCAATGATTACTTGAAATTTTCCGTGGTGACGATGGGGTACAAAGCCACAAATTTCTTGTTAATAAATACAGTACGTCCCTATTATAACAGAATGAAGATTTGTTCACAGTGCTTATCTATGAAGCCATTCTAAAATGGTCAAAAACGGCCTTTTCAATGCAGTTTTTACCCAAATATCATTTAATTTTTTTCAACAATGTTCAGTATTAGAAACTTTTAGGCTATTAACTATTTATATCAATTAATGTTTAATCATAAATGATCCAAGTGCAAAGGTGTTCGTGTAAACTTACGATTTCTAGCCGACTATATCACAGAGTTGATTGGCATGAGATGCACGCTCTTAAGACCATGTAGCCACCGCAACAGGTCTCAATATTTTTAAAACGGTCTATATCCAGGACATATGGTCTATTGTTTGCCATAGCTGTGGATAAGTTAGTCTCACAATAGACTGGAATGTCAGTGACGGGGAGTTGAAGTTCTATTCCTGGCCAGGTGCACTGGGGATGCTTATTTACATGTATTTTTTCACGCTAATTTATCCTTTTCCTCTCCCCTACTAACACGGTTTCACATACTATAAACAAGAGGTTGTCCATCTTTTAGGATCTTTTATCAAAGGCCCCACAATCAACCACAATTTCTCCTCTCTATTCTTTGTATGTTTACCTATATATATTTTATTTATTCTTTAAAATCAAACCTCCTTAAATATTTATATACCCTCCCTTCTAGGAAAAATATAACACAAATATAAAATATATTTTCAATCTTCTTATAACTACCGATTATGACCAATCAAGGTTAATTAGTTCACACTCAAATATTATTTTAATGTACAGTACTTGATATATTTGCGATCTTAGAGGACACAAATATCGAATCTAAATGACTATAGAGTTTTCTTACGTGATCGATTGAAAATTGCCTCGATCACGATCGATGAATTGCTGACCCCTGCTCCAAACAACGATCCTCATCCTTAACACTTAAGGTGGGGACGTGGGAGACTCAAGAAAAGGTAAGTGATTCTGCAGTTTGTATATCAACAATTGGTTTTAAACAAAATAAATCAAATATTGTGACAGTACAAATATGTAGTTTAATTTTCTTTACATGGCGATATCAAATTTCTTTAAATATCTCTCAATTGTGTCCTGGAGTTTAAATGACAACTTTGTATCTTAATTTAAAATGTATGATATCTAATGCTTATATCCTAATGGGAAATATTGAACAAATATTGATATTCCCCATATGAAGAAAATTAAACTTGGGTTTGTACTGAAGCAATATTTTATATATTTTGGCCAAAAAAAAAATTAGCTATAAGAATAGAAAAAAAAAACGCATGCCTTGTATAGCGTTCCTTAATCTCCCACCTAAATTTTAGGCGTTAATTGAAACAGGACAGCCACTTGAGGCCGGTTTCATAAAGCTACGAATCTACAATTTACAAGAGAATTCACTTTCAACTTGTAATAAACAAATAAATTAGATTTAGTAAAGAAACAAGTAAACACTTGTTAATACAAATAAACGTTTTTTTATTTTATTTTTTACTAAGTAAGATTATAGTATTGTTACATAAAGCTACTCTTAGTTTATATCAGTTGTAAATCAGGGAATATTTCCTACAAGTTCTGGCATATAGGTAAAATATTTTACAAGTTTAATTAATAGGGTATATTGTACATATTTTGTTCAGTATACTACTTAAATCTATAAATAGCCAGTATAAATATTTCAAGTAATATATATCTATATATTATGTGTATAGACTTATAACGAGTTTAGGCAGGTTAGTATTGAGACTAGGAGACAAGGTGATTATTGGGGTTTGGAGACATAATAATTATTGAGATTAGGACATCAGGTAATTATTGAGGTTAGGGGATAAGGTGATTGGTGACCTGGTGGTCTAGGGGTAAGGTGTCAGACTTCTGAGCTAAGGGTCCGGGTTCAATCCTCGGTCCCGGCACAGATTTATCTGAATGCCAAACCCTTCCTTCACCTCTGAAAAGATGTGTATTAATCACAACTTGTGAATGTGAGGAATGCCAGGCCTCCACCGTGGTTCGGATTCCACGTTAAACTGTAGGTCCTCCATTTCATCTCACAATCACCCTACCATTACACATTAGCGTAAGTGCGTATAACCCGAACGGGTAGTAAGACGCGGTGCTAATAATAATAATGATAAGGTGATTATTAAGGCTGAGGTTAGGAAAACAAGGTGATTATTGAGGCTAGGATACAATGTGATTATTGATGTTAGGAGAAAAGGTGATTACTGAAGAAAGTTGTACCATTGATTTTTATCACTCAATAAAAATCTGTCGACCCCGGCTGGGTTTTAACCCACGAGCGTCAGTCCTGAAACGAGCACTCTACCCCAAGACTATTGAGGTCAACCCACTAGTGTAAATATGACAATAACTTAGATGGGTAGTAGGCCATGGAGCATGATAAATGAGCCCACCCTTCATAGAGCGTGATCTTTCTTTATTATCAACCCTTTTTTAGCCATGTTAATGGCTCAACTATTTTCTAGCCTACATGTAGTGTGTAAACAGTTGATTCAGAACCCTCTAAAATTATATTCACATTAATCAATCTCTCTTAGCTTGTGTCTAGAACTTGAAAAACTAACCATTAATTAATAATAATGAGGACCCTAGTAAGAGGAACGTATTTTTGTTAGTCCCTGAGTTATTAATTAACATTTAAATTAGCACTTAAGTAGGGAAAGAAAAGGATAAGGCCTCTATAGGATCGTGTTGAGAGAACAGATGGGATAGACTGCTTACATTCTACTATTGTTATTGTTGTTGTTATTAGCACCGCGTCTTACTACCCGTTTGGGTTATACGCACTTACGCTGATATGCAATGGTAGGGTGATTGTGAGATGAAATGGAGGACCTACAGTTTAACGTGGAATCCGAACCACGGTGGAGGCCTGGCATACCTCACATTCACAAGTTGTGATTAATACACATCTTGTCAGAGGTGAAGGAAGGGTTTGGCATTCAGATAAATCTGTGCCGGGACCGAGGTTTGAACCCCGGACCCCTAGCACAGAAGTCTGACACCTTACCCCTAGACCACCAGGTCACCATTACATTCTACTAAGTTACCATCGTTATACCTCATAAAAAAAAATTAAAAGAAAGGTTATACTAACAAATTATATTCACATTACCTTACACTTAGCGTTATGCAAATTTAAAATGGGTCTCAAAAATATGATTATTTAATAAACCATGCAAATTATTATCGACAAACCTTCTCCTGTATCTGTGTCTCTATTTCTATCTCTCTCTCTTTATATATTTTTAGATAAAATAATATTAACTTATATGTGATGCATAAGATCATATTAAATCTTAATAGAGATTAGTAGTACAGTATTTTAAAATAGCAAATTAATTTTTTTTTATCATTAATAATTTTTATTATTATTATTATTATTATTATATTATTATATTATTAATATTATTGTTGACAATATGATATATAAGTTATGGTAATATGTCTACCTCTCTTCATTTAAATGTAACAATCTTACCTTGTCAGATTACACTATGATCCTATCTTATAAGCTACACCATAGTGGAATAAAGGAAGGTAATCTTGTAAAATTTAAGAGGAAACGTAGTATACAATTCATATTAGGGAAGTTGGGTGTTTTAAGAATAAAAAAACACCACATGGACTCAATCTTTTTATTCACAGGGTATGGGAATTTATAAGCTATAAATACATATTTCATTGTATATAATCTAATTTTTCCTAGCGTATGCCACCTGGGTTTGAGAAGAGACTGGTCTTCTACTGGCAATGGTGGATTTATAACCGTCTTCTGAAGTTGGGACACCATATAGGAGCAGTTACTTCACCCAGATGATGATATGATGATGATGATGATATTATTATTATTATTATTATTATTATTATTATTATTATTATTATTATTATGTGGCACCAGTTGAAGTCTTAAATTTAACTTAAGTCTAATCATCCAGACCATGGCAACTATTCTCCTTCGGGAAGTATGGCTATGGGAACACTGAGAATCAAACTCGAGACTTTTATATTAGTAGTCAGGAATGATGACCACAAGGCCAAGATGCCAACCCCTATCTATAAGTAAGTGAACTGTAATCAAGACTGTTAAAGCAATATATATTAATAAAAGCAAGTGTTTGTCTGTGTGTTTGTTTGTGCGCGATGCCCAGCCAAATCTACGCACACAGAGATATGAAATTTTTAACATAGGGGGATGGAAGGGGCTCCGAATGAACCTCGAAGCCAGATTTTTCAATTTCTTACTAGATTTTTAGTTAGGCTATTTTTTAACAAACTTTTGAAGAACATATTGCTAATCTAGTTTAGATTTACGTTTCAGAGATAACTGTGATAAAAATGTGCCGCATCCTACTCAGGAAAAAAAATGTGTACGAAATCGACAAAGAGAAAACAGAGAAATACAACACGTTTCAGAGATAACGTTTCATTTGATTCTGTAGATGGTGGCACAGTTGCAACGGGACTGCAAATCAACACTTCGAATGATTTGCGTGTAAGGGTAGGGCTCAATTCATTCACTTATTATCATCTTTTAGTTAGATATATACATCTTTATGCTATATTGTCAATGATTGCGTGTCAAGTTTAGGTTAAATATTTACCCGATATTCATTCATTCATTTATTCATATCTTTTAAGTTAGATATATACATTTTTATATTATATGTATTGTATTTATTTTTGTATTATATGTTTCCTATATTCATTTTATTCCATTATTATTATCTTTTAGTTAAATATATACATTTTTATAATGTGTACCAAATCGACAAGGAGAAAACAGAGAAAGACAACACGTTTCAGAGATAACGTTTCATTTTGAATCTGTAGATGGCAGCACATGACAATGCATGATATCTGTAGATGGCCGCACAGTTGCAACGAGACTGCAAATCAACACTTCGAATGATCTGCAGATAAGGGTATGGTTCAATTCATTTCACTTATTCTTATATTTTAAGTTAGATATATGCATTTTAATATTATAGAATGTATTTATTTTTGTACTATATGTTCCCGATATTCATTTCATTCACTTACTATTTTACTATTTTCTTTTAGTTAAATGTATACATTTTTTATATTATATATTGTCAATGATTTGCGTGTAAGGGTTAGGTTAAATATTTACCCGATATTCATTTCATTTACTTATTCTTATATTTTAAGTTAGATATATACAATTTTATATTATACATATTGTATTTATTTTTGTATTATATGATCCCGTTATTAATTTCATTCACTATTCTTCTCCTTTAGTTTGATGTATACATTTTTATATTATATTGTCAATGATTTGCGTGTCAGGATAGGTTTAAATATTTACCCGATATTCATTTAATTCACTTATTCTTATCTTATAGTTAGATATATACTTTTTATATTATATTGTTTTTTTTTGTATTACATGTTTTTATTTAAGATTTTCTCGCTGATTATTCAACACCGATGTGTTCCGGTTTTTAAATAGAATGTAACATAACATTTTGATTTTTACTGTGATAAAAATATGCCGCAGTCTCCTCGGAGTAAAAAAGTTTACGAAATCGACAAGGATAAAACAGAGAAAGACAAAAAAGAAGAATAGAAGTGGAATACATCCCCGAAAGATAATCAAGACAACAACAGAGCAGAGAAAGAGAGCAAATAAGAAGAGAAGTGGAATCCACCCCATAAAGAGAATCAATACAACAGAGCAGAGAAATACAACAAAGAAAAAGAGAAGCAGAATCCAGCCTAGAAAGAGAATAAAGACAACAACAGAGTAGAGAAAGAGAACAAAGAAGAAGGTAAGCGGAATCCACCACAGAAAGAGAATCAAGACAAACAGAAGACAGAGAAAGACATGAAAGAAGAAGAGAACTGAAATAATCCCAGAAAGAGAATCAAGACTATAGCAAGTTAGAACTGCAACAACTACTGCAAGAAGGCGCATCTGGAGAACTTTAGAGAATGCAGCTTTTGATTATGACCCATCAGTGGATTATGCCTCCAATACTTTATGTCTCATAGGATCAATATATGTAACATTTCAACACTGTGATGCAAGGAAGTGAAAATGTATGTGCTGCAGCGGGGGAAAGGTTCAACTAATACCGTTAATGGATCCTCCCGACCTCTACGTTATTTCCTGATTGGCGATTCCATGGAGGCTAAACATTTCCTGCAAAATCTCCGACGTTATAACTCATTCTTCCAGATGATCTCTTTCGGCACCACAAAAGAAATTAGAGACCCAGGTTTCATGCCGACATTCAAGGTTCAGGGCCAAGTATATCATCACGTCGAGAGTCTACGGCCTCTACTGAATTAAGATCCTAAATTTCTGCAAGTATATTTTGTTGGCGACGTTACACAATAAGCGGAGTAGCATTGCAGGAATGTGCCACAAACGAGACAAGGCATAGTACTTGGGTTGCAGGACATGCTGAATCGTGAAAACTCCTACGTCCTTAGCTTCAAATCGGCCATGGAAAAGATCAGACCTGAATTAAAGCTGGTTATCTTAGCAGACAAAACCCCACAAGGCGAATATGAGAGGCGATTCAATATACCGACGTCAGTGGAAGTGGCTGTAATCATTGCCGGACAACAACATTGAGCAAAAGACATATTTTTAGAAGAAAGATGTGGAATAATCAAATGAATCTCCGATACGCACCGATCGTATGATACGTTGCAGTATCCATTGATTTTTTGGCAGGAGGAAGATGGATATCATTTTCAACTGCGACAAAGATACCCAACTACAGGAATGATTCAAAACAAGAAGATTTCTGCTATGGAGCTCTATGCTCAAAGAATGATGATGGGCTGTTTCAAGTTTCAACATTTTACTGTAAAGCAGAGGCCTTTTTTCAAAAGTTTATCATAGACATATATGCCAAAATTGAATCTGAAAGGCTGAGGTACATTCGACTTAACCAGAGGAAACCAAGAGTGGAGTAGTATGCGCATTTGAGGGATGCCATCATCAACGTTGGAAATGTTGCCGACATGGGCCAGTTGATCATATTGCCTTCTAGCTTTACCAGTGGTCCCAGGTACATGCACGAACGTACTCAGGATGTCATGACCTACGTGCGAAACTATGGTAGACCGGACCTCTTCATCACCTTCACGTGCAATCCAAATTGGACAGAGAACTTTTCGACTGACTAAAACCTCAGAATCGTCATGATTTGTCGGCCAGAGTCTTTTTATCAGAAGCACAAGGTACTCATGGGTCTCTTCACAAAGGCGAAGATTTTTGGTAAAGTTTGGTGTCATATGTATACGACCGAGTGGCAGAAGCGCAGATTACCTCATGCACACATTCTGGTTTGTTTCAGAGACACCTTAAACGTGCACAAAGTTGATGATTTCATCAGTGCGGAATTCCCTGATCCAGAAGAAGACCCAGAACTTTTAAGTACGGTAACGAAGCAGATGGTACACGGTCCCTGTGGATGCAGAAATCCCCGCTCTCCATGCATGAGGGATGGAATCTGCACGAAGCGATACTCTCGACGTTTTCTGAAAGAGAATCAGACGGGGCAGGACGAATATCCAATTTTGTACGCCTTAGAAGCCCACAAGACGGATGATTTACTGCAGACATCAATGTTCAAGGATAGGAATTGTCTGTGGACAATACGTGGATTGTTCTGTATTGTCCCCTTTTATCAAAAATTTCCAACACTCATATCAACGTAGAATACTGCAATTCTGTCAAGTCAATCAAGTATGTTTGCAAATATGTGAATAAGGGATCCGACATGGCCGTGTTTGATGTCACAAGTAGGGGCAATGAACTTAATGAAATTCATCACTATGAAATGGGAAGATACATAAGTAGCAACGAAGCGAGAATACTAGGCTTTCCTCTCCACGAGCGGCACCCCAAAGTTATTCATCTAAGTGTCCACCTAGAAAACGGCCAGAGAGTTTACTTCACAACAGAAAATGCAGCTGAACGGGCCCAAGCACCTCAAGAAAGGACACTCACGTTTTTCTTCAGACTTTGCATCCAAGATGAGTTTGCGCACACACTACTGTACAACCAGGTCCCAAAGTACTACACATGAAACTGCGGAGACAAGATTTGGAACTGGCGTAGACAAGGTCAAATTGTACAAGAAAAAGCAGGGATTAAGTCGAGTGATGCCCTTGGCTGGATGTACATCGTCTTCCTCTTAGATGCTCCAGGTGGTACCGGGAAGGTTTTTCTTACTAATCTTCTTTTGGCTAAAGTGAGACAGGAGAAATGAGATTGCCCTTGCTGTTGCTTCGTACGGCATTGCTGCAACACTCTACAGGAGGGAGGACCGCTCACTCAGCCTTCAAGCTACCTTTAAATCTGACAATCGCGGGGACCTCTACATGCAACATTTCAAGAAACTCAGGAAAGGTCAAGGCTCTACAGGATTGCAGGCTGATCGTCTGGGACGAGTGTACCTACCATGTCCCACAAACCGCATTCGAGGCACTGGATGTCATCTTGAAAGAACTCAGAAGCAACAACGATAGAATGGGAGGCGTCACTATGGTGTTGCCTGGCGACTTACGACGCACGCTTCCAGTTATTCCCCGCGGAGCCAGGGCAGATGAAATGCAGGTTTGCATCAAATCTTCATACATTTTGAATGGCATTGAAAGACTTTGACTGTCAACAAATATGCGAATTCATCTGAAAGGTGATCCCTCTGCCTATCAGTTTGCCAATAATGTACTTCAACTAGGAGATGGTGTTGTAATTTCGGATGTTCAAGATGGATATGTGGTAATGTAAAGCGTAGGAAACATTTTTACAAACCAGCAACAGCTGAAAGAGGTGGTGTTTCCAAATGTGGCACAGCATTTCACCGATCACGCATGGCTGTGCCAAAGAGCGATTCTTGCCCCAAGAAATGAAGCTGTCTACGTCATCAATAAGCAAATTTTACAATAATTACCTAGTGTTCTACAAATTTACAAGTCTATCAACACGACATGTAATACAGATGAGGCTGTCTACTACACGACAGAGTTTTTGAACAACTTGGAGCTACCTGGAATACCCTTGGACATCTTGGAGCTGAAGATTTGGGCACAGATTATTCTTCTCAGGAATCTGAATCCTCCTTCCCTCTGCAATGGAATACGACTCTCAATCAAGAAACTGATGCCGAATATTATTGAGGCCACCATCATGATTGGACATGCAGCGGGTGAAGTAGTATTCATGCCTTGGATCCCAATCATCCCTTCGGATATACCGTTTCAATTTAGACGTTTGCAGTACCCCGTTCGTTTGAGTTTTGCTATGAGCATCAACAAGGCACAAGGAAAATCACTAAAACTTGTAGGACTCAATCTTTGGAAACTGTGCTTCTCGCGTGGTCAACTGTACGTGGGTTGTTCAGGAGCTGGAAATGCAGACAATCTATATATATTTGCTCCAAATGGAAAGACACCGGAAGCTCTCTAAATAAAAGTTAGTTGGTTTTTTGTATAGTTCTGGGTCTTTTATACTTTTTACAATTATTTGTACCACCACCAACCCGGTATGCTAAACTTTGAAAGTAACAATAAAATACCAAATTGGACATCAGGGGAAGGGTGTTATATAGTTCTTATACCACTGCTGGTCACGGGCACTGCTGTTATATAATAAATGCTTACTTTTCAAAATAAATAGAATTTTTATTTGAAAGACTTTCCCCACCACCAACCCGCTAATTTTGACATACCAAGATAATATATTTCCCCCCCATATACTGGTATGTGTAACTTTTTTTAATTTAGAGATTTCATTTTCCTCATCCTTGGAGGTCATTTGTCTATTATAGAAAATATATCTTATTCGCTTAACTTCGTAAGGCACTCCATGCTTTACTTTCTGGTGAGTACTCTGAAAAGAAAATCCGAAAAAAAGTTGTTAAATTCTCATGGCAAATCGGGAACCATGGAGGGAGAGGGGGGGGGGGCGTATATAGTTCCTATACCAAAGAATCTGTAGATGGCAGCACAAAAAGAAATTTATTAAATTCTCGTGGTAAATCGGGCACCAAGGGGCTTGTATAATTCTTATACCACAGTGGGTCATGGGTAACGCCGTGCGGGATTGCTAGTGTATGAATACATTGATTCTTACTTTCTCAGATAAAGATAAAGTATTGTGATCATGATTAGAATTTTCGACCTCAAGATTAAATTGAATATTTACATTTTATGTGCTCCTGAACCCAAGATAGTAGATTTTACTTATTTTGTCCATACACATGTCTGTCTGTACCTAGGTATGGATCTGAAACGTTTTTATGGATTTTGTTCAAAATTGATATTTAGTTGTGATAGTGATATCTCAGGACTTTTTTTTAATTTTGACCCTAGCCAACAAATTAAGGGTACTCTACTGCTGAGGTTTTTTTTCAAATTCTAAATTGTTTGTAAGTGTATATTGATTCAGTTAAAGTACAATTAGTTTTGATGTTTTGGGTTTTAAACTATCTTACACTAAGATAGATTAAATAGCAAAGCTATTACAGTTGTTATTTACTGCTATAGCTGTATCTAAATATCATCTTCTTTAAATTGAAAAAGACACCCGTACACTGGAATCAAACCCAGGACTTCTGGCTTAGAATGATAATGCTCCGGCCACTAAACAATCCAGGAGTCGTCCCGTGTCCAGGGCCAATCTTCACACATATTTTAAGGCAGCGTCTGTGATGGTCATGTGTAAATAGTCAAACACAGATGAGGGATCAATTAAGATCATGAGCTATCAGATAACGCATCAATCTTTGACTCGTTATGGATTTATGTTGCAATAGTACAATGACAATTGAATGAATGCGCATATCCTGATGGATTAAATAGCAAAGTTATTATATTTGTTAATTACGGTTATAGCAGCATTTAATATTCTCTTGATTGAAGAACAACACCTGGACACGGAATTGATCCCGGGACCTTTGGTTTACCAGGCCAATATTTTAACCACTGAGATATCCAGCATAAAGCCCTCCTGAGTTGGAAGTGGCTGCGTTATCTAATAGCTCGTGATATTAATTGATCGATCATATATGGTTGACGATTCTCGCATGTCCATCACAGACTCTGCCTTAAAATATGAGTGAGGAATGACCCTGGATATGGGACGATTCCTGGATAGCTCAGTGGTTATAACATTGGCATAGTCTACTAAGTCAAAAGTCCCGGGTTCAATTTCCATTTCCAAGTATCATTTTACAATTTTAATAATATCTTACACCAAGCGATGGCATAAATATTATTAATTACCAAATATGAAAAAAATAGCTTAGTTATTTATGCTTGTACCAACAGACACATATACACGTATACAAACCTTCAGATGGATGGGATCATGAAAAACCCTTTATGTAATTCGGGGAACATAAATGTTGTTTTTGTGTATATCTCGGTTTTTTTTCTATCATCACACTACTCTTTAATTACATTGTTTACGAATAACTTAGAAAAAAACTTTTAAAAATGTCTCATAGCCTTATATGGTTGCGATATTTTAATAATGCTTTCTTTTCTAAAAACCTAAAGTCTTATCAGTAAAGGAGTTTTTATCAGAGAGGGGACGATTTTTATAGCTGTGTTTTTAAATTGTAGCTGTACCAACTAGCTTAACTTAGAACAACACCAACTTAGTATAATTAATAAAGCCCCAACTTAGTATAATTAATTTTAATGAAATATCTGTATAGCTGGATGAATTATTGAATTTAGTCAGGTAGCTACTTGCTCGAACCAAGCTTCCCTAGATCTATTTTCGGTCCCACTGACTGTTAATATTCCTCTTTGATTTGGTGTAAACATTTTTTATAATAATATTAATAATATTTAGCACCGCGTCTTACTACCCGTTCGGGTTATACGCTTAAGTACTAATTACTCTAATGGATTAGGAATTGGGAGGGTTGAATTTTAGAGGAAGTGAGCCCGCATTTGCGTGGAGGGAGAGTGGAAAACCATTTAGGAAAAACCACCCCCAGTTCACCCGACCGAGATTCGAACCTCGATCTCCCCGTCCTCGGCGGTCGAGCTCAACACGACTAGCGCGTTAGCCAACTACGCCACCTAGGCGGGTAACATTTTTATAGTTTGTCTTTTTAAACCCTCTTTTCATTTATTCAGGTGTAAAAATTACTCATTTAAAACTGTCCATACGTTTTCATATTGTGTTGATATTATATATATATGCACATATAATGGCTTTATTTCAAGAAATAGGTTATTAATAACTATTTTACCCAATTAAATGAGTGGGAAAATAACTTTAATTAGATTTTTCCCAATAAATATTGTCTACAGGGACGAAATATGAATTATAATGCTGTCCTACGAAAGCATCAATCCCATATATAAAATTGTGATTGGTACCCATTGTTTAAAATATATTTAAGTTGCTAATAGTAAATGCTTACGCCTTTCATTCTCAGGATTCCTTTTATGCTCAAGTTTTTAATACATATTTTATAAATAAAACAAGCTAATTGATAAATAAAACCCAACCTGCTTGGTGGCCGCATGTTCTAAGGAGTCATTATCGTTCTGGACTAGACTTCCGATGACAGGGAGATCGAGGTTTGAATCCTGGTTGAGTGTGCTGAGGGTGGTTTTAAAAAAATGGGTTTCCATTCTCCTTTCATGAAAATGCGGGAATACTACCTCTAAATTCAACCTTCCACATCCTAGACTCATTAGCGTAGTTAAACATATGCGTATAACCTAAACGGGTTGTAAGACACGGTGCTAAAAAAAATATATTAAAGCTCGCACCAGGAGTCATGTAGACCAAGTTATCAGCCTAGTTTTGTCTGATTTGACGATGTGGGAAATAACTTTTCAAAGAGTTTTCTTAATTTTATAAATCATAATCCATTTAAACATCAGCTTTTGATTAATTTCCTTTGTTTGTAATTTTGGGTATCACCGCAGAAAGACGATTAATTTTACACCATTATTATTATTATTATTATTATTATTATTATTATTATATATTATAGCACCATGTCTTACTACCCGTTCGGGTTATACGCAATTTTTTTCTTACACCAATGACAATTGTTTGCACATTCATAGTACTTGCTATACACGGATGTGCATATATATATATATATTTTTTTATATATATTATTTTACTACCGCATCTTACTACCCATTTGGGTTGAACGCTTACACTGTTAAAATATCCTGAGTAAATACACACTATTTTAAAAATAATCTCTCAAAATTTACTATAAAATTTAGTTGAGCATGCTGGTTCAAGTTGAAACTTACTATATATTCTCGCCATAGATTAGACTGGCGAAGACGAGGAGATTGGGGTTTGATCCCAGTCCGGTGTACTGAGGGTGTTTTTTCCTAAAAGGTTTTCTACTTGCCCTCTAAGTAAATACGGGTACAATTCCTCCAAAAATGCAACCTTACTTATCTCTAACACATTAATCTAACTAATACATAGGAGTATAACCCGAATTGGTAATCAGAAGCGATGCTAAATAAAATTATAGATAATATAGCTATCAAGAAAATAAAAATAAAAAATTTTTAAGCTTTGTAGTGTCTCCGATTTCAAGTGATTTCAAAGAAACGATACTATTATTTTATGGAATGTAAAGGACTCCCATGTTCTTAAACGAAATCTCATAAGTATTCAATTTCCATTTTAAAAGGCTCTTTCTATAGTCGATAGAGCAATGAAAACAGAAAAAATACACATTGTTATTTGCCCTCTTATTGGGAGAAACGTTCCATTTGGAAATTAGTCTTGTTGTTAACAAAAGACAAACATTTATATTGTGAAGTGCCCGAAATAGTCGATGACCTTTCTATGTTATTTGGGGTGGAGCGGGATTGTATTGAAACGTTGAAATAGTACTTCACGAAGGTTCTACCTATTTTCTATCTTTACTATCTCTGGAAACCATCACATTTTTACTTTTAAAATGAAACCAATACCCGGTCTTTCTTGTTTACAAATAATATCGCTTTCCTTCTCCCTCTCGGTCGGGACGATTCACGTTTATCTTTTGTGGCTAAAGAGATTTTGGGTCAAATAAGTACATTTTGGTCATTTCATGCGTATTATTGGGTCGCCAAGAGCTGGCCTGGGTTTAGTCAAAGTTTGCGCTGAAAGCTGGAGAGAGATGGAGGAGGAGGGGAATTTAATCTTCATTTGCTCTTTACTGTGCACCCGCAAAGGATTTAAAAGGTAAAAAAGGTTAAAATTGATACAATTCAGATGGTATTGGATGGCTCTCTTCCAGCCCTTCGCCTTATTTGATTGTGGGCAACCAAGGAAACGAAAGCTTTGGTTCCCTCGAAACGCAAATACCAGGTGGATTATTATTACCTAAACATTCATTTGTGGCATTTGAGAGTATTTCAATCTTAAAAACTTTTGATACCGAGATTATTAAGAATTTTGACATTTTATGTGTCCCCCAAAATTCCAAAAAAGGATTATCTCTGTCCATCTGTCTGTCTGTCTGTTTATGGAACTACATCCAATAAGGCTCGATGGGTTTGGTTTAAACATAATTTTTAGCTGTTTTATGATCTTGCTTTTTTTTTAGTTCAACCATTATCCAACGATTAGTTTACTGATTTACCAGTTGTTCTTTATGGTTGGGAAACAGGGTCTCTTACCTTTCAAGACGAAAACATATTTATGAAGTTTGAAAACTAGGTGTTTTGAAAGATATTTGGTCCAAAATGGGATGAAGAAACAGGAAGGGGAGGAGGTTACATAATGATGAGTTACACACCTTGTACTCATCACAAGACAAAGTTTGAGTAACCATTTATCGCAGATTACGGTGACCAGAACATGCAGCGAGATTGGAAGAATCTAAAACATTGTTCAAGGTATTGAATAGCAAACTCAATAGGAAAAAACCATTATAAAGACCTAGACGCAAATGGGAAGATAACATTTGATTGAACTTGAAAGTGTTAGGGTGTAATGAGGTTGACTGGATAGAACTAGCTCAAGATAGGAATAGGTGGAATATTTTTGTAAGTGCGTAAATAAACTGTTGAGTCCCTAATTCCAAAGAATAAGTAATTTACTGATGGTTAATTTTTTTATTTGAATTTTTTTGAAATTGCTTTTTTTATCATTGATATATGGGTAGTGTTGGACTTTAAAAAAAATAGCTCTATTTAATAGTTTGAAAAGGATTTTACTTTATTGAGGGTAATTTACAAATGACTGGTATTTGAAAAAATTTTTTTTTTCTAAAATGGCTTTTAATTTAATGTTTTCCAATTACATAAAGAATGTATAGCAATGTTTCTAAGAAAAAAACATGTTTGTGTAATTTACTACCTACGAGTATTTTAAAGGTATATATATATAAATTGTTTACTTATAAAATGCTTGTAGAAGTTCAACCCTATTTGAGTTCTAGGATGAAAACTGCAGACCTTCTACAGGACATTAATTAACAATTTAGTTGTAGGGAACAAACCCTATTTTATATTTTAGATGATTGACTATTGCTGGAGATGTAACCCAAGGCCTTTTTATTAGTACACAAATGTTTTAATGTTTTACCGAATAAACCATGGAATCTGACTGGGTCTTTTGATTTGAATCTAAGGAAAATAGCTCTCCAGGTGAAATTTGGCGTATCATGAACACAAAAGACACGAAAAAGGCCTGACTCTTGGCAATATGTTTTTAAACCTTTCTCCAGGTGACTGCACGATGGTGAATTTCCTCTGATTTTGAGTATTTTCTCAGTGTATAATATTGTAATCATATATGTAACAACTATTATAATTTTATTGTATAATATAAAACATTCCTATCTTGTTCTGGGTTTACATTTTAACATATTTATATTGTCATTTTAAATTAAATTTTGTTGATCCAATTTCTTTGTATCTATTTTTTTGAAATTTAACTTGAATCCTCATGAACAAATAATTTAATTTTAATAATTTCTAATTAGTGTGTCACAACATAACATTGTTTTAACTACAATATCATAACTTTACATTTTACATTAGATTAAGACTTTATTTTGTAAAATCAATTTAAAATCAGAATATAATAAGCTGTATAGTGATTATTAATTGTATTAGGCCCCCATACATAATATAAAATGTTCAGTGATTGTTTGTTACAGATCAATGTGTAAAAAAATACTTTAAATAATTTCCTTGATTAATAATAAACCTATTTGTTATTTATTTATTTTTAGACTATGGAAGAAAGCAACTTTAGCAATTAAATATAAATGAAAGGTGAATGACCCCAATCATTGGGCGAGCCCTTGATAGCTCAGTGTTAGAATAATGGCGCACTAAGTCAAAGATCTAGAGTTAAATTATCGTGTCTAGGTGTCATTTTTCAATTTAATCGATTATTTTAAATTGTTTAATAACAATTTATTTTAGCTCTCATTATCTACTTTTCTTATTTTATATTTGGATTAGTATGATTTAATGCCAGCTTAAACTATAATATTTTGGGACAGAGTGGTGAAGGTGATCAAAATACGAAATGTATTAACATTGGCTTTGAGAGCTGATGAAAAGCTACACTTTAGAATTGATTCAACCTAACCCAGTACTGAATAACCAAGGTTTTTGTGATACAAGTCAAGTTTTTGTGCGAATCAAGATGTATGTACTGTTCAAGGAAATTAAAGCGTTGGGAGTAAATGATCCAGATTTGAAATAGATAAAATCCCGTTTATACATAACTGTTTGGTCATTTGTTATCCTACCCATACAGGTTGCCATGCGGTCCAAGACGTCAAACTCTTAATATACTGAATTGCTGGTGACAATGAGTTCGAGGTTCGACTCTCCTCCATGTGCACCAAGGTGGGTTATTCACATATATTTTTCAAATCTTAATATTCAAGAAAATGGAGGTACATTTCCTCTAAGCTACCCATTTAACTCCAGCCTCTTAGAATAGTTATTTATAAACATTGGTGATGAGAACACTCATGAAAATAAACAAATTTATATATTGGATGATTTGTGAACTTCATGACAAGACTATAATATATGTATTGGGCCCTATAGCTATTTGATTGAAAACCAACTGTAGCCTATGAACTTACGGGAAATACAAATTGCGATCCACCATTCAAGGGACCTTATACTATGTGCAACGGTTTAAAATACTGCTTTCTCAAGTTTCTAACAGATGAAGTTCAGTGTTGGTTGTGTTGAAGAAAGAACTCTATGTCTTTTTATCAAGTTTAATTGTAGAAATTAAATAAGTGAATAAGTAAATTTATATAGCCGTAACACAAACCTAGACTAACATAACCTAACATAACCTAGCCTAACCTAACCTAGCCTGTAATATATATATATTTTTTAGCACCGCGTCTTACTACCCGTTCGGGTTATACGCTTAAGTACTAATTACGCTAATGGATTAGGAATCGGGAGGGTTGAATTTAGAGGAAGTGAACCCGCATTTGCGTGGAGGGAGAGTGGAAAACCATTTAGGAAAAACCACCCCCGGCTCACCCGACCGAGATTCGAACCTCGATCTCCCCGTCCTCAGTGGTCTGACTCAACACGACAGGCGCGTTAGCCAACTACGCCACCGAGGCGTGCTAGCATGTAATACAATTGGTCCCAAATCTAGAGATGGCTTATCCGCAGATGGTCCAAACGTGTCGGAGCTGGCACATATCGAACTTATTTGGCACATTTTATAGTAAGACTTCTCAACTAGGCATATCTTATACATTGCCATTAAAAATAACTAGTCTATTTAACTCTTCAATTACAAATTTGTCATTTGTCTTCCAAGTTAATCTTATTCTAACTAAATGTATAATATTTATCTTTGTAATAAATTGAAATTTGTTGACAACATTTATGTTTTTACCCTTCCATCGCCTCTTACTAGACCATCAGAACAAACATTTATTAGATCTTATTTTATCTTGTGTTATGTAGTAACTAACAACAATCTCTAGTTTTTGTTAAATTTATAAATAACTTGACTAAAATTCTTGAAGTCTGTTAGCTAATAAATCATCGTGAATTTAGAAACAGGTAATAATTATAATTCACAAGATTAGTAAAATTATACGCTTAATTCACTCGAAAAGCTAATATTCGATCTCAGCCGACTGTATTGTGGGGAGTATTTTCATAAATTTGGATTATTTTCCCATCCTCTCTCCAGTTTTTTTCAATTCACGCAAGCAAGTCTTTCTTTTAGTTTTATATGTATAACCACTGGAACTGGCCTTACAGCGTACAAATAAACATTAAATAAAATTAATAAATTATTTAGTCTAAATATACTTTCTTGATACATTTTATTCTAAAAAAAAAATTGCATATTTACTTTTACTTTGCTTTTCATTATTTGTCAGGTCTATACACACTTAGTTAAATTAATTGAGTGCAGATGAGGAATGTATAATTTAGAATAAATATACCACCACTTGCATGGAGGGAGAGTGGGAAACCATCTGAGAAAAAATCTTGAGTACTACCTTTGAAACCCGAACTCCACGTCACCGGTGAATCAGACTAAAAGGTTTTGGCGTACAACCCAAACGGGTAGTAAGACGCGGTGTTTATTTACTTACTCTACGGCATTAGCTCAAAAGTTAATTGCTGCACTTACAAATACCTCACCTATCCATATCTTGAGCTTTTTCCATCCAGTCCACTTCTTTACACCCTATCTCTTTCAGGTCCATTCTAATGTTATCCTCTTATCTGCGTATAGGTCTTCCCAATGGTCTCTTTCCATTAGGGTTGCCAGTAAGTACCTTGAACAAGGTTCTAGAATCTCCCGTTTGCACTGCTAATCTTGCCCAACGAAACCTACAAAAGTTGATTATCCTTACAATGTATTGTGATGAGTACAGGTTGTGTAATCATAATTATGTAACATACTTTACTATCCGGTAGTATCAACCCTTTTTTAACTAAATATATTCCCAAGCACCTTGTTTTCAAACATTTTAAAATTATTTTCGTCATGTAAAATTTTAAGAAACCACGTTTCACACCCATAAAAAACAACCGGTAAAATTATTTTTTATATATTATGAGATTTACATTCCCTGAAAGCAGTTGAGATATCAACAACTTTCTAACCTAGTAGTAGTATACATTTCTAGACTGTATTCTTTTACTAGTTAAAATTATTGTTCCCAAATATTTAAACTCATTAAACTTGTCAAATAATATGTTGTTTGAAATATTAACCAAGTTATCGTCTATAATCTGTGTTCTCTCTGTGATTATTTACTTAATCTTTTCAGCGTCCACTTCTAAACCTATTTCCTATTTCCTTACTGATATCCAACAAAACTAAATCATCTGCATAGCCTAATAGTGGTAATGTACCGTTTAATGTCAAGCCTTCGCCATTCTCTTGCATTAGCGGAATAGCAAACTCAAAGGCGGTGCTAAATAAAAAAATATATATATGTGAGCTTGGAATTTAGTAAACCTATCCATTGGTATGGTCATAATCTATAGTATTTATGTCAGCTTTCCTGAAATGGAAAACGATTTGGTATTTGAATGAAATCTGTGAAACGTTTGTTTTGTTTTACCAATGTTATCAGACTTTGAAATTAGCAGGCTGTCACCCACTTCAGTGGCCTAATGGTCTAAGGCGTCACTCTCGTTATATACTACCCTACTGATGGCAGGGATAGTTGGGTTTGAATCCCAGTCGGGTCTACTCAGAGTGGTTTTATTCTTAAATAGTTTCCCACTCTTCTTTTACGCAAATTCGGGTAGATTACCTCTAAAATGGTTCCTTCCTCATTCCCACCCCATTACAGTAATTACAACACGCACAAACAATATATATATATAACCTGAACAAGTAGTAAGACGTGCTGATAAAAAAAGCTGTATGTGATGAATAAAACTAATAGATAGCTTAGCACGCCACCTGACCTATGTAGAATCATGCGGACCGCATATCTGATAAGTTGTGTGGGCAGCATCTCGTAAAATAAACAGGCGGAACCTGGCAAGTTGCTTTCCAACTTCGTATGTGTATGTTTTTATAGGCATAGTTACACTTACTTATATTTGTACCTGTTGTAAGACTTCCATGTCATCAAGCTAAAAAAAAGTAGTTTTCCGATGATGGGTATGTCACGGTTCTAGTCCCGAATAGGTCTATTGCTACCAGTAAATGGAATATATTATGCGTCCTCTCTCTATACTAACCTAGATACATTTCCTCTAAGTTATACTTCCAAGCCCTATCTTTTAAAATAAATAGTTAATAACCTTGGAGTTGAATGTGCTGATAAAAATAAATGGTACGGAACTCCGCACGGACTTTCTCACTCTATTGTTTAAAATGTAGATATTTACTCAAAACTCGCAATATATGTGAAACGAAATAATATATACTAGCAAAACCAAGCAAAAATTTCGTTATACTTACGTAAAACCTTTTTTGACTCCCGGTTTTAAATTTTATAATTTTATTTAAAAATAATTAAAGTCCTCATTTGTATATTTGTACCCAAAAAAAAGATCGATATTGAGTCAACAAGGGTCAGCACTTTATATTAAAATTACAACTGCCGATAAAATTTTCGACATTTTATTAGAAGTTGCACATCTTATGGCTATAATATTGCTATTAAATTCCTCATTTATAAATTTAAAGCAATAAAAAAGTAAATATTGACTAGTGAATCTAAAATGATATATATAGATAATTTATGTAAAAACATTATCCCTAAGAGGTCAAAGGAAAAAGAACATCAGCTTTTTTAGAGACGTACCTATGTATTTACTCTATGGCATTAGAAAATTATTGTGTTAAAACTTAAGTAGTATCTCTGAACCACTAAAGCTCACAAAATTGTATTATAATAATTATTATTAGCACTGCGTCTTACTGCCCTTCGGGTTGTACGCACTTACGCTAATGTGTAATGGTAGGGTGATTGTGAGATGAAATGGGACCTAAGTTTAACGTGGAATCCGAACCACGGTGGAGGCCTGGCATTCCACAATTCACAAGTTGTGATTAATACATGTATTGTCAGAGGTGAAGGAAGGGTTTGGCAATCAGATAAATCTGTGCCGGGACCGATATTGAGCCCCGGACCCCCAGTACAGAAGCCTGATACCTTACCCCTAGACCGTTAGGTCACCTCACAAAATTATTTAATATATTTGCAAATATCTCAGAAACTATTAATTTTATAATTATATATTTTAAATTATTTTTTATTTTTGATATTACTACAATTTTGCAATGACAAATTATTTAATATTTCAAATAATAACGAAGATACGGAAATTTCCGCTTTTATAAAGGACTCTATAAGTCATTTTCACGGGAAAATGAAAGTATCATTTTATTTATAGTCTTAATCAATGCCTAGATACGAATTTTAATCAAAATTGTGAAAGCCGAATTTTGAGAAAAACAAACTTCTTTTTCCCTCATTTTGGCCTTTACTAAACTACACTTTAATTTAGGGTTAAGCAGACACACTGCCAGACGTCATTGCAAAAAACCTTTTTAGGCTTCGGGGGGCCATGAAACGTCGACATCCAACAACATCACAGGTTAGATTTTTTTACGGTCGCAATACTTTAACTTTCATGATTGAAAAGTTTATATATATATATATATATATATATATATTATATAATATATATATATATATATATATATATATATATATATATATATATAATATGCACATAGCTTCAAAATTATTGGCTTTATAAAAATATGTTTCATATAAAATATTTTTACTATAAATAGACCTACATGTTTTCATTGATAAGAAATTTCATATCCCAAGGAGTTACGGAGATAAAATGAAAAAATAGAATTTACACATCAGACCGGAACCATTAAAGTCATTTTGACGAAAATATGAGACTAGCCATTTTGTTTGTAATATTGATCAATGCTTAAAATTGAAATTTAATCAAAATAGTCAGGGCCGATTTTGCTAAAATCAACTTTTTCTCTTTTCGCCCTTAAAGAAACTACCCTTAATTTTGGGGTTTAGATATCCAATTCCAAAAATCCCTCGGGGTAACCCTATGAAAACCCTAGATACCAAGGTCTAGCCAATTGGCAAAATAGTTTAGGCTCCATTCCGAGGTACAGACACACGGAAATGCAATAACCAATTTTTCGGATTCGGGGGTTAATGAAACGTTGAAATACAGCAAAATCTTGAAATCGATTTTAACAACGTAACAAGACAACATTTTGTCATACTTTAGAAGTCCTTGTTAGTGGCCTGCATCATTATAGCTAATTTCAGTTTGTTGTAGAACCACACATCCTGCATTAAACTAAGTTCTCCTATAATCGTCTTTACAGTCCCTTTTATTGTCTGCTGTTCCAAACCTCCAGTGGTTTGCTGTCCCATTTTTTGATGTGACTTATCTCTCCATTCCTCCAGGGAGCTACTTTTATAGTCCTCTAATGATCCTCTGTTTTTTTTTCCTATAAGCAGCGTTTATAAGGAAATAGCCCAAAACGTATCACATAAACACAAAAGATTAAAATAATACAGAATATTTTATATTTGTAAGCCAACCTAAATAATTCCTTTCATAAAATAGCCAATATTACAACAAAAAAAAATAAAAAACACATGTTCATATTCAACATGCATGGTGACTGAAATAATCGACTAGAAAATAAAATGGAATTTCATTATTGTTTAGTTTGCCTGGTCTGACCAATTTCCTATAGCGCAGCTTTTACATTGAGTTACAAGTTAAATTTAGGATTTGAATGACACAATTTCCATAAAATAAATAGGGGAATAATCAAATCTACTCCTCCGAATACTAACATATTCCATGTATCGGGGGAGTTTTGTTTACTATTTTTAGAAATACCTATATATCATTACATCCAATCTGGGACTTACGCATTTTAAATACACTTACGGGATAGGGGTGAGAAAGGTAGAATTTAGATAGAATGAATCCACGTATGCATGGAGGAAGAATAGGAAGCCTTTTAGAAAATACACCCAAAGAACAGCCAATTGGGACACGAACCATTTAACCGAAAACAGTCCTGGAATTTATTCCACGTGAAAAATGATGATGGATTACATCATAACCCTATCTTATAAATTACGCCATAGCTCAAACGTGCAAGGTAAGCTTGCTCCCTTACAGCGTAAACGGAGTGTACATTATTATTAGATCAACATATTATTTTTTACATTCCATTACTGTTTCCAGCCTATGGTCTGGGTCAGTTTTTATTCCATTACCAACTTGCTAGCCCTGTCATAACTTTGTTTGGTTTATAATCTAACTTAAATCTGGGAAAGGCATAGCATCAAGTCCCCGGCCGTTAATTCATCACTGTGAAAAGGTAAGCCCACATTTCACCAACGAAAATTTTTAGGCCATGCTGAAAATCGAACCTGGGACCCTTAGCTCAGTAGACAGACACGCTACCGACTTAGCTAAGGTGTCGGATTAGTTCAATATTAAATACGTATTAATTTTTTACTGTATACTTTTACGTTTAGCCACACTAGTCATATTAATAATTCATCCCTTATTTGTGAATATTTCTATTTTTACTTTCTAATGACCCGCCTCGGTGGCGTAGTTGGCTAACGCGCTAGTCGTGTTAAGCTCGACCGCCGAGGACGGGGAGATCGAGGTTCGAATCTCGGTCGGGTGAACTGGGGGTGGTTTTTCCTAAATGGTTTTCCACTCTCCCTCCACGCAAATGCGGGTTCACTTCCTCTAAATTCAACCCTCCCAATTCCTAATCCATTAGTGTAATTAGTACTTAGGCGTATAACCCGAACGGGTAGTAAGACGCGGTGCTAAATATTATTATTATATTACTTTCTAATGTATTAATAGAGTATTGCAATCGTGAAACATTTCAATCTCGAGATTATGATGAATGATTACGTTTTATGTGCCTCCGAACCCAAAGAAACGTATTTAAAGCTATATATATATGTCTCCATGTCTGCCTGTCTTCCCCTAGCCACATATTATCTGAAATGGCTTAATATATTTTTCTCAAAATTTATAATTATATGTTAAGGCTATGTATTGGGAGGTTTATTTTGACCCTAGCCCTCTATTTAAAAGTAGTTCACAGTTGAAATATTTCTTTTATTAATTCCAAATGTTTCGGGAATATATCTAACGATTTTGTTCAAATTGGTGTCCAAACAATATTTTACATCACAATTAATCACATATGTTTAGTTTTCCAAAACAAACTAATTCAAGGATAGTTTACTTATGATATAATTTAGAAAATTTGAAATATTTCAAAAATAGCCTTTATACTTAAGTTCAAAATTAGTACGTTCGAATTTGTTTTCATAGTAAATAAGAAAATATTTTTATATTTTTGAAATCTAAATGATTTGAAGGTACTCTGCAAATAACAGATTTTTTTAAATTCCTACTTCAGAAAAAATTCTGTTAATTTTGTTTAGAATTTAAATTTTAAGATTGTGTATTGTGATTCTTGCTTTCTTAAGAAAAACTTTCTCAGGGGTGGCCTACTAAAAACTAGTTTTTTAAAATTTTGTTCCAAACTATAATAAACTATGTGAGAGAGTTTGTACGATTGTGTATTTTGGTTTAAAGCGATGTTTTATTAACAATAGGCTTGTTGGCTGGAGACTGAATATTATAGCCAAACAATTTATTATGTTACTATGATGCTATTTAGAGGTACAGCACCAACGTTTTTAACCATCCCGTTGCTCTAATGACCATTTTGTGTTGACACATATTAAAATTCCATTAATATTAATAATTATTATTATCCCGTTTCTTTTTAAATATAAGCAGCTGAGACTATTTGGTGATCATAATACTACCAACCCAACATAAAACTAGTGATCAAGATAGTAGCTGTTATTAGTAGCTAAATCTGAAACTAGATTTGACTATGAATCTATACATTAAATATAGTTTATGACCTTGATATCATCAGGTAGGGCTGAAACTACCTGAAGACACCGAAACAATTCAGTGCCTATAGCTGGTAACTGATATCAGCAGGCAGAGCTGAAACTAATAAGTAATTATAGTTTGTGATCCTGTTATCAGTAGACAGAACTCAACTAGCTGTTGACGCTGAAACTATTCAGTAACTATAATTTGTAACCCTGATATCAGTAGGCAGAGCTGAAACTAACTGGTGATGCTGAAACTAATAATAATATAGTTTGTGATCTGATATCAGTAGGAGGCTGAAACTATGGTGATGCTGAACTATATAAGTAACTATAATTGTAACCTGATATCAGTAGGCAGAGCTGAAACTAACTGGTGATGCTGAAACTAAAAGTAACTATAGTTTGTACCTGATATCAGTAGGCAGAGCTGAAACTAACTGGTGATTCTGAAACTAATAAGTAATTATAGTTGTGATCCTATATCAGAAGACAGAGCTCAACTAGCTGTGACGCTGAAACTATCAGTGTCTATAGTTTGTGACCCTGATATCAGTAGACAGAGCTGAAACTAACTGGTGACACTGAAACTATTTAGTATATATATCTGATGATCCTGATCCTAAATAGTCCTCCTACGTTCAAACGAGCCTGATATTAGATGGTAACACTTAAATCAAACGCTGATGCAGATACAAGCTGATGACTCGTATAAATGTTGTCAACCTTAGTACTAGCAAGTGACGATAACCATGAAAATATCCAGTTATACTTGTACTAGCATATAAATCCATCACTATCCGGTGACGTGAATTGTTCCTTGTGACACTGGAGCTAATTTTTTCTACCCTGAAAATAGTTGATAGAGTTGGTTACCACACCTTTAGTTTTAAACTATCGTTATATCTTTATTATTGCTATTACGGGTTCGGGTACCCGTTTTATACAAGGAACCAACATTCCTAAGCTCCTTTGGTAGTTTATTTATCATCAATGCAAGGTTAGTCGCTACCTCCAAAGTTGCCAAGAAACGGTCGATAAAATAACGCACGACTGAGTCAGATATTAATACAGCATCTTGTTCGTGTTGTTGTTCTGTAGCTAGCCGAGAAAGATTTCCGGCCTTGTGGCCTTGCACATAAGCTCTGTTGTAATTGTTCATAATGCGTGAGCAAATGATACCGCCCTTAGGTAAGACCAGTCAGTCTTGTCTCGCTCCCCTTTCCTTGCTTACCATGTCTGTTCTTACCCCAATCTTCCTTTCCTTTAGCTTGATATTTGCTATTCTTTTAGTCCATTATTCTTAACAACTGATACATTTTCTTCTTTATACAATTCATAAAGAGAGGGAAAAATCGTACCTTGAGGGGCTACCACGAGGGTGAAGTAAAAATGATGAACAAAAAAGATCCTTTGGCCGGCTGTTGTGTTTAACAAATATAACCAATCCTCTCTTCCCGTACTTTTTTTTTATTTTAGTTCATCTATTCAGTATCTCTTCCTTTTTTCCCCCCATTCATCCATATATATTTTATTTTAGTCAGTTGTATGTTTGTTGGTCTTCTTTTTCTTGCAGACATGCTTTCTTCACAAACCACTTGGCCACATGTGTATAGGTAATATTTTTTTATGGGATTTTCGGTACTAATGCTACATTGGCTATCAAGTTTTTTTTTATCTTACTTTAGTAAACAGTCAATAAGAACGAAGAAAATCTTTTTCTCTCTACATATCTTGTTGAGCCAAAAGATTGTCGAAGCGTAGTTAGAGATGTAGGGGGTATGATTTGCTCAGTAGTTAATGTTTGAGCGAGTGAAGTAGGTCATGTGAGTGTTTGTGTTTCTGTTAGAACAACATTTACTATACAGAGTGTGAATATGGCACGAACGTGTTTGGACTATATTAAGCACAGGGTTTTCCTGTTATGACTAGACTGACAGAGAAAGTGTGACTTTTATTTCAACTGGAATATTCCTTTATATGGTAGTAAATGTTATTGTAAGTTTTATTTTATATTCAATTAGCTTCTGGGATATTTCATTGGGTTTGTTGTATAGGCAATTTCTATGATCAGCATTTTGGGTAAACTATTTAATATATTTTTATGCAATTATGAGCAAGGGGGTTTACGGATTACCTGCTTAAAAGACTTTGTTTTGATACAGATTATTTCTAAACCTAACTTAAGTAATTGTTATTTTAAGTATTATTTTACAAATATCGAGTCTTAGTGCTAGTGTTTTATGTTTATTTTCAATTTTATTATCCAAGCTAAGTGAGTGAAGGTCAACGTATTTGCTGCAAGTACTTAAGTATATATTTTTGAGAATTAAAACAAGCGTTTTCCTCTCATGGTATTATTTAAGTTGTAAATGGTAATGCTTCATCCCATGATAAATATTATTTTGAATGATTAATCCTTTTTAGAAGGCAAATTGGTCGGATACAACATACCAACTTATTAAAAAATATCTAAATAAACAAAATTAAAATCTATATTTGTATATTTTTTTTGTCCAGGCAATTGGAAGGAAAGAATACGTATTTATATCCAATAAATTTTCCAAAATCTCAAACTGGCTACTGGCTATTTATGAAAAAAATCGTTTGAAGTTAAAAACTATATACTATGCTATAGCAAATAAAATTTTAGCCACTGGTTTTGGACAGTATTTCCATTGATTTTAAAATTTAAAAAATGTGATTATGATCGTAGGTGAGGGGTGGAAGGAGTCATAAATGCAAAGAGTTATTTAGGATACATTCCTTGTTTTTTATTTTATTTTAATATTTTATTACCACGTATTACTATCCATTAGGGTTATACGCATATGTACTGATTACTACAATGTGTAAGGGATGAGGAAGGTTGAGTTAGAGGAAGTTTACCCTCATTTTCCTGGCCAAAGAAGGAAGAAAGCCATTTTAAGATAAACCATCCTTATTACACCCGACCAGGATTATAATCCCAATCTTCCAGTCATATTCAGTCCAGTTTATTGCAAGAGTGATGACTTAGACCATTCGACCCTGGAGATGGTCGTTTTTTTATTATTGTTTCATCAAATACTTAGCGCCCAGGAAAGCAATGTTTGTAAATATCTGGAAACTGTACTATATGATGTATAAATTTCCCCCAAACCGATATATAAACAAGGTTAATTTTAAGGATGTTGAAAGACATCCCATTCACAACCATGCTGGAAGCCAGGAATCATTGTTAATAGGTCAATGTTGAACATCCTTCCGGGTGTACCAAGATGATTCTCTTTAAGATTTAAACTAATCTTCCCTTACTCTCTACATGATAATTCAGGTGCATTTACTATATCTTTTAGATAAAACTATAAGTAATTTTGATTTTGATTTGTCCATTAACATGTACTGTACATTTGGGGATAACTTACCAATTTATCGGAAATATATTCAAGTATATTATTTGGTTCATTTTTGAATAAGTATACTTCGTGTACCATTAAAGGTTATCGTGATATTTCTCGCTATTGCGTAGCCTATATAATATAGGACTATATTATAGTCAATAAAGGTGAAACAGACACCTTTCAGGGTAAACGAAATGTCCATTCATAGATATATTGCATTATTAGTAAACCAACTATTTTAATTTTAAAGCAGTGTTAATGGGGCAATTAATTTTGTATAGGAGTTAAATAATATTAATAATCTAAGGGCCCCACATGCAAGAATTGATATAATCCTCCCACTGCTGTAATTCTTATGAGAATATCAGTTCTTAAATTCCAAAACCACTAAAACTAACCTCTTATCTTAATATTTTATATTGTGACCTTATAAAAACTACTTCTATTTGTTTATAGAAGGTTGAATCGATGTTTCTCTCACAATTTAACTTAATCTAAGAATTTACATATTATATCAGGACTGGTTAAATTAGAAATTAGATTGTCCACAAGATTATGCTTAAACCATTTAACATATTGAAGTTCCGTTTTCTGCACTCTTCATAGGACAGCAGGGAAATTGGGGCGAGTTTAATATTTTATTGTTTTTTAAATATGTATTCTTTAGTTTTGTTTTAGATTAAAAAAAAAGCTATGCCAGGCCTCCACCGTGGTTCGGATTCCACGTTAAACTGTAGGTCCTCCATTTCATCTCACAATCACCCTACCATTACACATTAGCGTAAGTGCGTATAACCCGAATGGGTAGTAAGAAGCGGTGCTAATAATAATAATAATAATAATAATAATAATAATAATAATAATAATAATAATAAAAAGCTAAAACCGTTTCATTTGTCTCAATACACTGTTTTCTAAAGTAAAATACAGAAAAACACACCACAGTAAGACGTTTGTTTGTAGTTACATTTCCTTTCAAGGTTAGATGCTATCCGTGGGGTGAGACGGGTTCTTTAGGTGGGGTGGAAGGGGACGCGAGAAAACGCCAGTGATTTGCAGTTTTTATAGCAATACTTTTTTTTTTTTTTATAAAATAAATAAAATATTTTTCTAGTACAGATATGAAGTTTAATTTTCTTCACATGTTGATATCAACAGTTCTATCATGAGCATAGTGGCATTAGATGAGATACTTTTTAAATTAAGAGAAAAAGTTGTCATTAAATTCCAGGACACCCTTGACAAATATTCAAGAAACTTTGAGCTTATCATGTGGAGCAAATTAAATTCTTTATTTGTATTGGAGCAATATATTATTTATTTTGGACAAAAAAATGTTTTAACATAAAAACTGCAAAAATATTGTCTTTTTTTGGCATTCCCTTCAATCCCACTTTAAGGGCTAGTGTTTCAACCATTAGAATGTGCTACTAAATTGGCTAGTTTTACAAATTTTTTTAGCACCACATCTTATTATTAGTTTGGGTTGAACGCATATGTACTATTTATGTTAATGTGCTATGTGTTAGGAGGGTTGAGTTTAGAGGAATTGTTGTTGCATTTTCCTGGAGGGAGAGTAGAAAGACCTTTATAAAAGCCACCCTCTCACTACACTCTGCAACAACTACATGCCCGATAACTCCATCATTGGAAGTCCGGTCTATTGCAAGAGTGAGGCCGGTATTCTAGTAAATAATTAGTAAACATTTCAAATACTTGCTATCAACGACTTATATTATGTATACTCAATTAACATGAATAGGAAGGTGAATTTCAGAACACTACACCAGGTAAGTGTTCTTTCACTTAGCTCTGTAAGCCTTTAAGGCATTGTATAATAACGTGTATTGAACTATTATAATATTATATTTATGGATGGGACGTTAGAATTCTCGTTTCCTTGAACCCCTTGGGTCCTATGGTACTCGATAGAATCTAGATTAGTAAAGATCTTATATTATTATTATTATTATTATTATTATTATTATTATTATTATTATTATTATTATTATTATTATTATTAGCACCACGTCTTACTACCCGTTCGGGCTATACGCACTTATGCTAATGTGTAATACCATTCGGGTTATACGCACTTATGCTAATGTGTAATGGTAGGGTGATTGTGAGAAGAAATGGAGGACCTACAGTTTAACGTGGGATCCGAACCACGGTGAAGGCCTGTTATTCCTCACATTCACAAGTTGTGGTTAATAAACGTATTGTCAGAGGTGAAGGAAGGTTTTGGAAATCAGATAAATCGGTGCCGGGACCGAGGATTGAGCCCTGGACCCCAGCACAGAAGTCTGACACCTTACCCCTAGACAACCAGGTCACCCTCAAAATAGTGACTCAAATAGAATTAAGAAGACCTTGACTTGAAATAACAATTTCAAACATTTCGTAAGAGGAATTTTATAGTCTTGTATAGTTGAGATAATATCAAAATCACCAAAAAGTGTAAACATTTTAACAACACAATTAAATTACTAAATTAATGGTTCTCTTTGTTGTTTATGACGTAGGCAGGATGAACAAAATATCATTTGTAAGTAGCATCAGGCTGAAAACCAATCTTAAGTAGTTAAATTTTTGATACTTTCATTTAAACCAAAATTTTACATTTTTAATGATTCAAGGATATGAATTTGGATTTGAGATTTGAAAGAAAACTTAAGATTTGGATTTGAAAAATAAATATATACTTTTTTTTAATCTGGGTGTCTAACACAATGGTTAGTAACGATCTAATCTAAGGGACTGATGAGTTAAGGGATATTTAGGAAATTCACCCAAAATAATTTGTAGAGAGAAGGGAAATCCTCCAGTGAATATAAAATCCATAAGCACATCCATTGCAATCAGCAGTAGTTCAAACCCCGAGCTCTCCAACAACAACTAAAGTTTAAATCTTAATCTAACCTTAAACCACTTTCTCATCACTGTATTTCCTATTTTGGTCGTTTATTTTCCACCAAGTCTTACTACCCGTGTAAGCTACACGCATAAATAATAATTACGAAAAGGGGGTAGGGATAAGTAATGCTGGGTTTTAGATAAAATGCACCAGCAATTTCTTGGAGGGAAATTGAGAAACTATTTATGGATAAACACTCTCAGTACATGCAGCTGGGATTCAAACCCTGACCTTCCATCACCAGCAAACCAAAACTAAATTAGTTTGACATAAATATCTTGCTCCTACCGATGTGGGCCTTGTTTTAGATGTGTATATATATATATATTAATTAGATAAAATGTAATACCTTGGGAGAATTCTCTTTAACGGATATTTTATTGTAAATAAATGCATTGAACACGTTCAGATATATTCCTAGGAAATGTTTTCGTATACGTGATTTATTGGATGGTTTTGACTTTTATACTCTCTAATTTTCTAGACGAATTAATGAATAGGTGACTGCCTAAGGCAGCGATCTTTGAGAAACAGTATTTTAACTATACATCACCACAGAAAATTAAGCCATTCAAAATATTGACGATTATCTCAATACTTACCTTCATCAATCTAAAAAGATACATTTTAAAAAGCTTACCTTACTTAATAAATATAGCATTGATGTCAGATAGAAAAAAAACTCTAAAGTACAAGCAAATTAAGCGCTTTTGGGCTATGAGAATTATTAAAATAGGTGGAGAATAGCTGAACTAGAAAACAGGTTGCGATTCAATAAGCACGTCGTACATTCATCTACATACTTTGAATCCTTTCTGGGCTGTGTATTGAAGTGAGCTTGAAGATAGATAAGGTTTGGTGAGATCTGATGTGCTGAGTTGAGGAGTGGTAAAGTGGGATGATGTAAAAAATGGTAAAGTGAAGGAGAAGAGAGGTTGGGTGGGGAGGGGTTTTGAAGGATGAGGAGGGAATAGATAGGTGAGGAGATATAAAAAAAACATGATCGTGATAAAATGGATTTTCTTATAAATGCCTGTGATGTCTTCTGCTAAAAATCATTAATTTGCAATTTGCGAAGAAAGGTGGGTATAAAATTATTTCTTCTTCTTAATTGAACAACCCAGAAGTTGGTTTGATGTGATTTATCTCCATCCCTTGGCCGGTTTGGGCTGCCCGTACCATCTGGTAGATATAAAATGTACTAGGGGTGTTTAGAAAGTATGGTGATTCAACGCTGCCTTGCACACTGAAATTCTATGAACGAAAGCTGGGACAATATTTTATCAGTATAATAATTTTGCATTACTCCTCCACTGACCCATTTCTGATAAAGTAACCTTTATTATTCTTCACTTTTTAGGTTTAGCCATAGTATCTTACCACCATTTCGAATGCATTGAGAGAAGGGTGTGGTCACAGTATTTTTTTGAGGTAAGGTGGCTAACTTAGAGAAGGGTTCGGTCTCAGCAGGTTTATTAGGTAAGGTGGCTAACTAAGAGAAGGGTTCGGTCTCAGCAGGTTTATTAGGTAAGGTGGCTAACTTAGAGAAGGGTTCGGTCTCAGCAGGTTTATTTAGGTAAGGTGGTCTAACTTAGAGAAGGGTTCGGTCTACAGTAGGTTTATTGAGGTAAGGTGGCTAACTTAGAGAAGGGTTCGGTCTCAGCAGGTTTATTAGGTAAGGTGGCTAACTAAGAGAAGGGTTCGGTCTCAGCAGGTTTATTAGGTAAGGTGGCTAACTAAGAGAAGGGTTCGGTCTCAGCAGGTTTATTAGGTAAGGTGGCTAACTAAGAGAAGGGTTCGTCTCAGCAGGTTTATTAGGTAAGGTGGCTAACTAAGAGAAGGGTTCGGTCTCAGCAGGTTTATTAGGTAAGGTGGCTAACTAAGAGAAGGGTTCGGTCTCAGCAGGTTTATTAGGTAAGGTGGCTAACTAAGAGAAGGGTTCAGTCTCAGCAGGTTTATTAGGTAAGGTGGCTAACTAAGAGAAGGGTTCGGTCTCAGCAGGTTTATTAGGTAAGGTGGCTAACTAAGAGAAGGGTTCAGTCTCAGCAGGTTTATTAGGTAAGGTGGCTAACTAAGAGAAGGGTTCGGTCTCAGCAGGTTTATTAGGTAAGGTGGCTAACTAAGAGAAGGGTTCAGTCTCAGCAGGTTTATGAGTCGTGTTGAGCTCGACTGCCGAGGACGGGGAGATTGAGGTTCAAATCTCGGTCGGGTTAACTGGGTGGTTTTCCCTAAATGGTTTTCCACTCTCTTTCCACGCAAATGCGGGTTCACTTCCTCTAAATTCAACCTTCCCAATTCTTAATCCATTAGCGCAATTAGTACTTAAGCGTATAGCCCGAACTGGTAGTAAGACGCGGTGCTAAATAATAATAATAATAATAATAATAATAATAATAATAATAATAATAATAATAATAATAATAATAATAATATATGAATATATACAACTATCAAATAGTTAAAGGCTTTTATCTAAACAGTCACTATGTTAGGGTTTTGTAATTCTGTGTCAAATAAAGAAGGCTGGAAATAGATCCTAATCAAGGTTACAAGAGTTAGTTAATTCATTCACTGTCTTACATTCCCTTACCAGGTTAAAAATTCTGATGTAATTATTTAAAATTACATTTCATCCTGTGGTTTAGTTAGCGTATGCTGCAGTTAGTATTTACAAGTAGTATGACGCGTAAGGAAAAACTAGTTGTGTAAGTAAGTCTATGTGTGTATTAGTATTCAAATGCATTAGTATTAATGTCATTTTGATCGAGTATTTATTGTAATTTATTTTATTGCACTGAACACAAGAAGAAAATGTCCTTAGATTAAAAGTGTGAACGACAACATATAAAGATTAGAGGACAGTTACTTATTTAGACCAGTTTAAACAAATGTAAGCTACCCACAACATAAATGTAGGTTAAACGACAAAAGGCATAAGTTATAAAACAATAAATGAGTGACTTACTTCGGTTGTCACATATTCTAAGGCACCACTCATATGAGAGACTGGATAACCGACGAAGAGGATATCAGGGTTCAAATCTTGATCGGATTTACTGAAGATTTTTTCCTCAATGATTTCCTAATCTCCCGCCACAAAAATGCGAGTGTGGGTGCATATACTCTATATCCAAATTTACTCATTCCTAACTCAATTGTGTAAATTTTTGGATAAACCCAAAGGGTTGTAAAACGGGGCACACAAAATAAATATGTGTGTTGGATGACAGCGGATGTGGGTCAATCAACTATAAGTGCTAAAGTGCTACTCTTGCAGCAGACTAGACTGCTAATAACGGTGAGAATGAGGTCCGAATATTGGTCGGGTGTATCAAGAGTAGTTTTTTTAAAAAAAAAAAATTCCACTTTCCCTCCTCGCAAATGCTGATACACTTACTATAAATAAAACCTTCCTAATTTATAAAATCATTAGTGTAGTTAGTACATAAATATATAACCCGAACGGGTAGTAAGATGCATTGCTTAAAACTAGTGTAAGTTTTACTGTTCATCATGTGTAATCTAGACGACACCAGACAGAGAATAGAAGACATCATATAGAGGATATATGACAATATATTATAGAGGCTAGATGAGCTAAAGCTAGATGATATCATATGGAGGCAGTGCTCCTTGGTAACATTTTACTATGTCTTTTTTTTTAGCACCACATTACCACCATTCTAGCTGTACGCATATGTACTATTGTTACACCAATGAACTAACTTTAGTATGAGTAAGGTTTAATTTGGAGGAAGTGTAACCACATTTGCGTGGAGGGAGAGTAGGAAATCATTCTGGGGAAAACCACCGCCAGTATACCCGGCTGGATTAAAATCCCGATATCCACCTCACTGGCAGTCTATTGCAGCCTATTGAGAGAGTGATGCCTTAGACAATTCAGCCACCAAAGCAGATATTACTATGTTATTAGAATTATTAAATAGTTAGTTGATATTCTTTAAAGCAAGTAACAGCTTAAGATCACATTACTTGACGTATGACTAAATATCTAATAAATGTTTTGGTAAATTTATCTGGCAAAATCTCCTTACTATGAGAATAGAACCATAAATTTACGGAAATCCTGAAGGGGTAGAAATAAATTAAGTAAGACCAAAAAACACGTACTTTGGTCGAACGGGGTCAAGCTTTGACCAACTATTTCAGAGTCAGGTGGGCTAGAACGACACCTAACACTATTTCGAGTCATTATTTTCTTCGTCATCACTCGTCTTTCTGGTATTGTGTGTGTAGTTGTACACGCCACTCTTAATGGCCAGATTCATAGAATAAGTGCGCCTCACGTCAGGATCGAAACGACATCTACCTAAACTTTAATGGAATGGACCAGTTTCGGCATAGGAAGCTAGCTCATTCCATTCTTGTCTAGCTAGGTGTCATCTTGTATATAGTATAGCGCCACAGTAAGTCTGACTATGGAACTGGCCCTTAACTCTCCTTTGTACTGACAATGAGACTGACCAACAGTTAATTATTGAAATCGTGAAGCTGAGGGGAAGCTGCGTGGAGATTGCTTTGAGGCATCTGAAGTGTGGCAGCCTATTAGCTAATTTACTTAGTAGTTCGAGTGACGTGCCACGCCAACATTTACCGCGGGTTTGCCAAGGCGAGTCTTTGCACACTTCGCTTTGATCAAAACAGCGAATAGCATTAAGTGGCCAGTCCGTATTTGTCTCTCTTGTGATCGAATTGTCAAAATAGAAATCAATTAGGACATTGCCTTTCGTCATAATATAAGTCAATTTTCACGTCTTAAAAAGAACGTGCATTTTCAAAATATATGTCTTTTCTACTAAATCCCTAGTGCTTAGTTAAATAGAAAATACCATATTAATTCTGGGAGGAGGCAGAGGTCAGGGTGCATTGGCAGTCTTAAGGCTGCACTTACGTTGGACAAAGAATCGATCCGGCCCGATCAGTAAAGATTAGCTAATCAGGCTCTTGATAAAACAAACTGCAGTGTTCCATAGGACCCACCTCCATTGGGCACGTCAGCCCGTTCCGACAACTCCCGATGACGCCCGATGCCTGACTGGAGCCTGGTCAGATCAAACGGGTTTGTTTCCACCCAGCAGTAGTGATGGGTATTATCTAATGATTTTAAAAATCGAATAATAATTCAATTCTTTGAAAAGAAATCGACTGAATCGAAAGAATCATTCGAATGATTTTGAGAAGTAGTCAAGAGTCGGTAATAATCGGATGTTAGCTACGTCTAACTAAATGTAGTTACTAGTTGCTAGTTTTGCTTTGTGATACTATTCTCTTCACCCTGCTGTCGGATCTCCAAACACGCATTCCTTTGCGTTTATAGCTTATTAACACTTTTTTATTACTGTATTTAGTTACTTGTGCCAGTGTCAACGACCAAAAAACAGCCACAACAAAATACTATACAGTAAACGCATTAGTCACAGAAGTACCTCACAATTAATATAAATACTTTTACGTACGATTAGTAATAAAAAAAGAACATTCTTTTCCTTTATGTTTAAAAGAATCGAAATAATTGACCCTTTAATATATCCTAAACATAACAAAATATATAAGCTTACAATCCTATTAATATATCGGGTAAGTGATAAAATATTTTCGATCTGAATATCTGAATCAATTATATGCCTCCTGAAAGCTTCTATTAGAATCAAACACACAATTACTACTCGACAAAAGACGACGTAAGTTTGCTGGATAATGATATTTTGTGTTATAATAATGTAAAATTATTTCAATTAATAACATTTAATACGATTTGAATATTACGGCTGGGCAATATTTTATTAAATACATAAAAACTATATACTTGTCTATTTAATAAATTTAAGTCAACGTTAAGAAAATTATCTGTCAAACCGTTCGTGCTATTTGCTTTTGGTTAATTAGGAAGGTAAAATTTAAAGGAAATGAAAAGGAACAATCTACGTAGTAATGTAGCAAAATAATAGAATCATTTTGTAAATTTCATTCGAATAATTTTTGGATGATATTCGATTGTAAACCGTACAACCACTTAAAATTTGTATTAGAATCATTTGAAAGCGTAAGGTCGATTATTGTGTATCAATGGGGACTATTTATTGAAAATGTACCTAATAAGAAATGAACGGAGCATTACAACTGGGCCACGAGGCCGATTAGATCTTAATCACACAGGTGAATTGGGCCACGTTCACTGACTAGGAGGATTATAAAAGATATAGATCTCTTAAAAGCCTAATAGCTTATTTGGAACACGCCCATAGGTGAATTGCACCACGTTCACTTTCCAAAACATAGACATATATTAATTTTATCTACTCCACCTTACTCTGCTTACAAGTAATACAAGACATAATTTTATATAGAAATTTTACTTGCTTTATTCAAGTTCGTCGTTGTTGGTAAGCATTTGTAGGAATGCTAAACCATGTTAAGTCTTTTACAGATTTGTTGTCGGCAAACATTTGTAGGAAACTGCTTTTTCAAACTGACACTTGGTTGTTAGGTTAGGCTAGGTTAGGTTAGGTTAGGTTAGGTTAAGTTAGGTTCCTAGTTCACAGACCGCTCGCTCGGAGCGTGGCCGGACGGAATGACGTCACCCGCCTAGCAGTGCTGCGAACTGTACGGTGAGAGACGAGTTAGTTAAACGACAACTGAGGAGAGGTCAATCCCGAACCATACTATTTTACCGATTGGACTGAAACTTCGTATCTAGAGTTTTCATAAGATTCTAGAGAAATGTTTTTGGAACAATCCCTCTACCCCTAAAATTAAAGGGTAGTTTACTGAAGAAAAAAACAACAATAAATAGATATTTATCGGACACCCTCCTGGATTTGATACATTTACAGTCTTATTGAAATTTGCGGTGTTGTGTTCTGGCAAGAGTTCCAGAAATCGAAAGGGGTTGTCTATAGTTTGTTTATATGTCTATGCACGACCTTGTCTACCCAGGTGTACTTGGCCCAATTGGAATGCACTTAATCAATTAAGTTGACATGTAGACGTGGCTCAGTAGTATTGTTGACGTGGCCCAGTTGTAATGTAGGATTAACGCCCCCCTTTTCAAACGGAGATCATAACTTGTTTACGTGGCCCAATTGTAATGCGCCCGAAATGAAGACCTGTATAGAGATAGCCTGGAAACATTCATAATCATAAGGTCGATTTTCCTCAGCACTTCTGGCAAGGGTGGGAGGGGTAAGAGAATGTTTGAAGGTTTTTTTCATTCGAATGATTTTGAGAGAATCGAATAAATCGATTATTCAGAATAATCGAATGAATCGATTCTATTCATCCGATTCTGCCCACCCCTACCCAGCAGTCTGTTCCATTGTCTCGCTGAGTGAATAATGGCGTTCGACAGTAAAATCGATCGAGATTATCTTATTGAACTTGTTCGCGATGAGCCACGTTTGTGGGATCAATGAGTAAATAAAGTCTTACTACAGCCGAGACCTAAATCCTGGATCGTAGGAAGATATTGGAAATAAATTACACGTGAAAGGTAAGTCGTGTTTTGTTTACTTACAAAAAATACTTTAAAAAATTTTTTATGTAAAATTACATCACATTGAACTGATCATAGAGGTTTGTAAACGGGTGTCGTTACTAATTAACTTATCGTTATTTATCGCTATATACGTATCCCAGATAGCACATAATATGATATTACAACATTGTTAAGATATTCTCTTCATATTTTAAAAATATTGCTCCAATATTTCCTAAATATATTACTAAAGTTTTGGCAAAATTATCATAATTATTTATAAAAACCTTGTGCAATATTACAAAACTGTTTCAAAAATATTTTACATTTATTGTTCACTTTTAAAAATATTTATTTAATATTTGTCAAACATTTTTTAATATTTAAAATATATTTTCAGAATAATTAAGTCTTAAAAGCTTTTAAACTGTTTTAAAAAAATTGAGCAATATTTTAGCAATCTAAATTAAATATTTTTTCTCAATATTTTAAAAACATTGTCTTTCTACAAGGGTGTGTAAGCTTGGTGCAATGTAATTAATACAACATTGGTGTAAATATGACAAAGTAAGTTCACCGCAAGAATGAAAAGTGTAAACTTTGTTTCTTAATTGAATACGCAAGCTTAGAGGCTTGATAAGTCAAGCTAACGTCAAGCTTGTTAGCTTAATGTAGCAATCTTAGATAAGCTAGTAGCAAACTTACTGAGTTGTCTGGGATAAATTTAAATTGATTATTAAATAAATTATTCTGTAGTGGTCCAAAGTTATATTTATAAGGATAAGATGAAAGAACTTAGGCCTATAATTTTTTTATTTGAACTGATACATGGCAAAAATTAAACAAATACATCTACTCATTTTAAAAATTATAGAGCTACCTTAAACAACTCTTTGTCTTATTTTATGTATGAGCATTCTTGTTCTGCCATGTTACGGCGGCACCAGGTCCATTAAAATAAGCTTTAAAGGCATTTCGAATGTTTTAAGCCTCCTTTGTACATCTATTGAACATTCTAGCAGAGCCAGAAGAACCGGCTGTTGTTTCCTGTAACTTTCCAAAGTTTCTCGTAAAATTTAAGGGTTAAAAGTACCTTCCAAACCAATACTTATGTTATTAAACAAGCAAATACACTTCACGATACGTTCTGCTTTCTCCACTTCTGTTTCAATCACCTTACCAAGTAAACGCCATTTATCAGTTATAATACCGAAAGCGCATTTTACGCATCTTCTTTCCCTCAACAGATGGTCTTTGGACACTCTTTATTCGTGTGATAGTCCCCTACTTGAAAAATGTTTCATGAGGTATACCTTAAGAGGGTAAGCATCATCCCCAAGAACAACAAATGGCATCTCTGATGCACTCCCTTCAAATGATGATGGCTTTGGTAACGCATCTTGAAGGTTTTCTAAAAATGTGTGCATAGTAGAAGCAGTAAACTTTCCACTATCACTCTGCTTTCTATAACCACCTACATCTATAAAAATAAAACGACACAGAGTCGGTGACACCTTGTAACACCATGGAAAAAAACTGCTTGTAACAGTGATACATGGTTCCACTATCTTTAGGGCACTTGATCCGGACATGTTTTCCGTCAATACATCCAACAACGTTTGGAAAATTCCATCGCTTTTTAAATCCTGCTGCTATCTTTATAAATTCTTCTTTAGAAGGAACTTCCATGTGCCGTGATGAAAGATGTTTCCATATTGCATCAGAAACCGAACCAAAATTTTTGCCAACAGTATAATAATTCATTCGAAAAACTCTTCTAAGAGCACGAAATGACATTTCAGTTGACAAATACCTGAAACAATAATTATTTTTTACTTAATGTCCTGCATCATTAATTCTTGTTTAAAATACAAAATACATTAGGAACGTTTCTGTGTTTCAGGAAATCTAGCCAAGAAGACAGGGGAAAATCTGAGGGATTCATACAGAAATAAACAAAAAGCACGTAGTGAAACTAAAAGCGGTCAAGAAGCGGACAGCAGTGATGAGAAGTGGCCATTTTATGCGTCCATGGACTTCTTGAGGGATATCTTGATTCCTCGAGAAGGTTCAGGGAATCTACTGTCTTCAACCAAGGCTGTCAGTAGTAGTCCTATAAATGAGGAGTAAGAGGAAGAACCTTTTATACTGGACGACCAATTAAATGATTCCCCACCTTCTGGTTGTATCAGTAATCTCTCGGTGACAAATACACGAGAAGGAGAATCCAATGAATAAGTTAATTTTAATGGAAGATTCAGGGAGACACGAAATAAAGGCGCAAAACCACTAAAGAGAAAAGCAGATATTATTAGATACCAAGCTCTTGATTTGGAAGGACAAAAAGTAAAATTGTTGGAAGAACGTTCTCGGGGAAGACGAGAAAAGAGGATGATGAAGACTATTTATTTTTAATGAGTTTGCTGCCATCAATCAAGCAAATAGATAGCTTACAAAAAATGAGACTGAGAATGTCAATGCTGGAAAGTGTAACTCTAGAGTTAGAAAGAAGAGTTTCAAAGACACAAACTGTAATGAAGAAGTAACTTCATCATATTCAGGATAATCATGTTAAATTTTGGCAAATTATTCTTCGTCACCCCACTATTTTGTGCACTTTCCTGCTGATAGTTACAGTTCTCAAAGCGCTTTTTGCCGAATCAAACAATCTCTATTCCTGAACCGCCACAGCATATGCTTCCTAACAATCTGTTCAACATTTAACCTTCACATATAAAAAAGGTTTTTTAAAATAAAACTTACTACTTTCTGATTTTGTATTTAAATATGAGAGTGTGTATTGTGTAATAAATAAATGCAATGATTATACAGTTTGGGGATGTTTCATTTTAATATAAACATTTATTATAGGCTAATTAAATCACTCACAAAAGTAACAAAAAATATTTAATTACATTTCGTGAGCGTCTATATTGATTAAAATAATTTGTACTAACCTTATAGTAATTGTAAGCTTTTCTTCAGGACTAACACCATCTCTGAAGTTAGAGTGTGTTGCAAGATCTTCCTTAATGGCTTCTAGAATGTAGTCAAAAGTTTCAATCTGCATCCTATGGTAATCTTTGTATCCATCCGGATAATTTCTCATCGACAAACTAGTCTTGAAAAACTCACTGTCACTTCTATATTTATTGAAATCATGGATCCACGTTCTTGTGTTCTCCTCAAAAAGGCAGTAATTTGAGTCCAGTAGGAGAAAAAGTTCCAAATCTTCTTCCGAGTCACTCATTACGTAAAATGATTGTTTCACTTCAAATTCTGTTGAATCACTGACAAGAGTTCCAGCAAACTGTCGGGAAAGATCTGTTGCCAATGTAGGCATAACTGGCGGGGTAAATCTGATCAGGAAACCATGTCTGATTGGAACGGAGGAATTCTGGGTCCAATGTAGGTCTAGCCTAAGTTCACTGACAATAGGAATAGGCCGTCATAAGACAGAACACCTGATAGCAATAATAATTATAAATATAGAACAATTGAGAATAATTTTATCCTGCCATTCTGTTTACTTGACACTACACTATTGGTTGGTGGGTTTTACTAACAATTGGGGCAATAATATGTTATGTCACAAAATAAGAACTCTGAGATATTTAGGGCCTAATCTATATTTTTATCTATAATATCTAACACTAAAATAATAAACGTTCTTTTGTCCTAACTCGATTCAAACTCTTAACTTACATAAATCAATATAAATATTCTTGTTTCTCCCTGTAGGAAAGTATAGAATATCAATTAAATAAAATCCATGACAGTTTCAGTTATTATGGCATAACAAATTGTTGCCCTAAGCTCTTTTAATAGCTCAACTGTCGGATTAAATAATTATATTGTCTAAGATAAACAAATAAAAATATTTTTACATGAATATGTCATAGTTGTAAAATATTCCATCGTTAATTAATGAATGACTGGTAATGGATTGCAAAAAATATTTGTTTTAATATGTTATTTGTTATAAACAATTATTTAGAATTCTACTAAACTACATTTATATACAATACACATTCTCTATAAGTATATAAAATTGATTCCTAGTTCAGTTATAGGTTTTATTAAAATAGCTTACTTAAAAACGAGTGAAGCCTTGAATGGTTCATTTGATCAATATATGCCTAATATATTATTATTTAGCACAGCGTCTTACTACCCGTTCGGGTTATACGCCTAAGTACTAATTACACTAATGGATTAGGAATTGGGAAGGTTGAATTTAGAGGAAGTGAACCCGCATTTGCGTGGAGGGAGAGTGGAAAACCATTTAGGAAAAACCACTCCCAGTTCACCCGACCGAGATTCGAACCTCGATCTCCCCGTCCTCGGCAGTCTGGCTCTACACGACTGACGCGTTAGCCAACTACGCCACCGAGGCGGGTATGCCTAATATAAATAAAGAGCTCAAAAATTTGAGGGAAGTACCATATCTAACTGATAAGAATGCTATTTATATATAAGAAAGCTATATAGTATATATACATATACATATATATACTCACGTATTCAAACATTAAGTCAAATTATGTAAAGCTGCCACGTATAATGAATATTATAAATACCTATTAAATAATATTAATAATATAGTAAAATATTATCAATGTTAAACAAAAAAATCTATTTTGTATATTCTAAATGTTTATTTGGTCCAAAATTATACTTAAACGAGAGATCTATGAGATAGTATGGTTATTTGATTTTAATCTGTTGACAAATGATCCTGATTTCATTTTAATTGACATATTTATGTTCGTGTGGTACTTTTAGTTGTAAGATCTATTTCACTTACTGCTGTGTTCCCCATCTTACCACCCGTACAGGCTATTCACCAAGCTACACTAATAATGTAAGGTTGAGGAAAGTACAATTTTAGAGGATGTGTACCTGAATTTGAGTGGATTCAAAGTGGGAAATAACAATTCAGGAAAAGCCGCTTAAGTACCCCAGTTAGGAAACGAATCACGATCTCCCTAGTACAGGAAATACAGTCAAGATGAGAATAAAGCCTCGGTATGCATGCTTACCCGTTAGTATTGTCTCATTTTCTGACAGTTGGTTATAATATAAATTTTCAGCAGAATTTGAAAAATACACTCGTATTATAAATAACAAATAATTCAAATTGAACATCAGATGAAAGAATACAATTATGTAAACTAGCTAATATATTATGTATAAGATCCCTAAGTTATTTAGTCACTTTAAAACCCACACATTTTTTAAATTTAAAGTTCATAAGAAAGAGCTATTTCAGTGGTCATACGGTCTAAGGCGTGTCTCTTGCAATAGACTGGACTGCCGATCACAAGAAGATCAGATTTAGAATAATTATTGGGTGTATCTGATTGGCCCTAATGACCGAACTGTGTCGACGGGCTGATAAACTTTAGTAATAATAATAATAATAATAATAATAATAATAATATAATAATAATAATAATAATAATAATATATAATAATAATAATAATAATAATAATGTGTCTGCTTTTCCTTAAATGTTTTTCCACTCTCCCTTCTATAAAATGCGGGTACACTTTGTTTATATTCAACCAAGCTCTTTCTTAACACATTAGCGTAACAAGTATTTTAGCGTATAGCCCGAAGTGAATATAAAATATTTTCAGCTTAAGCTTGCTCAACGTGTGCGAGTTAAGTCTCAATCGTCAATTTAAGGGGGAATGTAGCAATATATTACTATTATTAATACCTATTTTATTATTATTATTATTATTATTATTATTATTATTATTATTATTTTTATTATTATTATTATTAAGTGTTAGGTGTGGGGACATAGAAAAACCTCTCCAACATCCTTAAGTCATAGATAGCATCCCTACATCGGATGTTGATCGGAATGGACTTTTCCGAGCTTCGTGAGCCATTGATCGATCCCTACCCTTTGAGGCGCTACTGCTTATGCCCGCCCAACCCTTTGTCTGAGAGGAAGGAAGTCGACATTGGAGCTGAGATATCACAATCCTATCACGCGGGAGGGGTGGGGGAAGGGGGTGGAATGAGTTTCTCGATTAATACTTTTTACTTTGGCTTTATCTCTCCGCGAGAAAAGTAGGCCTATTATGACTGTCAAAAGATCAAATTTGAGATTTTGATAAAGGTTGACATTTTATGACCCCCTGAAACCGAAACAGTTGTTTTTGCGATGCGGGCTATAACTTGGTATCTAGGGTTTCCATAAGGTTCCCCGAGAATATTTTGGAATATGACGTCCAACCTTAATATTATGGTTAATTTTACTGGAGCGAAAAAAGAGAAAAATAGATTTCCTCGAAGTCTGCTCTAAATATTCTTATTAAAATTCGTATCAAGGCAATGTTTAACATTACAAACAAAATGTCAGTTCTCATTTTTCAATTAAAATGTATTTTAAATACGTTACATAGAAGGGAATATCCCATTTTTATAATATCTCGGTAGATATTTGAGATACTAGTTAATTTATCTGTGTAAAGGTTGTAGTACTATTAAAATTAAAGTCAATAATTTAAAATATATAAATTTTTATAAAACCAATAGTCTCTGAGCTATAAATAAATATGTAAATTCTCGATTGAGATGTTTGGAATATGAAATTGATTCTTATGAGCTTTGGTGTACAAAGCTCTTTTCTCAAAATTTCTGTAGAAGTGTATATATTATTCCATAAAGTGTATATTACTCCATTTATGATCTTTGGTTGAGTGTTTACACAACAATGTGTTTGATTTATATTCACAAATATTATGTTTTTATTAAATGTATATATCTTAAGACCAAATGACAAAGCCTATGCAGTGCACCGTAAATTTTTTAAAAGATATACCTCTCTTTGCATGTTTGGACTATCCGTGTATCAATTGATTTGAGTTCACGTGGCAAGGAAGAAGGACTTCAATTGAATGAATCATCAATTGTTAGAAGAAAGTATAACAAACACACTGTAAATGAACCTATATGCAGGCAATACACAGTCCTACTTGGTTCAGCTCTGCACACACACAGGTTGGAATAGACGCTATAATCAGTTCAGTTGCGAGCATTAACGGTTGTATTCCTGAGCTGGGCACCTCGTTTTTATTTGTTTTTGAATGAGTTTCAGTTACGCAGGGAAATGGTCAATTCATAATTTCACTTTTAGTGAGAGGGCTGGGGAAGAAATCATTTAATGTAACTAAGCTTCTTCTCTCTCTTTCTAATTTTTTTCATTGCTTCTTAATATTCGTCCTGGCTATTAAAATTTAATTACTCAAAATAGGTTAGAATGAAGAAGTAACAACATTTTGGGTAAATGTATCCACATCTAAGTGTTTTAACATGGGAAACCCATTTAAGATAATAAAGCACACATTAAGTTCAGATGGTCGAGATTCCAACTCCGATATTCCCATTAACAAAAAACTAAATTAATGACTTTGTGTGCCCACTTATTCGGTAAAGAAGCAATTATTTACTAAGCCTAATTTTTCCAGATAGAGATTTTAAGGGGATTTTTAATTTGTAAAGGGATATAACTTTTGAATAACAAGCCGTAAGCCTGGTCTTAAAATATGGACTATATAGGGCCGCCCTTAGGTGTGTACAAATGGTGTGGCCGCACAGGGCACCTACTTACTTAGGCGACAGAGGGGGAAAAATAAGTTAAGGTGGGAAATTCTTACTTGCCTTTTTGCATATTAGGCTTCCTATATAAGAGGTCTAGCAAATATTGTCAGAGGGAAAAACACATAAAAACTTAATCATATTATTTGGTTTATCGAACGAATGAAGATCGTGCTCTGTTTTAACTCCACCAAGCTGCATAATTTGTCTGTCTTTATATGATGGACACGCATTACGATAACTTTTGAACGCACTATCTGATTTCATTCAAACGTTGGTCTTTGTACTGTACATTTATACTCATCAATTAATTTGGAGGAAACATAGAACTAATCTTTGGAGTGAAGTCAACCTTTATATGTAATAAAATGATGCTTCTAAAATTCATTATTATCAATTCATGAACTTGCATGGGTATAGGTAAACTTTTAGGAAAAAAAAACCACAAAACGATAGGCCAGAGGTTTGCAGCCTACAGCACGCATACCAGGAGTGGCACGCGGAACGATTTTAAATTTCAAGCTGAGCGATTTGAATACAAATTAATTTAAAATCTTTATTTTTAATTAAAGTCATTGATGTAATAATTTTAATAACATTTTTTCATGTTTCAATGATTCAATAATTTTGTTTCAAATTTTCAAAATAATGTTTTTAGAACTTAAATTCTGCAAAACAAATTTATAACTTTAGTATTTATTCTGATTTATTTGATTCATATTAAAATATTAAATATTCAAGAAAGAAAATAGTGAATTTAATGTATCCGATTTAGAAACAGGTTGTTACATTTATATTTCACAAGATCAACTTAAATTGATCCACCTTGGTGGCGTAGCTATCAAACGCGCTATCTTCGTGTTGAGCTAGACTGTCGAAGTACGGGGATATCTAGGTTAGAATCTCGGTCGGGTAAACTGGAGGTGGTTTTGCTAAGTGGTTTTCCATTCTCCCTCCACGCAAATGCGGAATCACTTCCTCTAAATTCAACCTTCCCATTTCCTAACCCACTAGCGTAATTAGTACTTAAGCGTATAAACCTAACGGGTACTAAGACGTGGTGCTAAAAAAATAAAATAGAAAACTTAAATTGGTTTTTATGGTTTTACTAGTTAACTAGTATAAAAATATACACGATTTGAGTGGGCTTAGGTTGTTTGGCATGCTGATCGACTTTGTAATACTACTTTAGCACAACACTACCAAAAGGTTGCCGACCCCCGCACTAGGTGACTCCAACCTCCCCGTAAGGGTCAAAACCAGACAATAAAAGACTAACGCCTTTGTCGTAATGCCCACAAGTGCAGGTTTCAGTCGTGTTAACCAGTTGCTCATACCTTCACTTTATTTTTATTTTCTCTGCAGACCTCCCTATCTCCAGGTCTTAGTTACGTGGCAATGAAGGCATTTTGCATTAACCCGACCCAATTAAGTTCAAGGTAATCCAGAATCCTCTCCACGGTTCGTAATTATCCGTTTATAGTAGTTTTCTCTCCTCTATTATCCCTCTCGTCCCACCTTTGTTAGATTTTGCTTCTAAGTAGGATATAAGTGGATTAGTGGCCACTTAACAATAGTTACACCTAGACCGATTGTGAGTTAAAATAGGGGAAACGGTAGCTAGTTTTCATTCATAATAAATTGAAACTATTAAAATAAGAGTAATTCAAAAATTGTTTACTTTTGTTTGTTTGTTTAAGATTAACTGTAATATTAGAAAACAACAAAAATGAATCGGTGTTTTTTTGCACTCGTCACTTGACAACAATTTTAACACGTGTTTTTCATTTCAAAAAAACTATTTTTAAATTTTTTTTTCACCTATAAAAGGAAAGTATCGTAATCATGACTTACGAGTTTATGATGAATCTTGATGTTGTAGGTGACCTGGCGTTCTAGGGGTAAGGTGTCAGACTTCTGTGCTGGAGGTTTGGGGTTCAATCCTCGGTCCCGGCACAGATTTATCTGATTACCAAACCCTTCCTTCACCTCTAACAAGATGTGTATTAATCACAACTTGTGAATGTGTGGAATGACCAGGCCTCCACCGTGGCTGGATTCCACGTTAAACTGTAGGTCCTCCATTTCATCTCACAATCACCCTACCACTCACACATAGCGTAAGTGCGTACAACCCGAACGGGTAGTAAGACGCGGTGCTAATAAATAATAATAATAAGAATAGTAATAATAATAATATATAATAATAATAATAATATATATAAGTACGTGCACCCGAACCCGTAAAAGTGGATTCTTCAATTCAAATGTGGCCTGGATCTAAAATAATTTGATGGATTTTGTTCAAACTTGGTATTTAGATGTTATACGGCTATGCCTCCAGACAATTTATCATTTTGACCATATTTTTATTGTTAACAACGTAACTAACATGTTAGGCCTACTATATTATGAGTGTTATTTTTAGCTATTGATACCATCTATAAAAAAGTGGAGGCATCAGATCACATGACCTGACATATGAATACTTTTATAGTTGTTGAATGAGGCTATTTATATGAATATACACATAATTAGTACAATATTAATAAACTATGGCCCACTGTAGTGAAAGCATGGTCAAAGGCGCTAATCTCTCAATAGACTAGACTGCCAATGACAGAGAGATTGGGGTTTAAATCCCACCACGTTTATATAGGGCAGTTTTCCAAAATGGTTTTCCATTCTCTCTCTAAGCAAATGCATGTACCCTACCATTAAATTTTACCTTCCTCATCTCTAGCTCGTAAGTTTAATTAGTATATTTTATGTGTATAGGCTGAACTTTGGGAGTAAGACATGGTGTTAACAAAAATAAAAACTATGACTAACAATGGTGTGAACGGAAGCTAAATGCCAAACTTATCAAGTATGCCTCTCTAAATTCTACCTTGGACTCCCTTATTTTATTAGAGTAGCTAAATGCTTATAGATAAGACCGATAATAAGACTTGGAGACCAAAAATTTGATAAGCTATCAATTATTTTATAAGGCTACATAATAATTGACCAATTTTGTCCAAAATACAAGGTAATCCAAATGATGTTATCTGATTTCTACAAATCTGGTTAAAAACCATGTGTTTGTTATTACACCACGTCCTACTACATATTCTACGTGTTTTAAAATGCTAAAACTGTAGTCTAACACTAGTGCAATAAAGAGAACGTCTTTTATAATTATTTTCAATTCTCATTTATACAGAATAATCTAATATTCCCAAGAAATAGTTGTAGATTATAGTATTTTTTCTAAGCCAACAGTTGTGTTCGAAGATGTATTTTATTTGGTTTTTGAATGCGATAATATTTCCTAATTCAGAATACATAAAAATAAAATAAATATTTTTTGGGTCTTGAGATAATTGTTAATTATTAGACTAAACTAAATCCGTTAAGTACTCTAACGTTGTGTTACGCAAAAGAGATTCAAACTAGGAACATTTATATTTTTATTTTACTTAACTCAGATGTTATAACTGACTGTTTTTTATATTATTTATTGTATAATGTTTTTATAATTTATTTTTGACTTCCTCCTTAACGCAGATGGTATGTGGCACCAGAGACCACTCTTAGAGGAATTTCTTATAATTTGCACCCTGCTGGACTTTATATCTTATTACTCATCTAGGCTATCTACATATTTAACTAATATGGTAGTAAAAGAGGGGTTTTAATTAATAGAAGATGTACAAACTTTTGTGTAAAAGGAAAGTGGGAAATTAATTAGGCATGAAACACCCAGATGGAATTCTAGCACCAACCTTCATATCATCGACCAATTTGATTAGACAAGAATAGAGTCCTTAGCTATGTGCCCACTGATACCAATCGAGATTTGAACCAGGATCTTTCAGAGGTAGAAATTGAAACAGGATTTGCATTTAATTAACCTTAACCTTCTTTTTAATTTTTTAATTGGGATTCTCAACTATTTAATATCAATAGGGACTATGTTTCTCTTCTAAAATTTAGAGTATTAAAAAATAAAATTAACTTTTTTTTATGTGTGCTTCCAACCCATCCTTACTTTTTGTCAGATACCCTAAATTGAACTAATAAAATATACCCACCATACAAAAATAAATGTACAAAGTAAATTAAGTGGTATCAAATAGCTATACACACAGCCTAAAATGATCGTTTTGATTTCCGGAAAACATGCAGCAAAAGTGTCATCCCATTGGTTTATTCAGCCGGCAGCCCATCCTTGAGCAATCGACCACCCCAATCTCTTTTCACCCTAGTTCTTTATCTTTTTCTACTTTCTCTTCTCTCTCTGACACAGAAGACGGGGAAAGAATATCTAGTATTTGAGGGTCGCGCGTGGAACGCCTTAAAAATGGCGGTGGTGGTGGTGGTGGCGGTGGTGGTAGAACCAGGCCCTGATCCTGAGGGCTGAGGGTAGAGGGGAGGGTGTTGGTTGCCGTGGCAACGCAGGCCTGGGATGCTGTGTGCAGACCCCTCCGGGCGACATTGCAGCCGCCTCGGCTCGGCGTCAGGATTCCCACCCAAACGTATCATGACGCCAACGTCCACCCATCCGCTCAGCTTCCTCTCTCTCTTGCGTGCTCTTTCTCTTTCGGTCGTAATATCAATACACCCACTCCCTTCCCCTTCCCTCAAGCTTCTAACCCTCTGCCTTGCACACCTTGCTACGGTTTGTATGGGACTCGTACAGGATGGCTCGGAATATCGGAGACTCTGCCACAAGTCGTATATTTCTAAGAGTCAAAAAAGAGTTTCTTTAAAACAACTAAACTAATACTAATTAATATATAATTTAATTCAAAACCAGAACTAACTATTAAAATATAGACCTAAAGCAAACCATATCCTCCTAATTTCAATGAAATCCCAGCTAAATTCATATAACCTGAAACAGAGCTGCCACATCAGCTTTTGGTAATCCCAAATGAACTAAAAATACAGGTATATTAACTAAATAGGCCAATACTATACCAAGATAGAAGATTAAATATTCACAATTAAAATCATAAAATAAATAAATGATAATGATCCAATAAAATAATATCAATATAACGCTGCTACTAGAAAAGAGAATAAAGCAAATAAAGTATAAAATAATGGATAAATTATATCGTGTAACCACTCATTTTGATACCTTCATCATAATATAATAATAAAGTAGGAGTTTATTTTGACTCAAAAGATAATAAAAAAAACTAGTGCTAGAAGAAGTACAAAATAGTATTATTATTACTAAAAAAAATCATTATTAAAAATATATTATAATAGGAACAACTTAGATTAACTGTGTCATAAGCTTAAATTATCAAAAAACATTCAAAATCTCGTTAAAATTTATCTATGAGAAATAATATTGCAACCTAAGTTACATCAAATTCTTAATTTAGCATTAACAAAAAAAGTAAGCTCATAACAATATTATTGGAACCAATTATCAAATTTTTTTACTACCCTTTGCAGCCAAATTAAATAAGATATTATTATAAAAAAATGTTTAGGAACTTATTTTAAAATTTGTTAAGACTCACAAAAAAATTGTTAATATAATTTGAAAAGGTTTTTTGATATGTAGCCATTTGGCTAAATTGGGCGTTGGTATTGTTTAGAGATTTAAAAAATTAGATAAAAAACAACGTAGCCAAAATTATACACCGGGCTGGAAAGGGCTTCAAAGGATTCTAAAATAATATAAACAAAATAAATTTTATCACCGTAATACTTTAAAAAGTGTTGTGTTTGGAATGCTCTTAAAAAATACGATTTGTCACAAGTGTATTTGATAAAGTGTGCTTACGATGCACTTTCTGGACCAAGTAATTATATCAGTTCAAGATCTATGAAGTGTTAGATATCTCAATAGACGAAACATCTAGTTCTCATTCTTCGGTTAACTATCTGAGAGGGAAAAACACAGTTTCGCCAATGAAGAATTATTTGGTCATACCTGAAATCGAATCTGTGACCATTAATTAAATAGTCCTAGACGTATATTCTGTACCGACTACCAAACAGTCTAAACTTTGGAGGAATACAACAAATTACATTGGTTGAGTAATTACTTTTGTAGATATATAGCTATATACAAATATATATATTTCTATAGCTTTCATACAGTATTTTCTTTGGTTTATTTATTTAATTTATATTAAATGATTTATTAACTATTTTTTCTAAGGCCGGGTCTTACTAAACGTTTGGGTTATACGCTTATGTATTAATTACGCTAATGGTTTTAGGGATTAGGAAAGTTATATTTAGAGGTAGTTTACCTGCATTTGCGTGGAGGGAGGATGGAAAACAATTTTGGAAAACTGCCCTCAGTACACTAGACTGAAATTCGATACTCGATCTTCTCGTCATCAGCAATTTAGTCTACTGTGAGAGTAGAATCTTAGACGATGCAGCCACCGAAGTTTGTGATTAATTCATTAAATAGAAAACCTGTGTTTTTTTTAACATTACCTTTTACTACACGTTCGGGTTGTATGAATATGTAGACATACTAGCCACTATTATGAATGAGGAGGTTTGAATTTGGAGTAAGTACCCACATTTGCGTGGAGGGAGAGTGTAAGCCATTTAGGAAAAACCACCCTCAGTGCACCTGACCAATATTCAAACCACGATATCCCCGTCATCTGCAGTCCAGTTTATTAAGAGAGTAATGATGTCTTCACCCAATGTTTCTCAACGTGTGGTCCGTGGTGGCTTATCAAGTGGTCCGCAGGATCCCAAAATATTTATTAAATTAAACAATGTTCAACATATATAATGAAAAAATGTAAATGTCAAATAATAAAATATGAAATATTTTGCTGTATTTATTTTATTTTACAGACAAAAGTCAAATATAAAATAATATCTGTAGAATGTTGAAATATTTTAAAAACTATCCCTTATTAATTCAATGTATTACATGATTTATTTCAACATTTCATTATATGGATCAATTTTTGTCTTTTATTTATAGTCGCAAAATGGAGTTACCTCAAAATAATAGTTTTTCCTTCATAGCTTTCAAACATCTGCTCCCAACATGCACATAACTTCCATTTGGTGGCTCTCCATCACCAATACTTTAAGAAATATTGCCTTAGATAATTAGACTATTGAGGCAGATAAATAACTAGTTAGAATAGATTCTATGTGTACTATATTTACTTTCTTTTAACCCCTTGGAGAGAGAATTATCGTTATCGTCAAAAAAATAGAGCTTAGGGCTTGTTTATAATATCCCTGAAACTGATAAAATAGTTTTTGTTATACAGTATGACTGTCTGTATTTCAGCCTGGAGCCGAAACCATTTTACTGATTGGGTTGAAACTTGGTACCGGGTTTTTTTTAGGTTTCCCCCGAGTGTATTTTGGAATAAGTCATCTAAACCTAAAATTTAGGGTAGTTTGATAAGGGTCAAAAAGAGAACAATAATAGTATTTCTTGGAATCCGCTCAAATTATTTTGATTTAACTTCTTATATAGGCACTGTTTAGCACTTTAAAAAATTGGGATTCTCATTTACCCCTGAAAATTATGTTGAGGGTAATTTACAGTTGCAGAAATTTATAATTTTGATCATATATCAGCAACTATTTGAGATGCTAAATAACTTATTTTTGTAATGTTGTAGGTTACTATTAAAAATAAAAATATTTTATTTAAGATTTATTTTTATAAAACCAATAATTTCTGACATAAGCTAAGATTTTATAGGCTATAGATTTTGTACGGAGATCGTTGAAAATGAAATTGATTGAAATGCTCTTTGTTATACAAAGATGCTACTCTTTTCTAACTATGTTTCTGCTACAGTGTATTCTATTTCATTTATACTATTTGGTGAAATGTAATTTTCTTTATTTTCATCATGTTTCTGTTTCAATATATATTATTCCGTATCACAAATCTTACAAGTGTTTAGTAAATGTTTCTATTTTGAGAAAAAAAAGAGAGAAAGTCTGTGCAGTGCATCATACAATTAATTTTAAAATATAATTGAGAAAGGTATTTTACGAAAACCTTGAGAGGTAGGATGTTAAAACTTTCTTGACTCTCCTATATTGTAGCTTAAATTATAGTAACGTAGTGCAATTAGTCGAGGTAAGACTGATAAATCAAGTGTAAATAGGCATACACAATTCTTGTTCATATTATAATGTTAGTATAACTGCATTTACCCTAAATTATAAAAACACTAGTGATGACTTTAAGCTATAAGAGGTTATTTTAAGTGAAATTCACCATAAGAATAGGGTGAATAGTGTGAATAGGGTAGCTTAATAGTTTCATTCAGTAAATAACGTCTTTAAAATATCTTAAAATAAACTGCTAGAATAGCTCAATCATATTCTACCTTAGAAAAATAAATTTAGGTTTGATTTATCTCAATTCAAGTATAAGATTATATTAGTATTTTCATAAATGTTTTTAAGTATGTTTGGGTGTCTGCCTTTTAAATCAATTTGTCAAAAAAAAAAATTGAAGGTGTAATTGTATTTTCAAAAAGGAACAATGCTTAAGAAATGTTATTGCCCTAAAATAAAATTTATTTTTATAATATCAACCTTATAGATAAGATATAATATGTATGTGTGTTTAGTTTATTACGAGAGTAGCTAGCACCTTAGCACCTTGATATATAGACATATACATATATATATTTATATTAGCACCGAATTTTACTAGTCGTTAGGCCTATACGCATATGTACTAATAACGCTAATGGGCGAATGGTTTGGGTAACCAGTAGACATAGGTTTCGTTATTTTGTAAGTCATGTGCTGACATGTCCTATTTATAAGATTAATTGTATGTACTTCAATTAAAGAAGCAGTCTTTGTGTTGTAAAAATGAAATATTTGTAAACACTATAGTTAGCTTTGTAATGATAAAAAAATTAAAGACATGTGACACTAAGCATCCAATTCTCCAAAAAACAGAAACGAAAAAAAAAAAACATGAACATTCTGCTGGTTTATAAAGTTATTGTTAATCTTTATCCAAGGATTGCAGTGAAAAAAAAATTAGATATGCTCCTTAAGATGGTTTTCCTATTCTGAACCATATTTAAACTTAAATTTAAAGCATGGAGGTGACCTGGTGGTCTAGGGGTAAGGTGTCGGACTTCTGTGCTGAGGGTCCGGGGTTCAAACCTCGGTCCTGGCACAGATTTATCTGATTTCCAAACCCTTCCTTCACCTCTGACAAGACGTGTATTAATCACAACTTGTGAATGTGAGGAATGCCAGGCCTCCACCGTGGTTCGGATCCCACGTTAAACTGTAGGTCTTCCATTTCATTTCACAATCACCCTACCATTACACATTAGCGTAAGTGCGTATAACCCGAACGGGTAGTAAGACGCGGTGTTAATAATAATAATAATAATAATAGAGCATGAAACTATACAAAGAAAGGCCTAAATCTTCAGGTAATCATCTTTTAGCTCAATATTATTTAGAGCGTAGGAGTTTAACGATACCAATTTGTAGTTCCATCAGATAAACAAATTATTAAAAAATGTGTATTTGAGATAAATAATTATTAAAAGAGGGAGCTTGTACTGTACATGAAATAAATACCACGTATTGAAATGTGCTTTAATTGGTGTTTTGTTATATATCTAGAAGCAGATCACTGGAATCTATTTTGGAAGCTATTTTTTAAAACTATTTCCAGAATATATGAATTTATTAAAATAAATAAAGCTATCTTAGACTAAATTAGTATGACGTATGAGACCAATTTGACCTTCAACCCGTGACCACATAATTGCGTCTTAGGGATTATTGTTCATCCAATGACGTGTCAAAAAATTTAACACGGTGTGTACCATAGGTTTTTGATGCTTTTCGTATTCAATCCTACCTGCTCCTTGAATTCTTGCCCCATTTTATATTTTATGGCCATTTGAATTGGGGAGTGGGCCCCATCGGTAAGAATACATTGGAGAACGTTTTAATATTCAGTAAATTACCCATGATGAGTTTTTGCCTAAAAATAAATATACAATATTATTTGTAAAGTCAATCACTCCTAAAATACTCACTTGAAACGAAATCGTTAAAGCCATTTCTATAATATTTCAAGTTTTTGAAAAATCAGTCATCTTAAACTACCCATAAATCAGTTTGTACCTCAAAAACCAGTACAGAGTGTTACTTTTCATGTCAAACACTCCCAAGATACTCATTTGGAAACAAATCACGTTCCATATTTAATATAATTCAAGTTCTTTGAAAAACCAGTCATCAGTAAACTACTCATAAATAATTTTTTTACCACAAACACAGGTAAACAGTGTTATTTGTTATTTCAAACACTCCCAAAATACCCAATTAGAACCAAATAGTTAAGAGTCATTGTAAAATATTTCAAGTTTTTGAAAATTCAGTGAGCAGTTTACTATCTATAAATGAGCTTTTACCCCAAAAACAATTATGCATTTAATTTTCCTTACTACACAAGCTCCAGTTTTACATTTTGAAAAAAATTGTTACAGCTTTTTTTTTTAAATTTGTATTTTCAAAAAGTTCTGATCATTAAACTATCCCTCAATGATGTTTACCCAAAAACCAATTATGCAGTGCTATTTGTCACGTCAAACAAATCCTAGATATGCATTCTGAACAAAATCGTTTTAGCCATTTTCGAAATATTTGTAATTCAAATAAATTACTCATTTGTAAACTACCCTTATACTTAGGGCTATGATCAAAATAAAAAAGTATTAACTAAGAGATCCACCATATTGTTTCAACTTTTCTTGAATAAATGTAATGTGAACAGTCAAAATTGTGCTTGAAAAAACTTATGAAACATCAGAAACGCTGAACTGTCCTGGTTAGCTCCATGATAAGAACAAAATTTCCAGGATTTGACTCATTCAAAAATTGCTGGTCATGATAGTGTAACTATATCTATTGTTATTTTGAAAATTTGAATTATTTTGAAAATGGTTATAACATATTTGGGGAGTGTTTGACATTAACATGACAAATAAATATATATATATATATACACTGTTTTTTTGGGAGAAAGTTCTGTGATAGGTAGTTTTCTGAAGTTTAAAATTGGCTTTAGCGGTTTGGTTCAAAATGGGTGTCTGGTAAAGTTACTTGTATTGTAATAGTTATATATATATATATATATTTGTTTTTCTAAAAACAATTCCTTTAAAAGTAGTTGAAAAATGACTAATTTTTATAATATTTAATTTTTTTGAAAATAGCTCTAACGATATGGTTTAAAATAGATATTGGAGGACTTTTTTTTCACTATCAATAATAATATATCTTTATTTATCCAAACTAAATTAATTTAAGTTTAGTTTCCTATGATAATTTCTAGAAAATATGATTTTTTTGTAAGATGACCTTGAATATTTAACTCAAGATGAGGATAGTTTTTCATGATAAATAAGAATACCGTTTTATTTTTACAAGTAACAAACAATTTTAGGTAGTTAAGAGATTTTTTTAGTTTGAATTTTTATAATACATTTGAACAATTAAGTTTAAAACTAATATATAAATGTGTGATCATTGTGATTAACAAAAGATGTGTTTGTTTTTATGAGGAAAACATACTTAAAGAAATGGTTTCCCACTACCCCTTCACGCAAATACAGGGACATTTACTCTAATATTATTCCTTCCTCATCCTTATTTAATTGGTATATTTTATCTTAGCACCGTGTCTTACTACCAGTTCGGGCTATGCGCTTATGTACTAGTTACACTAATGGTTTTAGGGATTAAGAAGGTTATATTTAGAGGAAGTGTACCTGCATCTGCCAACCTGCATTAAAGTTATTGAGAGAAAATAATATTGGACTACAAGAAGCCCGAGAAAGGCCATGAACTTTTACACTATCAAGGGAAAATTTACAGGAAATCTTGTTATTGAAAATATTAAAAACCAAAAGGGCATCACAAAAAATTATATGCGAGAAGAAGGTTTGGAGCCCTAAAAGGTTTAGAATTCTGTGATAATCAAAATAAATCCTGTTAGTAAGGAACATACCACAGCAAGTAGTGACAAATTCTACGTTGAACGTGTTCCAATCCGAGAGAATCAGTTAAGAGAAAGTAATTCCAAGCATTACTAGCATAATCAATCTTAGATCTAACCAAGGAATAGTACAGGCATTTAATATAGTAATAATAATATTAATAATAAAAATAATATTAGATATAGGCAGTGGCGGAGCGTGATCTTTCTTTTTGATGGGTCCAGGTCAAAGCTTACTGGTAGTTATTTTTTTCTCGCCACGTGTTAACATGTTTGAATTTAAATTTTCCTAATTTTTTAAAATCACTAGAATTACAAAGTCACCAATTCTTGAGTTTTATCATTGTGGCCTCTTAATGCCAGTTCAGGATTACCACAGTATTTTAAGCATGATATTACTATGCCTAATATATGCCTATTTTTGACACGTGTTCATTGTGTTTTTGGACTTAAATTTTGACTGTGGAATCTATACGTAATTCAATATATACTGTTCCAAATTTTTTAAGCTTATATGCATTTTCCAAATGAATTGCACATTTCTCAAGTTAGTTAATTCTTTCATTTAATTGTTTAAGATTGTCACAGTCTATCGCACCACCAAATAATTAAAAAATAAAAACCAAGTAACCTCTGTTTTTCTTCACTCACAGTTAACCACATATTTTTACCAAACCAAGAATTAGAGAGTTCTTTTTTATCTGGCCATACACCTGCATAAATGTAAAGTCATTAGGCTGATATGCTCCTAAACCATTTAATTTCAAGATCTTCTTGCAGATTTGATCAAGAAAACGGAGCTTATAATAAATAATCTATTTTAATCATTTTAATTAATCACTTTCCCTCGTAGCCTTAATTCTTGTGTCCAAGCACATAATAAAATACAGAAACATATTAAAAAAAAACAAATATAAAGCAATTTTATCGTTAGCGGACCAGCTAAGACTGGCCAATTCGCTACTCGACAGATCGCAATTGTAGGGCAGAGGGCATTGGCCTTGAGACATCTCACATTGAGCGTGGCTTCTCCGAGAGGGCCTGTCACAGAGGATCCTGCGCCAGATTCTATATTAAGTCACTCTAGCGCTGATACAGTCCTCGCGTGACGATTTGCGCAAAGAGTGAGTAATCTTAACTGTAATTCTGTTCAACTAATCCAATAATTCATTGCTTGTGGAGAATGGTGCTCCACTTCATATTCATGTTTTTTCCAAAATATTTTATTAGGATAAAAGACTAAAGAAGAAATATAATTTACGTTCAATTTTTTTAAAAATTTGTGTTCTGGCCTATCACCTGTGGCCCCCAAGGACATCCCTTTTCTAGATGTTTGATGTTTCATGTAACAGTCCTTCTAGCTATCAGCTTTACTTGCATCGGTATTCGGATGTTCTTAGGCGTAACTTTTACAACAGACTATACTTCCAATTACTGAGGGATTAGAGTTCCAATATCAATCAGGTGTACGAGGTTTTTTTCTAAATGGTTTCCCACAATCCTTCCACTAAAATAAAAGTATTTGTAATCAATTTTATACATTTCTTCACTATCTAAACTATCAGTGTAAATGTGTAAGGCCCAAAAGTGTATTAACACAATTTTAGATTAAAGTATTTAAGAGATAAACTTTAATAATTAAATTTGTAGATTTTATATTATTTTACTAAAATAATATTATGTATTCAATTAAAGACCAATAAATGTATATTTTTCGATACAATTTTCGTTTGACTTTTTAGTAATCACTTTGAAATTGGACCTCTTTAGAAATCGGTTTGCTATAAAATGGTTCTACTTTAGTGTATATATTTTAAAATACATTTATTACTATAGTACGGGCCTAAAGAGCGTATAGCCCGAACGAGTAATAAGACGTAGTGCTAAAAAAAAAAAGCAAGATTGAATAATATTTACTCTTATCTCATATCTACTGAATTATGAACGACATTGTCAAACTCTTTTCACTGAACCTGTTGTGTAAATAATATTTTAAAAGCATTTTTATTAAAGGTTGAAGGGTGTACTCTGGGTGAGAGATGGAGAGAGTTTTGACCCCTTATGCAAATTTAAAAATTGTTTCAGTCACAGACATGAATTGTTTGCTAAACTTTTAGACCTAGTAGTGGGCATACTCTCTATTAAAATAATACTCTAGCAATGTCATTGAGAAAGGAAGTTTAAACTTCTTAAATCCCTATTGGGATATCTCAAAAGCTCTCTAAGAAAATGCACAACAATATTATTGAGACTATTTTGTACATGATATTTTAATTTATATATTCTCGTCGCGTTAGGGATGAGGAAGGTGAATCATTAAAAAGTTTACCTGCATTTGCAGGGAGGGAGACTGGAAAACTATTTAGGAATACCACCCTCAGTACAACAAACCATGGATAAAACTTCAATCTCCTATATGTTAGGGATGGAAAAGGTGAATTTAGAGGATGTGTACCTGCATTTGCATTGAGGGAGATTGCAAAACCATTCAGGAAAAGCATCCCCAGTACAGCCGGTCGTGGATAAAACTTCAACCTCCTCTGTGTTAGGGATGAGGAAGGCGAATCTAGAGAATGTGTACCCGCATTTGCGTGGAGGTAGAGTGGAAAACAATTTAGGGAAAACCACCCACAGTACAACCGATCGTGGATAGAACTTCAATCTCCCTGTCATCGGCACTCTTTGTCTTTGGCGAGAGTACACCTAGCATTATTCGACCACTGAAGTAGTTACTAAATTATTTTATCTGAAGCCATCCATTTGAATCTGCATCCATGTGAATGAGTCGTAAATAGATAGCTAGAGTAATATTTTAACAAGAATCGAATGAGCTAGGATTAAGGTTAGGAAGAGAAAGGGGAAGAGCCTCCTTTTTAAATGTGCAATGGCTAATATGACTCTGTCATATCCTTAAGACTACATTTTCAATCGTGGCTACACAGTCCAGATCCTTAATCACGTGACCATGCCAATCATTGTGGAAGTTGGTAACATTGTACACAATTTCGAAAAAAAAAATCATCTATAGCGAGTAATGTTGTCTGTGTTAGCAAGGTGTAAGCAGACGATATTTCTGCGAATCAATATTCTGTCAAAAGAAAATATATTACAACCTATTTTTGAGAAATATACCTTAAATGTAGGCCAGGAGGAATTTGAATAAATATGTTCCATTAATGTGTTTTTATAATACACTTATAACTCGTTATTGAAATTGCTTTAATTTGAAAATGAAAAATAAGCCAAATAATTATTTAGGCATTTCTGTATTCCCTCTGTAAACAAAGCAAATCATTTTACTTTTAATGTTACTTTCGTGTTTACTACATGTCTTATTTATATCTAGATTTTTTAATACGAATATAGCTAATTATAAAATAAAACATTAGTAAAAAAATTATAATTATGTTCAATAGGGAACCTTACATATTTATTATGAGTGAATTGACTTGGATGATACTAGTTAATCGAAAAGGATTTTTTTAATTCCGATTCATGCTTTAATTTCGATGCGTGCGCACATATTTTCTTAACTGGGATTGGCAGTCCATATGGACATAGTCAGAGAAAGTTAAAGTTGATCCAACCTCTACGGAGTCATAAGTAGTAAGGACTTACGGATAAAGACTCTGTGGCCAGACTCATCTACTACTGTAGTAACTATCTCATATGGATCAATAAGTACCGTATGGAAGCAAAGTCTATGTTCCAGGTTATTAAACTCCCGCTTTCTCTTCCAATATAATCGTTTTGATAGCATTGAAATAATCAGAGCTTTATCGTGTCTTTATTTTTCTTTTATATATTTTGTTTCAACTACACTGTAATCAATCCTAGATAAACGAGTTTAATATGATAGTACTATCACTAATCACTAGTAACAGTACAACTTAATAATAAACGAGTTTAAATTTTAAGCTTTCGTATTGCATACACTGATTCCTAGTTTATATAGAACTATAGCTCATTTCTGATCAAAATTATTTAAATGTATACTCTCCTTACCTAATTATTCTGACATTTTATGACGATAAGACATTTTGGTTATTTTGAACAAAGTATTTAGGAATATATTTGGTCCTGAAAGGGATGTAGATAATTCAGAGTGAAGGGGGTTACGTAATAATAAATAATATACCCTGTACTCAACACCACATATGGTTGGGGTAGTCATATCTCGCAGGTTACGGTGGGTAGGACATGCAGAGTGAATGGAAGTATCTAGAACATTGTTCAGAGTACTGACTGACAAACCCAATGGGAACAGACCAATGGGAAGATGGGAAGAACTAGACGCAGATGGGAGAATATTATTACTTTATTTTATTTATTTGAGGTATTTATCTTGCACTTTCTGAACTGGTTGATTGTATCAGTTTAAAGATTATTTCTATGAGCGAGAGTAAAATGGCTTATCATTTTGTCAGGAAAGGTATTTTCACATATCTTCCAGGGCTATTTTAGATGCCATAATCGACATGGGACCGACGGCGTTACTTCCCCTTTGAAGGAAATTATGCTATGGATTTTTATCGCTCAAGGAAAATCCATCAACCACAGCTGAGTTTGAAACCATGAACATAGGCCCCTGAAATGAGAACTTTAACCCAAGACCACCAAGTTCGACAAGGGATAATATTAGAATGGACCTGAAAGAGAGGATGTAATGAGGTGGATTGGATGGAATTGGTTCACAATAAGAATAGGTGAAGTACTTTTTTAAGTGTGGCGATGAACTTAAAGTTCCTAACTCTATGGATTAAGTAAAATATTAAGTCAACAATATATTTGATTTACAAATAGGTAAAGTGATATATATTAGTTTAACTAAGCCTATATATATGTATATATATGTGTGTGTGGTGTGTGTGTGAACCGCAAGAAAGAGAAAGAACCATTTAAGCTAAAAGTAGCTAGATTATCAGCAGGAAATAGAATAGAGTGAGCCCGCGTGGTCGGAAAACGTTGGCAGCAACAAGGCTAGCAAAGCATTCTAAAAATCATCGCTTCGAGCCCTTCAAACTAGGTTTCCTGTTCCGTCGGCTGACAATGGGAATGAAATCTCTTTAAGGCACCGTTTCTTTAGGTCTTTCGATGACAGAAAGAAAGTGTGGAGCACGTTTATAGTGGAGGCTAATAGCGTTGATGTCGCCGCGTTTTGCCGACCTAAAAGAAATCTACCCCCACAATACATTGAAGTGGGTGTTATATATTTTTTCCCTCTTTCAATAGCATTGTTTGAGGGTGTATTCGCTATTTCATTCACCGCTTTATTTATTTATACCGCACTCAATTATATTGGTGAATAACGGTGGGGGCTATTATGGTGGGTAAATGAAGTACTTCAAGCTAACTACATTGCGCCTCTAAAAGAGTAAAAAAAAAGGTCTTTGTTTTCTCCGGTTTCTTTCTTTTCTTTATGTATGCAAGCTGATCAAAGGCAAACCGCTATTTCCAGACTTCTTGATAGTGTCCTTTCGCCTAAAAGACTTATTTCCTATGCAAGAGAGTTGTAGAGGTTGTAATCTTATTTTTGAATGTTAAAGTTTATGTTAAAATTAACGGAATGGTCCAAACGGCGTTTCTTGTTTATGAAACTCGATAAAAGTCTTTGGAAACATCCTTGAAATTCGGTTTGATACCGTTGAAAAAAGAAATGGAATTAAATACAATATTCCAATAACTCTTTCCAAAATAGGTCAAATTTTAGTAGTGAAATAAACACCAAGCAAATTGAGTAAAAATGAATAGGCAATAACCCGCCTCATTGACTCAGTTAGTTAACGCGCTATTTTCTTGTAAAGCTAGACTGCTGAGGACGGGACGATTGAGGTTCAAATCTCAGTGGGGTGAACTGGGGGTGGTTTTTCTGAATGGCTTTCCACTCTCCCTCCACTCAAATGTTGGTTCACTTCCTCTAAGTTAAGCCTTACCAATTCCTAGCCCATTAGCGTAATTAGTACTTAAGCGTACAGCCCGAACGGGTAGTAAGACTCGGTGCTAAATAAAAAATAGGCAGTAATAAATATTACAAAATTATAAATTTTTGCTTTCCTCTTTAATACTAGGGGTACCAGTTATCAATCAAAAGAACGATGAATAATTATCATATCACTAAACAAATTCTTATATTGTGGACTTTATTTAATCAACCACTAAAACCTATTTTAGCCTACACTAAAGAAATGGTACTCTACTTTACCTTGATAAAATAACTTAACTTTTATTCGTATCAATTTTTGAATCCTCAAATTTCCTTTACTAAAGGCCTACGTTATAAAGGCCTACATTATTTAAACTAAACTAATCAGCTGAGTTCAACTAACTAAATATAAACAATTAAATTAATTTGACTTATTTAGTAACCTAATTTATCTTGATTATTTATCTCAAGTAACTATACCTAAAGATTTTGAACTATCCTGCGTTTTTATTAAATGGTATCCTACTCACCTTCTGTGCATATGTGAGTAGATTATCTACCTCTAAAATTCTTCCTTCTACATCCCTACCCAATTAGAGTAATGATCATATATGTGTATAACCTGAACCGTTAGTAATATGCTGTGATAAATAAATAATAAATAACCTAATCCAAACTTACTTAATTTTAACATAACCTAGTCTAGCCACATTTAACTCAAGTAAAAACATGAAATACATTTTTAAAATACATAAATACAGTTAGAATTATATAATTGTTTGTATGACTATTACTATGAGCAGAGTTATAAATTAAACGATTATGAATTATTTCTTTTATTCTAAAAGTACCTAGATATTTCACATATGAACCTAGTAGTCAAAGATATCACATAACCCAATATTATAGGGGACCAAATGACATTAGATTAGTTTGAACAATTAGAGCTAAAGTGGAATTTGGAACGATAAACTTAAATAATAGAGCCTAAGCTATTACTATTTTGATAAGAGTCCAGTCATCAATATGTAGATATGTGTATAAAATCCCGAAAGGTTAAACTTAATATATCATAAATATTTATAACAATAGAGCGCTAATTTATCTTCTCTTTTTTTCTATGAATAAAATTAATAAAAAAAATCTCTTAAAACCCTTTAATCCCGTCAAGCTGCATGTACAGTACAGTACAGTACTGTATTATTGCATCCAAAATTAAATGGTTGAATATGAACAGGACCTTATTTTAGAATGTTTGAATATAATTGGTTTACATTCGTCGAACTTACACTTGTAATTGTAAATTGAAATTTTAATTCACCGCAGCATTTTCAAATTCCTGAACATGCGATTCATGGTATTTCATCTCATCTCCCTAAAATCACCTGCCATTTTTTGGATCAATTTTCACCCAACACCAATGAATAGTTGTCTATTTTAACTTATTAATACACATTCAATGCATACCAAAAAGCTTTGATTAAAAACGAAGTGTATTTATAAGTGCGAAGTGTAGCAAATATTTAGTTCAAATTCCAACAGGTTTGTGTTGTATATATTTTCAATTCTATGCACAGCATATTTGTTTAAATTAGTTTTGATGTTTTTCCTATGTATCGGCTGAACCAATAATGTTCATGCCCTTATGTAGTCTGCGTGGAATTACATGGGGCAATTATCATAATAATAGCTTGTTGTTGACAAATAAACATAGCTTAATTTCTGGCTATCTTCTTTCCAACAAATATAAATTAAGATTTCAGTCCAACTCGTCTCTTTCTTATGATCCCATCATGCATACTTATCTGTTAAAAATAATTCAATAATGTAACTCAACTTTTGAAAATAATCTAAATGAACTTCTATTGGAGTTAGTGTCAAAGTTTTAATCGGACTTTAATTTAGTTTGTTTTTAAATTTTTGAAATATTATTAAAACACATTGGGTAGAAGTAAATATGTGACGTAGAGCATTTGAATGGATGTTGCGTGGCATCACAATGATGGGGAGGTTGAGGTTCGAATCTAGGTTGGATGCACTGAGGTGGATTTATACATCGGATTTATAACTGTGGTTTTCTCTTGACTACTAATGTAGGTACACTTCCATTTAAGTACCATCCTCTTCCCTACTTATTAGATTGAGTCTTTTTTAACCACGGTTATAAACGTACAAATACAAAATTGTAGTAGAACAATTCTCTAATCGATTTCTAAATTATACCGTGTGTTCATTTGAAAACTTTCCACCTAAATATATCGAATAACAACGCATTTTTTAAAGACATTTAAAACCAAAGTTGTTTACTTTAGAGGAGGAAGTAAGATAGGGTGGTTCGTATGACCTTGGGTGACGTTGATAAGGTCACGTTAAGACAACTTTTATTTTTTAAATGAGACCCCATATTGTAGCTCACCTTGTTGATTTTTCAAAATAGTCGTGTCAAGCTCTCTCAAGTAAGAATTATCATGAATTTATGAGCCTAACAAGTTCCAGAATCAACAACACCGGGCGTGGCATTAGAATTATTCAAACATACCACGTGTGTGTTTGTGTCTATTCTTCTGTATTCACAGAGGACATTGCTAAATGTTCAAAAACATACACAAAACATAGTCAATACTAGCGCAAGATACAAATCCAGTAGTTGTCTCATTTACTTTCTAATTGTAAGCTTCTGAAGTATTGGTTTTGAAAAATTGTTTACAATCTGGAAGAGGGAACAAAATGATTTTTTTCTGTATGAAGACGAGAAGCCAAGTTCTTAAATAACTGCCTCAGCTTTCAACCAAAGACATCAACATAAAAAATATACTGCATCATTATGTTCTGGATCTTGTTTCAAATTTTAAAGAAACTGGATTTATTGCAAACAAAAAACGGATTAAGCCTACGGTGTTGAATGAATTAACTAAAGTGTAAATTTTAGGTCACTATGTCGAAAATCCCAATAAATTAAGTGCGTGAAGTGTCTAGTGCTACTGGAGTATCAAACGGTTGAAAACCTACTTAAGTGGAAAATTAAAAACAGTGATGCGTTCAGTAATTATTTTGTTTATTCTTTTACAAACACACTTAAACTTGTAAAAATATACACACGTGCGCCTACGTACACGCGCACGCGCGCGCACACACACACACACACACACACACATATATTTCTATCTCCTCACGGTATGTTAGAATAGTTCTAGTGCCTTACCTGGCGATGCTGAAACTTGTGAAGCTTGAATTTCCTGATAATATTTACTTTAAAGATAACTTGACATCATCATTTTGAAAATGCCACGACATGAGCTACAAGAGTAAGCATTAATTAATACGAGGTCTCATTAATAAAATAAAAAGACCTTAACATGACCTTAGCTATGTTACCCAGGATCATACAAATCTCATCAAATTACTTCCGTCTCAAAACTAAACAACTTTTGTTTCAAAGTGTTTTTTTCAACAATACGTTGTTTTCGAGATATTTAGGTGGAAATTTTCAAATGCACACACAAGATACAGGTTGTTTGGAAATTCATACCAAACTGCACATATATCTTGTTTGAACCAAAAGTAATAAAAATCCACATACACTTACATCCAGAATGTTATGCCAATACCATTAAATTGTGTTCAAAGTTTAGGCGTATAGCGCCGGGATAGTAAAGCTGTTCAAACATGGGTTTACAACAAGTTGCATAGGAGTTGGCGTGCGGCATTACATACCCAGAAATCTTGCAGTATGGCAGCAGAGCATACCACAACTTATAGCAAACAACACACCAGCCCATCTAGAAATGCGAATACGTTCTGAGGGTCATCGTTAAGTGTCCAACATCACAGAAAGTGTTTGCCATTATTACGTGTCTAGTGCCATGCGTCTAGCTCCTATGCAACTTATTGTACACGCATGAATGACAGCTTTGCTATCCCATTGCTATACGCCGAAATTTAGATCACAATTTAATGGTATTAGCATAGCTTTCCGGATGTAAGAGTATAGGGAGTTTGTATTACTTTTGATTCAAACAAGCTATATATGCAGTTTGGGCTATGAGTTTCCGAACATTCTGTATACAGAGCGAGGCATTTTAAGTGGATACACCAGCATATCTCGCAAACGAAGTATTTTAGGAAAAAAATGTTTCTACTAAAGATTCTTTGTTTTTCAGGTGGAAAGAGAATAGAACTAGCAATTTTTGTTTTGGTCATAGAGGTTATTGCAGGATCAACTTGCTTTTTTAAATAAACACCTAAAAATTTCTTTTAATGGCATTTTATTAGGCCTATACACAAAAAACAAACAATCTTTTCCTGAAATCTTATTTTATTTGACATAAATACTTGAAGATAGTTTAACTTATATTGTGTATAGAAAAATTATTCAAGAACTTTTACTACTTTATTTTACTCTTCATTTACGTTAAATGCAATACTATTTATAAAATGTTCTTAATACATTTTCAAAATGATAACCATTAACCAATATAAACTTTTAAATTAGCTTTATAAAAGCATAAAAGATTGATGCGCACGTAATAAAGTCTCTCTATCAATATTTCTGCGAGCATTTCTAATTTGCCCCTTTATTTTTTCTAGAGTGATTGGTAGCTATGATACACTTTGTAATTAAGGTAGCCTCTTGAAAAAATCCAGAGATGTTAATTCTGGCGATCTAACCATCCCGTTCAATCCAACGTCCATTTAGTCCCGATCTAATATGTGCCTGCAGCAAGTGAAAAAATGTGCTGAGCCAAACAAAAACCACATTAATAACATAAGCGTTCATCGTAGCAGGCCCATCTTTAGCTCCCAGCGTGCATCTGCCTTTGTGTGTGCGCTAGAGGTATGGGAGTAATAGGGAAAAGAAAAAGACGATATGACAGAAATGTGTGAAGTGCATTCATATTTGAATGTTTAGTCGAAATTTTCCGTGATGACAGTGTGGAATAAAGTGACAAGGTATCTTGTTAATAACCAGAGTATGTCCTTATTATGAATAAATTAAGATTTTTTTCACAGTCTTATCTGTGAAGAAATTAAAATGTTCAAAAATTGCCTTTACAATTCAGTTCCTATCCAAATCTTTATATATAATTTGATAAGCCCGTTTCCGGTAGTAGAAATTACGAGGAAACAATGGAACAAATTTTGACAAACGACCACTCATATTAACGGTTAGGAGTCCAGGATGTCGGGAAAAATAGTAGTTTTCCTCAAAACCCCCATTTTCACAGAGAATTTTCAGTTTTTCACTATTTGATTAATCATCATGTAAACCGTTATTTGCTGCATGGCTGTAAATCTCTAAATAAAATATAACTCTTTGGCTAAAAAATAATAACTCAATCTTTATTTTTTGGTCCGAACACATCACAATTTTCTCTTTGGATGAATATTTATCTTTAAATACTAGTCATAGCACAGCTAAATTGAGATGCCTATACTGAGGAATAATTTTTTATTATAATGTTGTTATCCTTAATTCACATTTAAACCAATAATATACATATTTTTATTGGAATGAATCTATCGGTGATTGGCATTTAAATCAATAATATTGAGCATAATTTGAAATTTAAAATTTTAAGTTAAATTCGTGAAAATATTGTCTACGTTTTGTTTCGTGCATGATAAAATGATGTTTAAATATGTTTAGGTACTTATTATAAGCTCAAAAACGATAAAATTATTTTAAATATTGTTTAGAAATAGCCATTTTAACTAACTAAGTTAGTGTTTTGGTGTTCATCTTTTTTTTCAAATAATGGGTTTTGATGTTTATTTTATACAAATTATGTGTTTTGGTGTTCTATTTAGCGAATAGTATCACAGTAAAATACATAAATTAAGCTATATTTTCATTTTACCGCTTAATTTTGAGTATATGATATCTAAAAGTAATGTTTTGTATTCCACATTTATCTTTTCACATTCTCTCTCTTTCTCTACCTGACACCCTTTCTCACACTCTCACACACATTCTCTCTAACGCTCTCACACACTCTCACTCACATTCTCTCACCTCACACACCACACACACTATCTCATATGATCTTCTCTCATTCTCTCTCTCATACTTTATCCCTCTCTCTCACACATTATCTACCATCAGATACATTCTCTATCACAAAATTTCTCTCACACTATCTTTATTATACTATCTCTCTTAAGCTCTCTCTCAAATGCTCTCTCACTCAAACGCTTTCTCTCTCTCAAACGCTCTCTATCTCTCAAAAGATTTATCTCAAACTCCCTATCCTCAAACTCTCTCTAAATCACTCTCTCGTTCTCTATATATTAATCTGCTCTCTATTTCAAACTCACTCTCTTTCTCAAATTCACACTCTCTCTCAAACTCACACTCTCAATTTATCTCTTTAACTCTTTCTAACTTTCTCTTAAACTCTTTCTCTTACTCTCTATTTTCTCTCTCTAAACTAATATCTCCATCCCTAACTTTCTGTCTCAAACTCTCTCTCTCACATGCCCCAACATTTTTTTCTCTCTTTCACACAATATCCCTCCCAATGTTTTAAACTACCTTTTTTTCATACACACACATACACACACTCACACATTTTATCACACATTCTCTCTCACAAATTATCTTTCAATCTCTCACACACTCTCTCACTTTCTCTCATACACACTCTTTCTCTCACACACATTCCCTCTCCTCACATACACAAACACACACACACATTTTTATATATAATTTAATAAGCCCTTTTTTTCTTATAGTTGAAATTAAGAATAAACGGTTTTACCGATTTTAACCATTAAAGTCATTTTAAAGGTTAGGGGTCCAGGATGCCGGCAAAAATATTAGCCTTAAACTAAAACTAAATTTTCCTTGCGAGTTTTTCATATTTTCATTCTGAGTGGGCAGCGGCTAAACTGTACAACCATTCATTGTTTACATCACCATGAAAACCATTATTCGCGTATTATTGTATATCGGTAAATAAAATATTTCTCTTTGGTTAAAAATAATAACAGCTTAATAATTCTTACTTAGTGGTTCGGTGCAACGAATAGATAGAGAGCCTGGAGAGGGGTAGTTTTAAATTTCTCATCGAGGATGGAAAAGGGAAAATATAAGTTTTGATTCAAATCAAACAACGAAAATTAAATATCCATGTAATTTGATAGCCTTTGACGAGTAAACTTTTAATTATAAAGTCAAGTGAGGTCTTATTATATATATTTGTCCCCAATAAAAAAACTAGAATACATTTTAGTGGAATAATATACAGGCATCGCTGCAACGATCCACTAGTATAATTTTAATATTTCAACAATGTTCAGTATTAGGAACTTCTATTAACTCTTTGTCTCCATTAATCTTTAATCAGAACTGTTCACGTGCAATAGAGTTCTTGTAAAATTAATATTTATAGCCAACTGAATTACAGAGTTTATTGGCATGTGATGCATGTTTTAAACTCTGACTTCCAAATTTGATGCATATAGTAGTTGTGGTAATCATTCATTCAGAAAGTTTCGATATTTCTTTCCATTCAACGTGCCAGCAATAAACTCACTCAATATCTTCACACCAGACGTTCACAGTCCAAGGGCGTTGATGTTCAAAGCCTTTCTTAACCACTATGGATTTTTGACAGACCATGTTGTGCCTATTAACTTCCCTATGATTTGTAAAACCTGATTCATCGGAAAATAATAATTAAAGGAAAAATTTATAATTAATTCATAATTGCTCTTGTACCCATTGATTAAATCTCACTCGATTTTCAAAGACATGTCCCTGTTGCTCTTAGTGTGGTGATATATGGAATTGATGTAATTTATAAGGCTTTGATATCCTAGGAATACTTATCTGATATATTCTATAAGCGTGAGCAATGTGTCAAAAACTTAAAGAAGGATCGTTGGTAACAGCAGTTAACACTAGTATTTCAATATTTTAATAGGCAACAGTTTTTTGGCGTTTTATCTTGTTCACCTGCAAACGTCCACCTTCTGAAAACTCTTTTACAAAATGAAAAAATTATGCACACGATGGAATATTTTTCTCAGTAAATGCTGACCGTACAAATTAATTGCTTCACCAACGTGTCCACCATAAATGAAAATCATTTAGATTTTTTTCTGCAACAGTCAAGTATTCCATATTTAGCTCGCAATAAAATCATCTATAAATTACACAAAGAAAAGATAATTAGTGTTGAGTGAGTAGGGATTTATGTAAAATACCTAATAGGACTGAAAATTGTCCGTAATTTATTTGTGAGTTTGCTTTGTTTTGATTACACTAGAGTCAAACGCTTGCACTCTTTTTAAAGTAACTATTATTACTATAGTTACGTGCTTATCAATACTTTATAAAGCGAATTTAAAAGTGTATCGAAGGTAATGATCATCACGTTTAACATTTATTAAAGCTATTTTACAAATAATATTTCATTTAACATGATAAAGAATAACATAATGTGAACAAGTTCTTGAATAAAATTTATTATAAAAAATCTTAAAAAATTGATGGTAAATAAAAACAATTCTGGCCAAAATTGTTTGTTTTTTGTGTTTAGTAAAATTCTGTTAAAACTATATATTATAATTTAAAAAATAGTTAACCTTAAAATAACGTTGAAGATGACCACAAAATCGAAAATAAACTGTGCGGTTCTCTTTCCTCATGAAATAAAAATATATATGTTTTGAACAAGTTTTCTAAAATTCTTTGTTTATGAGATATTCTGGCGTCTCAACTTAAATGCCTCACCTACATAAATGTTAAGTTAAAAAAATGAAAATAGGGAGTTTGATTTTAATTTTAGTTACAATTAGCAGTATTCAGAGTGCTGATCCAAATCTTTGTAAAGAAAGTAAATATTGAGATTTTCATTTCAATGCCAAGGATTAATCAAAATTCATCAAATAAATTATTAAGATAGCCTTTGTGTTTGTATCTCCAAATGCAACATGGGACATATACTTCTACTGTTGACAGTCTTAGAAGCCATGAATATAAAAAGGGTGAAGGCTCGATTCTCAAGACAATGATGCACTTGTGTTCCAATTTTAAATGTCATAGGTGTGTTCGTAAGTACACAAAATTATTCCATACAAGATAGTTAAATTCAAAATAGGTAAACATCACATAGGAAGACAAAATTTCCTATACAATGTTATCATCACCATGTGCTGCCTTCCATATTATATCAATTAACTTATGCAAAGTAGCGTTACCATGCCCTCTGATTTTATCTCCTTGAGATAAACAATAGGAAAGGCTGATTTTACACCACGTTAATTAGCACTACATACTTTTGTAAGCGAAGTGTCCTACAGATAGGTGCATTATATTTGTATAGTGTGAGTAGTCTGCTAATTGTATAATACATGTAACTTCTTCACCTTTTAAGTTGTTTCTTTAATGTCAGAAGGATTTGGAAAATAAACTACCAAAATTATTCATCAAGACATTGCTTACTTATCAGATTCCTGGGATATTAAGAAGCACTTTTTAGTTCTGAATAGCAACTAGAGATTAAGGGCCGGCTTCATAGGTTGAGTCAAGTGTGGTGATATACTAAATATAGGATGACATCCACCTAGATTGGAATGGGTCAGTCTCATATTATGTGAAACCAGCCCATTCCATTCGAGTCTAGATATGTGTCATCATGTATTTATTATAGCGCCACACTTGAGGCGAACTCAATCTGATTACTAGACAGGCCCTTAAACTATTTAATATAGATGAACGTGATGAGAAGGGCTTAGTTAAATGAGAGTGTAGAAAGGCTTCAAAACTATATTATGAAAAACAATTACCTCTTGAGGATTGAACTTTGATCTTTAAGCTCAGAGTCGCTTATCCCTTAAGAGCCTATATCTCACGGATGACTAGCCGGGAAATTATATACAAGATTACACTCAACCAGAAAAGTATTCACGTAGCGTTTTATGCTTTCCTTACTTGAAATAAATGGTACGGCGCACCGCACAGACTTTCTCTCTCTTTCTATAAACTCGTAAGATTTCTGAACGGAATAATGTACATTGCCGAAATATTGAGAGTAGCCATTTTGTTTGGAATATTTATTAATGTTCATAAATTAAATTTAATCAAAATCGTTAGAGCCGATTTTGAGAAAATCGACTTTTTCTCTTTTTTCCCTTCAGTAAACTACCCTTAATTTTAGGGGTAGATATCCAATTCCAAAAACCCCTCGGGGAAACCCTATGAAAACCTTGGATATCAAGTTTCAGCTCAATCGGTAAAATAGTTTAGGCTCTAGTTGGAGGTACAGACAGACAGACAGACAGATGGAAATTCAAAAACCACTTTTTCGGATTCAGGGAGTCATGAAACGTCAAAATTCATCAAAATCTCGAGTTCGATTTTTTTGACGATCACCATACTTTCTCTACCTGTAAGATAGAGAGAAAGTAAAAATAAGTTGATTGGATCAATATAGTGTTTTAATTTTGAAATGATTATTTTCAAAATTGCTATGTTCTTTTAAACACGCTAAAATGGTTTGACTTGTTTCAATTCAAATGTTTTTTTTAAAAGTAGAATACATAAAAAAAATCACCACGATGGGACGTATGAAAAAACCATCGTAGTAAAGAACTTAAAACAACACTAAGAAATACCTATTGAGATTAACTTTACAATTAAGCAAGTTAAAATTAAAAACTAACCTTGTGAAACAGATTTAAATAGAAAAGTTTCCGTCACCAAAAATAATTGCAGATAACGTATCAACAACCAACCATAAAATTTTTATTTATTAACTTAAAATAAATAAATTAAAATAATTGGGATTACGTTGTCTTAGTAGAGTATTTAAATTTTGAGATTTTTTCAAACAAATGTAATGTCTAGAGGCAAGTGTGAAAGTTTTTTATTTATGAGTCCTTATAAAAAATTAAAAATCAAACTGCAAGTATTTTAAGCATTTATTTTCAAAGACCAGTCTTTAGCCGCTGAAATACCTTTATTGTTCTAATTTTCTAGCAGCCATAAGGGTGACATATATCATGGTTATCATCTATTTAAATATTTACAAATAGATATAGCCTTTGCCAATAAAATTCCAAAAGATGGATCCTTTGCTGAGAGTCACGATTTTGAAAACACTGCATGTACTCGCGACTTCAAGTTTGGACGATAAAGCTATATTATCTCCGATATAAAGTCTAGCTATGAGATGTACCACACACAAAGCGGTTTTATAGTTAAGAGAGTGTAGGGCATTTTTTGTTTAAAGGGGAATGCGGATAAGGGAGAGTGGAGGATATTACATCATAATGAGTTACATAACTTTTAGGGCCTACTCATCAACAGACATCGTTATGGTAATAAAATCTCGCAGGATATATTGGACAGGGAATTTAAAGAGAATGTAATAATCTATAACCGTGTTCAAGGTAGTGACTGGTAAACCCAATGGGGAAATACCATTGGGAAGACCTAGACGCACATGGGAGGATAACATTAGAATGTAGATGAAATATACATAGTTTAATGAGGTGGACTGGGTAGAACTAGCTCAAGAGAGGGATAGGATGTAATGAAATGGACTAGATAGAACAAGCTGAAGATGGTGATAGTATGTAACAAATTGGACTGGATAGAACTATCTCAAGATAGGGTTAAAGTGTAATGAAGTGGACTGGATATAGTTAGTTCAAGAGAGGGTTAAGTTAAATGAGCTCTACTTTATATAACTAGCTCAAGATAGGGATGAGTGGGATTAGGTTGTCAGGATATATCTAGTTAAAGATAGGGGTAGGGTGTAATGAAGGGTACTGTATATAACTAGTTCAATATCGGGATAGGATGAAATGAAGTGGAGTGGATACAACTAGTTCAAGAAAGGGAGAGGGTGTAATGAGGTGGACAGGATATAGCTAGTTCAAGATAGGGATAGGATGTAACGAAGGGGACTGGATATAACTAGCTCAAGAAATGGATGGGTGGCATACTTTTCTTAAGGCGGTTATGCAACTTCGCGAGCCTAGTGCCATAAATCAGTGGTATTCAGCCTCCGGAAGTTATGCTAAGACATCTTAGGGGGTACATAAACTTAATAATAATAATAATAATAATAATAATAATAATAATAATAATAATAATAATAATTGTAATTATAATTATTATTTATATTATTATGATCTATATTATTATTATTATTATTATTATTATTATTATTATTCACTAGATGTACCTATTGCTACTAAAATTAATGACACCTCTAAAACATATATTGACTATGCACACGGTGACTACCTTAATCTCTACAATGACTTGGCTACTGCAGATTGGACTTGTGTTTATTCTACTACGGATGTTAATTTGGCTGTAGATAATTTTACCAAGTTAGTCCAAAGGAAAATCAAAACGAATATTCCTCAAATTAATATTCTTAATTCATCCAAATATCCTAATTGGTTTTCTTCTACACTCAAATACTATATTAGGAAAAAAAAAACATTTTTTCAAAAAGTTTAAAATAACAAATAATAGTGTATTCTATTCACATTTTTCTCACTTTCGTAAATTAGTTAAAACTACTTTGATTATAGACAGAGCCAATTGTATGAACTCAATTGAAAATAGTATTAAATGCAAACCTAAAGATTTTTGGAAATTTGTTAAAAATAATCGTACGAATAAAGTTTTCCCATCCAACCTTGAAATTGATGGAAAATCTATAGCGGATCCTTTATTAATCGCTAATGAGTTTGGGACCTACTTTCATTCCGTTTATAATTCAGCTATTCCTGTTTTACCCTGCCCCGTTATTGAAACTAGCGCGCCCTTGTATCCATGCCACATTACACCCTTGGATGTTGCTAATGCTATTAAAAAATTGAGTTCTTCTAGATGTGCCGGGACAGACGGAATTCCAAGTTTTATTGTTAAAGGCTGTGCCAGCATTTTCAGCCCTTTGTTAGCCTATATCTTTAACATTAGCCTGTCAAATGAAACTTTTCCTCGTACATGGAAACAATCTGTTGTCATACCTATCTATAAAAAGGGGGTAAAAACAAATGTTTGTAATTATAGACCAATTTCTCTCTTAAACACTTTCTCCAAAGTATTCGAGAAAATCATACATGAGCATACTTTTCACCACCTTAAAAATAAATTTTCAGATAATCAACATGGCTTTATAAAAAATAAATCTACTGTAACTAATTTAGTAGAATTTCTTGGGCATGTTGCCCCTCAAGTCTCTGCCCAAGGTCAGGTTGATGCTATTTATTTTGACCAAAGTAAGGCATTTGACTTATGTCAGCATAATATTATTCTCACTAAACTTGGTAATTTTGGACTTTCTCACTCATATGTAAATTGGTTCAGCAGTTATTTGCATGAAAGATCATTCATTTTTAAAATTGATTCACACAGCTCAAATACATTTTTAGCACCCTGTGGCATACCACAGGGGTCTAATTTAGGTCCTCTTCTCTTTAATGTGTTTATTGATGACATTGGTAAATATTTGAACTCTTCTAGTTATTTACTCTTTGCTGATGATGTAAAATTATTTAAAACTATCAATTCAATTGCAGATTGTATAGATTTACAAAATGATGTTAATGGTATTCTACAATGATCTTTGGAAAATGGAATGTCTATCAATAAATCTAAGACCAAATCTATATCTTTCACTAGGAAAACTAATCCTTTCTTTTTTACTTATAAATTGGGCAGTGACAACATAGTTCGCACCCTTTGTATTAGTGATCTTGGTGTCCTCCTGGATAACAAACTTTATTTCCACTATCATGTTGACCATGTCATTTCCCAGTCATTGAAACTACTTGGGCTTATTAAATTTATTACTTCATCATTTAAGAAAATTGACTGTTTTTTATGTCTGTATTATGCCCTGGTTAGATCTAAGTTAGAATATGCTACTGTTGCTTGGAATTCCATTACCTTAACTGACTCTCTTAGGTTAGAAAACGTTCAAAGAAAATTTGTTGCTGCATGCTATGATAAATACTTTAGTAACCGGATTTATTATGATTATGATAGAATTCGAAACCTATTAGGGCTCCAAACTCTCTTCTCGCGTAGACTTTATTGTGATGCCCTTTTTGTTTTTAATATTTTCAATAACATAATTTCTTGTAAATTTGCCCTTGATCATGTAGGCGTTCTTATCCCTTCTCGGGCTTCTCGTAATCAAAAATTATTTTTTCTTAATAGCTCTTACAAGGTAAGCCCTATAGGTCGTTGAATCCATAGTGCCAATTCTAGATTTGTCGAATTCGACTTTTATCATAAAAGGAAAGCTAAACTCAGAGAGTTATTTAAGGATATCCCATATCAATAATTTATCTTGTAGAGGTTCTGCCTATATTATTTAATACTATTTAAGTTTACATTGTTTAAGTTTACAATATTCTGATCTATTTTTTGCATAATGTTACTGCTTTTAACCACTATTTGGTTATTTATTTTTAATGTTACTTTTTATTCTTATCATTATTAACTACTTTTTTGTCTCGTGGTTGTTTATCGGTATATCGCATTATTTGGCCATTTTTTGTCTATCATGTTTTCTTATGTAAATGTATGTATTGTAGGGTATGTACTTGTGTGCTTTTCAGTGCTAGCCTGTTATAGGTCTTACGACTGTTGGTCGGCACTATAATAAAGGAAATTGAAATTGAAATTGAAATTATTATTATTATATTATTATTATTATTATTATTATTATTATTATTATTATTATTATTATTATTATTATTATTATTATTATTATTATTATTATATGTATCAAATTTAATGATAAACACTGAGAAATCAAGGCCAGATTTAGGTTTTGCCTCAAGAGACCTGTATGTAGGGATATGCGATCTATGAATGCAATTTTAATAAATTATTTTGGATGTAGTTTATTTTAGATGTAGGCCTATATTATAAAATATGTATAACTTGAATTAATCAATAACAAATATTGTGTTAGAAAGTTGAAGAAGATTATACCTGCTGGTAAGAGAACTAAAAAGGTTGAATACCTTGGCCATAGAATAAGATATTAAATGGAATGAAGGTATTTTTAATATAATAAATTATGATCTAGGTAACAAAAATATATTACGCTACTTATAAAAAGTTAATAAAGTGGCTTAACTTGAAATGGAATACTAATGTACCAACGACAGTTAAGTGACATACAGCTGTAAACTAGAATTAATCAACATATTATCAAAACGTTGGTGCTTGGCTCCAACTTTATTTTTTAATATTAAAATAAATATACATGAGGAAGGCTACTTATGCCATTTAAAGTAGGAATTACGGATAGTAATGTTATTAATTATAAGTATTGAATTTTTCTAAATATCAATGTAGAAAAGGAAAGACAGACAATAATTTAGATATAAACAAAAACTTAGTGCAACGAAACAAATTAAGAGATGAAAGTTGATTAAATAATAAAAGTAAAACCATACAAGGACAACTGCATCAGTCTCGTATTGTTTTCTTTGCCGGTTATGTGGATGTCATTTTTGAATCCCAGATGGGTGTACTATAGCGGATCTTCTTAAATAATTTTCCACTCTACCTCTAGGTAAATGAGGTAACTTTTAATCCATACTTTGTTTACCTTTCTAGTTTATACTCATTATTATAAGTATGTGGATTTCTCAGAATGAGTTTCAATAGTTTGAACACACATCTACGGTGTATACACCAGCTAAATGTCATGATCATTTAGTCTGGCTTACTGTTGACAAGTTGGGGTTTGAATCCCGAACAGGTTTACCTAGGGAGTCTATTTTCTAAATGCTTTTCCACTCACCTTCCATGCGCATGCATGTATTACTGTAAATACTCTCTGAATCTTACCTTCCTTATACCTACCACACTGTATGATAAAGAGTAATAAGTAAGACGCGATGCTATATATATATATATTATATATATATATAACATTAATTATATATGACCGCTTTTTTGGTCTAGTGGTCAGAATTCATGGCAAAGATCCAGAGGTCCTGGTTTGATCCACGGATCTTCCAAAATTTATCTGTAAAGCATTGGTTCTTGAACTGAGTCAAATTCAGCCTCCTTAGGGAAAATGAGGAGCTACTTGAACAAAGAATTAGCAGCTCTGGCTTAGAAAACTGAGATTAATGGCTGGAGGGCCTTTTGTGTTAATCACATGACACACTCTAGCCGCAAATGTTGGAACTAACATCGCTAACGCCAGCGGCTGCTAGGTCAGTATAGCTCGCCTTCGTGCCCACACCATGGAGTAGTTTTTAATATACTATACATACAGTATTTATACATATAAGCTAAGCATATGTAATATATGAATATAGTTAGCCTATATGTACATATATATAGACTACATAATAATGTACAAATATTTATACATATAAATATACATATATGTGTTTTTACAAATGTATATATACGTATATATATACATATATGTATGTAAATACACACATGCGCATATATAATACTCATAAATATACTATGTGCATACACATACGTGTATACATATAGTATATAATACTCATAAATATACTATGTGCATACACATACGTGTGTACATATAGTATATAATACTCATAAATATACTATGTGCATACACATACGTGTGTACATATAGTATATAATACTCATAAATATACTATGTGCATACACATACGTGTATACATATTTATATATAGGCCTACCTATATTTAAGTCATATACAAATATATATATAAATGTAGCCTACATATATAATATATGTATATATACATAATAAATATATACATACATAACATATGTATAGATATATGTATATATTTGTTTTTTCGTATATATCTGTGTGTATACATATACCATAAGCTAAATAGACTGGGATCAGACGTAGGAAGCTTTGCTTTTGGCTGTCTGAATAGGCCTAATTTGTTTTGTTGTGAAAGTGTCACTTCTGATAAAATCGCCAAAATAAAAAACTGTGTTTCCATAAAATATATTCAACAGCAATGTAAGTTTGACTTTCCATCCAGCATAAATGATTGTATCTAAATAAGTTGTTAGAATTAATTTTAAAGTTAAGGAGATGGTTGGTGACTTGATGATAATGAAACACAAAATGGAGCCGTTTACATGTTAAAAGACTATACATTTAGAAATTTGCATAGTCGCGTATCAGTGACGTTCTCAATTACACTAACCACAATATTCTATTCGAATTTCGATTTTTTTGGGGGGTGGAGGCGGTGGGGGGAGGCGGTGGGGGGGAAAGAGTGGATAAGGGAACATTTTATTCTAAATTGTCACACCACTTCTCTGTTAACAAAGCTAGATTTAACGCCTTATCGCTCAAGTAGCTGATTGGGGGCATTGTGACTTTAGGGTGGCAATGTCAACAAAATGGCGCCTGGAGAGGGCTTGGTGTGTTACATCCTAAACAACGTGACCCCAACCTTCAGTGTGGCCAATGATTCCTCCCTTCCCCTACATTACCCCGTGAACTTGCTCGCCTGGTGGCCATTTCTGGCATAACAGCTAGAAGAACCTGGTGCAAGAAACACGTGCAGAAAATCCATAATACCTTCATTTCCACTCCACACCCCACGCCTGTTGGCTATATTATAGCCGAGATATAAAACAATAATTACATTCTTTTTTTGTGACATACAATTTAGTCGTTGTTTCAATCATATAAAATATACCATATAACAATTTTGATTATTTAAATACTTAATTTTGGCGTGTAATCATTTCAACTGTTGAAATAAGCCAAAGATTTAAATCAATATGGATTGAAATTTAAAAAAATAAAATAATATATTGATTATAGTTCAAAAACTTTTCCCTGGTGCAATCTCTAGTTTTAATGATAAATTTATAATCACATATTTTTATTTTACGACAGTGTTTTAATACCCATTTGGTGAATACACATATTTAAAACTAATCTAATGTGTAAGGGATTTGGATTGTTGAATTTATAGGAAGTGTACCTGCATTTACGTGGAGGGAAATTGTAAAACCATTTAAGAAAAACCACCCTCAGAAACACCCAACCAAGATCGAACTCCAATTTCCCCGTCATATTCAGTTTAGTTTATTGCGAGAGTAGTGCCATAGACCATTTGACCACCAAATCGGGTTATAGTAATAATAATATAATAATAATAATAATAATAATATAATAATAATAATAATAATAATAATAATAATAAACTACAGTACAGTAATAGCTACAAGTGGTTTAATATACTCAACATAAAGGACTACTTAATTTTAAGTAAATATATAATTTGCGTGTATGGTCTACATCAATATGTAACTCAGTTTGTGAAAAGATAAGCCGGCAATTATGTACCTTACACAGGGGACAACCAAATGTACTAATCCCTTCCATGGGGGCTCTTTCCATGTCCCGGTGAGATGATGTGATGATGATAGTAAATAAGGAGGGTGTAGAACCAGTGGAAACACCTTAACCTACTTTAAGCCAATATAAACTCTGGTGATCGTTGGGATAGTTCCCCTCTTGGGAAATTTACCCATGGTACCAGCTGTGAATCGAGTCCATGACCCCTAGGTTCGTATCCAGGATCACTGACAACTATTCCATGGGGCTGGATAGGTTCAAGTTACCTAAGGGAACATTAACTTAGTTTATGATAGTTAAAGTAAGCCTAGCTCAGGATGAATTAATTTTATGTTGCAAAATACTTATCGAAGTTGACTTAGCTAGTATCAGCATAGTTTTAGTAATAGATCAGTGTAGGTAGTTAAGAGGTGGATATGGATTTATTGTTGAGATCCAATAAGGTTGATTTGGTTTTAAATAGACAATATTTATTTTGGTTGCTACGTTTGAACAACCTTAGCTTAAGCATTATTGATCAAGTAAATAAAATATGTAAACTATAAAAATATACTTGACCTCAGTGGTCTTGAGGTAAAGTACTCAACTCAGGACCCGATGTTTGTGGTTTCAAACCCAGTCTGTGTCATATTTTTCTTTAGCGATAAAAATACAAAGGACAACTTCTATCGGAGGAGAAGTAAAGCCGCCAGTCTCATGTTGATTGTGGCAGTTAAAAGAATGCTGGAAGGTATGTTAAAAATACCTTTCCCTGTGAAATTGGTAGGTCCTTTCACTCTTGCTCATAGAAATTCTCATATGCTGATATAATCTGTCAGTTCATAAATTGACCGATAAATACCTTAAATAAATAAACAAAATATGAAATAGAAAACTGTCACCATTATGAATTAACATACAGAACGGAGAGTGGGGAGGGTTAAGAGGATAAAAAGTGTTGAAACATTTAATGACACTATATCTCTACTATTTTAACAACTAATGCTTCAAATTAAACTTAAAATAACATTAAAAGATTGAAAATCTTTAACATACCCTTGATTTTTGTTCAAACAATGTCTCTAAGATTGGCATCATTATATGCCATACACTGTTGTATGCGCTGATTGAAATTTGATATGACTTTGCGCAATGTCTCTTGTTGAATTGATTCAACCAGTATCACAATATTATTTTAAGTTCCGGAATTGTTCTTGGGTAAGTTGCGTAGACACGACTCTTTTCACATGCCCCTCAAGAAAAAGTCGAGAGCTGTTATGTCTGGTGAACGTGGTGGCCAAGTAATATCCCCAAATCGTGAAATGAGGTGCGCAAGAAACATTTTGCAAAGCACCTCTATTAATATTCGAAATTTCTACTCCTGAACTGCCAAAACATGTGGTTCCGGCAAGATGGGGCAACGGCCCACACATCAATGAAAAATGGCGCTGAGAACGAGACAATCCATAGATAGCTCAGTGGTAGAACTTTGACGCGTTAAGTGTCTCGGGTTCGATTCCCGTGTCCAGGTGTCATTTTTTAATTTATTCGATTATGATTGAGATACGGCTCATTTCCGTAATTATATATTCATTCATTCATCATACTTCGCCCTTCATATATACTTAATGTAATTATAATCATTCACTCACCAAGATTCACCTTTCATATATACGCGTACATAATTGAATACTGAATAGCGTTGCTTTCTTCCATTTTAAACTTTAAAACTATGCACATATCACCCGTCGCTCTGATTAAATTAAAATTAGTTAAGTCGTAACAATTGTGTTGTACTTGATAGTGTACCTAGCAAGTTAAACTTAGAAAGTTGAACTATATTATAAACGTAATAGGTATGCTTGTATGATTGATATTTAACGAACGATATATATATATATTTATATATGTGTGTTGTGTTTAGCTCAAATTAATTAAAATTAATTATTTACTTGATAAGTGCATAATATTTTTACCGCCAAATATCACGTGAAGTATTTCAGTTACGAGAGTTTCATATTTTATGAAGATCTCAGTATTTTATATAAAAGTATATTATATAATATATATATTATATATATATTATATTAATTAAATCGTCCAAGAGGTTACAAGGTATATGTGTGTATTACAGTTATATTTATTTATAATTACGCGTATACTATATATATTAACAAGAAGAGGGATTGAACGACACTCTCTTCATATCTATTCTCTTTTCTTACACCCTCCTCCTACTCTTCTGAGGCTGTCATATGTAAATGCACCCGGGCCGTCTTAGATTTAACTAGGTGCGCACTCTAGCGGTGCGAGTCAGACCGGCCTCGCTGACTCGATCGGATATTGTCCTGTTTGGGTGAAAACATAAAATTATCACCTAAACCAAGCAGAATAATTGAGCCATTGAGTAGTTTATATTTTATTTTCAGCACCACGTCTTACTAATCGTTCGAGTTATACGCTTATATACTAATTTCGCTAATGGTTTATTGGTTTTAGGGATAAGGAAGGTTATATTTAGAGGAATTGTACCCGCATTTGCGTGGGGGAGTGTAGAAAACAATTCTAAAAAAAGCCACCCACAGTAAACCTAACCGAGATTTGAACCTAGATCTCTTCGTCATCGGCTTTCTAGTCTACTGCGAGAGTAGCGCGTTAGACCACGTGGCCACCGAAACGGGTCATTGAGCCAACTGAGACACTATTTGTGACCAACATCCTCAGAGATATTCCTCTTTATGTCCCGGGTGGGAGGATTTAAGTCTCCACGTGTTGTGAAAGTAAGTGACTTTCAGTTCACTTTAAAGGAGATCTCAGTTATGAATGACTATTCGTGTCACTCAAAAATAGCAATAGTAGTAATAATCTAGCACAGTGCTTCCTTAGATCTTACAAGCACTGTATGCTTGTATTAATATTTTGTCTTACTAAATAAGGTCGTTTATTGATAGTGAAAATCCACTATTTATATTTGTTGTCGAGCAATTGGCGTTTTTCAAATTATTCTTTAATATTTTATTAATATATTATTTACAAAGCCTTGAATATGTCTCACTTATTCAGGTAATGGGGCAGTCAGAGCAATTTCTTTAGCTTCATATTTTTTTTAGCACTACGTCTTACCACCCGTTCAGAGTATACACTTCTGTACTAATTGCACTAATGGTTTAGGGATGAGGAAGGCTTAATTTAGAGGAAGTCTACCCACATTTGCGTGGATGAAGAATGAGATAAAAATAATTCAGTGAACCCAACCGGGATTCGAGCCCCAATCTTTATGTTGTCAAAAATCAAGTGTACTGTTAGAAAACGATTATTGGGGCTCTCGTATAGATTAATAGTTTAATTATTTTTTAGTTTAAGATATGAAAAACACAATTTATATTAATGATTAATGACGTAACTCCTGTGCTAAAATACAATATCATCTGCATACTGATGTGAGACTTACATATTTGTATCAAATTATGTTTGGTAAAAGGGGTGTATGTATAAGCTTCTTAGCTCTAAACTAAATTTCTACAACAATTTTAGAACATATTTTATCACAATAAATATGAAAAATATTATATACAAACACTAAATATTAACTCCTCTAGTTTCAGATATTTTTTTTTATTTGAAGACATAGCCCACACTTCCATTAAATAGACTTCTGCTCTGCGTTATATCAACTGGGCTGGCTACGATTTCAAGGAAACAAATAGGCCTGACTCTTGACGATGAGCCTCTGTTGTGCTACACTCACTGTTCATTGTTTGTGGAACGGTGATGAAGATGGTCGTGGCCATTATTTCAATTAAAATTTTTCCCTGGGATAATGATACGAATGGTGGAAAACCATTTAACTCCGTGAAAGTATATAAACGACTGCCATCTCAAATAATATACTTATTTATGTACACACTATACTCTTAATATATATATATGCATATATATATTTATTTTTTTTTTATCACCGTGTCTTAGCCTGCTACAGGTTCGGATTAAATATTGTGTACTAATTACGCTGATGGTTTTAGGAATAGGAAAGTTATATTAATAGGAATTGTACTTGCATTTGCTTGGAGGGAGAGTGGAAAACCACTATGGTAAAAGCATCCACAGTACACCCGACCAAAATTCAAACCTCGATCTACCCGTCATCGGCAGTCTAGCCTACTGCAAGAGTAGCGCGTTAGACCACGCGGCCACTGAAGCGAGTCTCTTAGTATTAAACAACATCCAAACCACTTTACAACTTTTCTCTCAGTTGTAACTTCACTCCCCCATAAGCCATCTTGAAAAATTGCCCACGGGGTAGTTAAACAAAACAGTGTGAACTTAACAAGATTGCGGAACAATAGCCTAACAGACTCTGTTGTTGGTTCGATAGAGAACGCTTTATGGTACAAAAACTCTTAGCCTTGAAAATAAAGTCTTACATGTTTCGTTGGAACGATTGTATCTTTTTTCTCTAAATAGATTGTTGTAGTCCCTTTCCAGGAATTTCAAAAATAATAAATGGGTGTGATAATATTATGTGTGTGTGAATGTGTTGCCTTGAAATGTGTAAGCCCTACGAAATATAAATATGTGGCTTGAAAGAATTTTAAGGACTAAAGTATTAATTGTAGATTTGTCAACATATATTCCAGATGATAAAATTGTTGATAACCTCTGTCAAAATTGAGGGCTTCCGGAAATATTACAAAGCTCGGGTGCAGGTTCCTGGTCACAAAAATATTTAAAATATGTGGCAAATAGGCATTAAAATCAATGTACACAATACTACACTATATACTAACTTACAAGCGTTTCGTTTTTATATCGCCTTAATTGTAATCTACTATTAATAATATAAATTAAAAATTTGTTTTTAACTCAATTCCATGGATGAATGGTCTAAGACATCACCCTCGCGTTGGACTGCTCTGCTTAACATGGGGTGATCGGAATTCAAATCCCGGTCGGGTCTTTTGAGGGAGGGTTTTTTCTAAATACTTGGTTGGGTGTGTATTTGAGGGTTGTGGTGAGAGTTGAGAGGTCCAAGTTCAATTCCTAGCATCATCCAAAAAATTATAAGAGGTGAGATTTTGGGTTCTCATTTAACAACGATGAGTTGATGTCCATAGGTCTTGGTTTTGTTGGTATTATCCGATTAATTTAGTTTGTAAGTCGTGTTTTGATATAATCATATGCTTTATAAAGTGAACGCTATTAATACCCTCTCTTTTTTAAAAAGGAAATATTTGTATCTTATCTAGTTATATAGTCTAGCTTTCTGTTACATTAGCTAATTAAAGCACGCTTCAGTGGTCTAATGGTCAAAGGCGCCATTATCATGATAGACTTGCCTGCTGATAACGGAGAGAGCATGCCAGTGCTGAGGTAACTCTTCCAGATTGTTTTTCCACAAAAAATAAAAAATAGTCCAATCAGCGTCTAATTTTACCACTAATAAAATACATGACAATGTTAATGTAGTTGTTTCCCTTCTGGTTATTAGTGAAAGTGGTAGTCCCGGTTTTAATTGGTTTTCTGATGGACGCAACCACCATAGTGGTTTGGGGTTTATGTTTAGAGTGTTTTGTGCCAGGAGGTTACGACAGTGCAAACTCTTGCGCTTAGTGTGGGTTTCTCGCAAGGCATGCTGGGAGTTAGCTCGCTCAGCCACTTTGCGCACCGGAAGTGACATCCACACTCTTCTTTCACCCGACCGCCCGCCGGAACTTGTCGTCAAGGATGGAAGGCAAACTCAATTTAGGGATCCCCATTAGTAGCATCGAGGGGAGCCAAAGAGACCTTGCAAAATGGCTGCCCTAGCAAGAGCGTATTAGATACAGAGAAGAGAAAGAGAGAAGTTGGACGCGAAGGCAAGGACTCAAATCGTTCACTACCCGGAAATATTATTTGGTCGCGTGTGGTATTACTTGAACTTCTGAGTACACTAAACTTGGTGCTTTTGCACAAACTATCCAAAACAAAATACACAACCCTAGCAGGGAGTTTGACACCTTAGCTCTGTTGATAAAACGTTCTATCTACTAATTTAGATGTCACGGATTCGATTCTCAGCAAAACCAATAATGTGGCTAGATACGTCTCACTTTTTGGTATATTAATGGTCAAAGGCTTAGCTACTGTGTTTGTCCTAGAAATTGAGCTACGGAACGTGAATCGCTATCATTAAACTCTAAAAACATTAAATGCGCTCAAAATACCATAACAAAGAAGCTACCGCCATCTATATGTACTCTACTTACTTAATAATAGGAAAAACCTATGCAATTAACAAATTATTTTAGGGAGCATCTTGATTCAAACCAGTTTCACATGCATTCATAATATATCCTTTACCCCACGAGTTCAGAGCAATCCTCTTATATTCACACCTACCCACTTCCCTTTTCTCTAAAATAGCATATAGATTTTTTTACAAAGCTCTTACAAATTTATAATTAAAATATATAGTTTTTTCTCGACCAGAAATGGCTTCCATATGACTTTTGCGTATAGCCTATTATTAATAAAAGGTGCTATGCACTGCACAGACTTCTCTTTAATTTTGAAATAAAGATCTTTACTAAAAGTCTTGAAATATGTTAATCAAAATAGTATACACTATTGCAGAAACAATCTACCAAAGAACATAAATATAATAATTTACACTGTTACAAAAACGTTGCGAAACAAGGAGCAGCTAGGTCCACCAAAGAGCATAGCAATCATTTAATTACATTTTAATTTATTTGAGGTATTTAACGTTCACTTTCTGAACCGACTAATTATATCAGCACACGACTCATAAACTAACTTAAATCTAGAACAGACACAACATTCAGCCCCAGCCATTAATTCATCACTGTGAAAGGAGAAACCCACATTTCACCAATAAATATTTTTTAGCTGTGCCAGGAATCGAAATCGGGACCCTTAACTCAGTAGACAGAAATGCTACCAACCGAACGAATATATCGGACAGCATTACAATCAATTTCATAATCCACCCACATTGGTGACTGCATTGTGTAAGGCTCTATACTCGCAATAGAATAGACTGCTGAGGACATGGAGATCATGTTTTGATCCTGGTTGGGTGTACTGAGGGGGTTTTTCCTAAATATTTTTTCACTCTCCCTCCATACAAATGCGAGTACACATCTTCTAAACTCAATCCACCTAATCCCTAAAACATTAGTGTAATTAGTACATGGGCATACAAAACGAACCGGTCGTAAGACGTGGTACTAAACGAAATAAATGGTATGGTGCCCCACAAAGACTTTCTCTCGCTTTAATCTTAAAATAGAGAAGTTTACAAAAAAACTCGTTATATTTGTAAAAAGAAATAATATACAATGTTGTAACAACCCTTTGCAAAAGAGCATACTTTTAATAATATACACTGTTAAAGAAACATTGATAAAAGAGGAACATCTCTGTCCACCAAAGAGAAAAACGATCCATTTCATGTTTCTAAGTACTACATAGAAAATATACATAATTGCTTATAGCTCAAAAACTATTAGTTTATAAAAAAAAGTATATATTCAAGATTAAAATATCTTTAATTCTAATAGTAATACAATGATAAGTTATTTCGTATCTGAAATAGACACGGGTATAGAATTAAAATTGGAAATCTATGCTTAAGTAAGGTGCCTTTAAAGTCATTTTTATTGAAAAACGAAAACTTCCTTTTTGTTTTTAATGTTAAATATTAATGTCTAGATACAAAATTTAATCAAAATAGACTAAACGGATTTTGAGAAAATCGATTTTAACTCTTTTTGCTCTTCAGTACAATACCCTTAATTTTAGGGTTGGCTATCTAATTCTTAAAAATACTCGGTGGAACATTATGAAAATCCTAGATACTAAGTTTTAACCCGAACGATAAAATAGTTTTGAATCCAGTCAGAGATTTAGAAAGGCAAAGAGACAAACAAACAAAGTCTTGAAAACCACTTTTCAGTTTCAGGGGGTCATGTAACGTGGACGTTTATCGAAATCTTGAGTTTAATGTTTTCGACATTAAAAATAGTTATCTTTCTTTAAGGAGTCAAGACAAAGTAAGAAGATCATTACACTCCACCAAAGATCATAAATACTACATTTGTACAATGATAAATTATTTCTTATCTAAATAGTTACGGATATATGATCAAAATAGGAAATGTATGCCAATTAATAATATCCTCAAAGTCTTTTTCATGGAAAAATTAAAATTAATATTTTGTTTGTAATGCTAAATAGTATATGGTTACAAAATTTAATCAAAATCATTAGAGTGGAATTTTTAAAAATCAATATTTTCTATTTTTTGCCCTTAATTTTAGGGTTAGATATCTAAATCCAAATATCACTCGGGGGGATCTTATGAAAATCATGATACCAAGTATTGACTCGATCAGTAAATTGGTTTTCGGCTCTAGTCCAAAATACAGACAGAAATATGAGATCGCAAAAAAAAATTTCTCGTATTCGGGGTGTCATGGAACATGGACATTTATCAAAATCTCGAGTTAGTTTTTTTTTTTTTTTTTTGTTGGTGACAGTAACAAAACTTCTCTCATCGAGGGGTCTAGAAAAAGTAAAATCAAAAATTAAATAGATCTAAAAGGGTATATGCAATTTAACAAGATTTTTTTAAAGGGGTGTAACTTTTCATAAATCACCTAAAATTATCAATCCATGTGAATATAATTTGAATAAATTATTAAATCCCTGTTTGTTATTAGGAATTTTAACTATTTTACATCCCAAGGATATACAATTTGCGAATTAAAGTATTTGTGATTTGTTTGCATTATGTGTGATAGAGTATAAAGTCATAGGAATAGCTCCTTCGTGAGATTAATCCACTTCTCCAGTGCCTATATGATCATTTCAAGTTTTTGTACGGTAACAGATTATTTGCTTGTGTATGAACTCGCTTCACTGGTCGAATGGTCTAAGGCGACACTCTCGCAATAAATTGGACTACAGATATGAGAATATCGTGGTTCCAATTCTGGTTGAGTATTCTGGGTGGTTTTTTTCCAAATGGTTTTAATCTTTTCCTCCACGTAAACGCAGGCACATTTCATCTAAGCTCAACCCTTCTTATCCCCAACACATTATTGTAATTAGTACAAATGCATATAGCCCGAGAGGGCAGTAAGACTTGGTGAACCCCTTGAAATTCAAACAAATTTCTTTCAGAGGTTTTGTGGAAAGGTTTGAAGGCGCAATGCCTTTCATTGATTCATTCACAATCCAAACCGTGGGCACTGGTCTCGTCTGGTCTGGTTTGACGGTGACCGGAGGTCTCGTTTCGAATATCTGCTAAGTTTACTGAAATGTTTTTTTAAATGACAATCAATATCCATCCCTCTACAAAAATGTGTGTGCACTTGATTTAAATGATACCTTTATCTTCTCTAACCCATTATTTTAAAGACGCAAATATTCCGAACGGGCATACCGAGTTTTCGTAAAAGGAGAATAAGAAGCCATTTATAAAAATACCACCACAGTGAACTTCGTATGTATGTAGTATGTATGTATGTATGTATGTATGTATGTATGTATGTATGTATGTATGTATGTATGTATGTATGTATGTGTATGTATGTATGTATGTATGTATGTATGTATGTATGTATGTATGTATGTATGTATGTATGTATGTATGTATGTATGTATGTATGTATGTATGTATGTAGTATAAGCAAGTCAGGCAATGACTGCCTATTAATCGATCACTTATATTTTGGTTGTCATTTTACCGTTACTCTTCTTAGATTATTCTGTACTATGTGTCTGCCAAGCTTAGGGTCTCAGTTTCATCTTCCGGGATTGGAAAAAAATGTATCATTTTTATAATTGCTGCTTCCTTCCCATAATGATGACCTAGCAGTTAGTAGACCAGACGGTGTAAGATTTTTCTAGACAATTATATTGTAAGGTGTGTTTTCAGTTGGTTCCAAAACAAAAGGAAAAGATAAGTAGGCCTACCTCTATTAAACTTGTGTAATTTTTCTTTTTTTAGGGATGTAATTACGTTTATTCTTTCTCTTAAGGCAAGGCATTTTGTCTAGGTGTTTAGCGTCTTCTATTTTAAATTTTAAGTACACAAGGCCGTAGCTAGCCAATAATTTCAGGGGGGATTTGGTCCCACACACCCCAATTGCTGGAGGCTAGAAAAAAAATCTAAATGATAACGAGTTCTAGAAGCTATCTGAAGGGCTTTATGGCAACATAATCCAATAATTGCTGGAGGTTTGAAAAAATTATAGATATTAAAACCTCTAGAAACTCTCTGAAGTGCTTGTTATGGTAACCCAGCCCCCTAATTTGTACTTGTGCCTTAATTTTGATATTTTCTGAACCATAAATAAAGCCATATATATTTGGTTTATTAAATTTTTAGGGGGGGTGAACCCCCAAACCTCCACCCTTAACTACGGCCTTGAAAATACACTAAGTTTTTCTCCTGTTCTCTCATTAGTAAATATCTACCCATTAAGGTAGGGTGTTTATTATAACTTATAAGGCATTATTGTCATAAGATAAGCTAGTTTACAATTCGTATCTTCAGTTATAATCTGCCTGTTTATAAAGTAAAGTTTAAATACCAGAAATTTAAAAAAAATCTCTCTAGCCCATGTGAAGCAAAGAGGGCTCAATTTGTTTCCTTCTTTATCAGCGAGCCCGGTCTCCGTGCTTGTGGTATATAATTGATCCATGGATGATCCCGAGGGAGGCAGTATGCAAGCTGGCCTGAACGCAGATTAGCTCTGGATGGTCTCAGTACTGTGCAGTGATTTGTAATGAATTAAACTGATACCTGTTTGTCAGCCTAGCTGCCTGGTCCGCTCAAATTGATCCCCCGCCCACCCAGACGGACTACAATGCGACCAGGAAACCGGATCACAATGGATTAAACCTGGAAACTCGGGTATCTGTATGAAAGTTTTTCGTCGAGCACTGCGTGGAAAAGTGGACCAGTTTCATTTAATAATACAGAAAGGGCAAATCTTTTTTAATATAATTTAGTACCCTCAGACGCCAGTACTTTTTTACTTTATAATTAGTCACCGCGTCTTTATATCCATTCCCGTTATAACTAGTACATGTGCGTGTAGCCCTAAATGTAGTAAAATTCGGAGACAAAAGTTAATATTTTCTTGTAAATAAAATTGCATATCCATTTGAGAGTTAAACAACGTCAGAACGTTATTTAAATGGCGAGTGATGGCTGGAAATAAAGCTCCACTGACACTACACTAGCACTCAAACAGCCCTCAGCCTTGTTTTGGCACACGACCCTAGAACAAAACTGACCTCTATGAAACGCTTTAAAATTTTAACTTGGATATTGTTTTTTCCCGTGCACCACGTCTTACTAACTATACTGAATACTCAGATATTTAATCTAGTGAAATAGTGTTGAGGAAGTTAAAAATCAAGGAAGATGTTGCAAAATGTGTGAGTTCGACGCCTTAGTCCATTCTACCACCAATGCAAGTATCAAGTTTATTGTCTTAAAGTTATGCAAAATGTCTGCTTCATCTCTAGTCATTTATATTTAAATTTCCCCTTTAAATACTTAACATTATAACCCGCTTCGGTGTCCGCATGATCTAACACCTACTTAGCCCAGTCACTTAAGTCTAAAAAGGGTATGTTCGAGGAATAATGCTCATCAAGTTGAATGTTTGCACACACCTTTATTTAGGCGTTGTAAGTAACATCCTAGAAGTCCCCATCGATATAATTTTCACTTCGATAAATATTCAATGTCAAAGGTCACTAAAGATGGTATTTCGTGGATATATCGTTTCCTATTGGTCGGACGGCAATTATTATTAGTGTAAAAAATGTAGATTGAAAAATTATATACAAAAATGGTTGTATAAATTTTTCATGTACGGGCAACCTTTTTGTAAATAACGCACTACTAAAGTTCAATGCAAGGCGCATACTCCATTACACTACAAAAAATATCTATCTTATATGTTATTAAATTAAATTGATAAGAAAACTCAATATCTACATTATTTGAACTGCGTTTGTTAAAATTGTAGTAGAGCGTTAACTGGCATAAAAAGGGCCCGCTCTAATAACCCTTGACATTGAGTCACAGCTGCCTCGCATTCCATTGCTGGTGCCTGAGTCAGCCTAACCTGGAAATACCGAAATACCCCAACCAATACCTCGTGTCCCTTTCGACTCAGTTTAAAACAAGTTCTAGATGAGTTCGGACGTTTTTTTCAAAACAATAATTCCAATGGTGGGTATTTGTTTTATTTGCGGAAAATCTGTCTCGGACGGTAATAGTGTGATTGTTGAACATGGCTTGCAAGCTCTGAAAGACGCTAGTGTTAATAGAGGTGATGAACACATTAAACATTTAAATAATGTAAATTTAGTGACTATCCATATTAACTGTCGTAAAGACTATACTGGAAAGAGTATCATTGCGGCATTCAAAAGACGGCGAAATGAAGAAGTCTAGGGTACGTTGCAGAACTCTCCTCGTAAAATGCGCTCGATTGTGAGCGTTTTTTTTATTTTAAAACACTGTTTATTTGTGTGGGGAAGAAGCCAATGAGCACTCAGAAACAAATAAAAAAATAATATCGACGAAAATTAAGCAGGTATGTACACTTTATTTTAAGAACTCTGTAATTAAAGCAACTGAGACACGTTGTGATAGTTACGGAAGAACTGTGAAAAATTTGATTAATTTTGAGTATGATTTAGTAGTTGCTGAAGCGAAATATCATGGTGACTATTTTTCATCTTTCTCTAAAACGAGAACAGGAGGTAAAATAGGTGCTCCATTGAACGAGAATGTGAAGTTAGCAATGGAAGACATATTTTATTTTATCGAAAATAATGAAGATTCCCAGTTTACATTAGGGGAGTTGAAAGAAGTTGTTGTAGGTGTTGTTCTTCATGATAAAACAATCAACGCAAAATTAATCAAAAGGTACGGGAAAAATATTATTATCACCTCAAAATCAATATCGTTGAAAATAATTTGTTTTCGCGATACCCAAATGAACATTTTAAGTAAATTGTGTACGAAAGTAAAAAATCTAGTCCGGAAGAAGAACACCTTCAAATCGTTGAAGCTGCTGCTACAGTTATTCGAGAGGATATTCGTTCTGTCGCTGTCAATACCGAGTTTTATCCTTATGCCAAAAAAAAGTTTGATAATATTATCAAAGTCTACGAAACCCTCTCGTTGGTTCACCAATTATAGTATTCTAAAAGCCTCACGTTGGATAGCCAATCGAAGAACATCCTAAAGAGCCCCTCGATGGGTCGTCAATAAATATAAAACACTACGAGAAGCAGACTTACAATCTTAACATCTGTCCCTGGCTAGCTCAGCTTCTCTTATCGACGCGATTATCATATAAGTAAGTCCCCACTTGTACAATAAATATACTTTGATCACTTTTATATAAATTTATTGTTTGAATATATTTTTTATAAGTTAATACTATAACAATTTACAACTTCAGCTTGTACCATTGACCCGTCCCTACGCCAGTCACCGTACACTAAATCATAATTAAATATGTGTTGACAAGCAACACACGTCTTGTCGCCACCCTGGTCACTGCGCGTCACCTTCTGGTGTAACAGTCAGAGTTTGTTTCTGCCTCGCATCTTTTTCAAATTCTGATAACATTGACGATTGCACCAGAGTGGACCAACAATCTCAACCTATTACAAGAGAGTGGTTTGAATTCTGTCTTTCTGGTTGGCTGGACAATGTAACCGCTCCGTACTAAGGAAAAGGTGTATTTCTCCTGGAACGAAAACTAAGTGCAATATCAGCTCTTTCCGTTTTGGTTTCATCGTCCAACGCACCCAGTAAGCACATTTAAAATAAAATAAATATATTGCCTTCTAAACTGCCTGAAGGGCTTAAATATTATAAAATGCAAATAAATGATTAAAAATAATATAAAATAAAGATAATTCCCGGATTTAAATATAAAATGCAAATAATAATATTAAAACTGCAGTCTCATCCTTCCTTTTCGAAACAACATAGGGTTTACAAGTTGTGACATTACAATATTAATGAAAACATCCCACGCAGTTTATTATTTTTTCTAGCAGAAATAATTTTGAAAAAACGAAAACGCAACGCTGATTCTCTTAAGACTGTCCACGTTCATTAGCACGTCCATTAGCCATGTCATAATGGCTGCGGCTCGTACACAAACCTTTTCATCTCAATTATTGCTTGGTCTGTCAGTATTTTTCACAGGAGATATGGATCTAAGCGGATATAGGATATTCTATTCGCTTTGGGATTTGCAGCTTCTTCCAGAGATACACACATGTATGATGTTGCAGCTGTTTATCATCCCAACCTTTATACCTTATCACCTGAATCAGGTGTTCTTGTGCAATATGCTGCAGATAATGCAGATATTAATGTTTATACTATTGATGGGCATAATACATTTCATATTATGGGACTTATAAAAATTGTTACTCCAAAAAGCGCGCTCATAGCTGAAGAACCGATCATGAAATGTAAAACACTGCCATATGAAAAAAAAAAACTTGGCTGCCGTCGCGTATGTACCTCTGTAAATATATGAAAACTATGGTATATCTGGAATGAAGTAAAATTAATTAATTGCAACGAAGTCTCAACCGAGTTATTGCTTAGTAAGGCTGATTTCTTGTGGATGTACGGAAAATAGAATGATATACTGGGAATTCCTGGATGTAATGGATTTGTGGAGTTTCTAACTAAACATAGTACTAAATTTTCAACATCTAGTATTGTGTTTTTGCTATTTATTCATCATACAGTGACTGATTACAACACAATTTACACAGCATTGCATTGTGCTCTTGAAAACACAAGGTCACAGGAGCAAAAAATATGCATAGTGACATTTGATCAGCCATTATATATGAAAGCTCTTGAAATAGTAGCAGCTTCTGAAACTGAATTGGAATTTTATAAAATTATGCTGAGACTTCGGGGGTTTCCAACTGTTTATCTCCTATATTGGTCGTATAGGCTACATAATGGCAGGAAGCGGCATCAAAGAAGCTCTTAGCATTATTTATGCTGCCAAATCTGTTGTAAAAATGCTAAATGGTCATGGCTACGCAAGGGCTGTTAGAGGCCATACATTGCTACACCTTGCTTTATCAATTATTATTTTGGAAGGTATACAAATAGAAGAGGAATTTTTGAAAAATTACGTAGAAGATGTAATTATTATTATTATTATTATTATTAGCACCGCGTCTTACTACCCGTTCGGGTTATACGCACTTACGCTAATGTGCAATGGTAGGGTGATTGTGAGATGAAATGGAGGACCTACAGTTTAACGTGGAATCCGAACCACGGTAGAGGCCTGGCATTCCTCACATTCACAAGTTGTGATTAATACACATCTTGTCAGAGGTGAAGGAAGGGTTTGGCAATCAGATAAATCTGTGCCGAGACCGAGGATTGAACCCCGGACCCTCAGCACAGAAGTCTGACACCTTACCCTAGACCACCAGGTCACCCTAGAAGATGTAATGAAAAGGACATTTTCATATGAGAATGTAGAATATATACTGGTATTTTTGAACCATTATTGGAACAATTCCACATTAAGTTGAATGAACTACAGGGCCGAGGTCCCACGGACCAGTTATGGCTACAATATTTGCACATGGTATCTATAGCAAAGGATTTTATAAGAGCTGAAAGACTGGCAAATTGGAATGAACACCTGAATGTCACTAATAAAATACCTCCTTATTTTCATGCTGCACGACATTTCTTGTACGCGAAGTCAGCTCAATTATATTTTCAGGACATCCTTCCATTAGAAAACAATATCGACCAACAGGCGTTTCAGAAATTTACTGATGGATTTTTCACAATTAGGTACTCTAATAAGTTCAACTGTGGGACCTAGAGTGACATGGTGATAGAACAAGCGCTGATGAAATCCATGAAAACTGAAGGGGATTTGCACGGGGAAGAAGTACTAAAGAAAGCGTTTTGTGTAAGTGGATTTATGGACTGTATGCGATGAATACAGTCTGCTAAGAAATTGAAATTTTTTTAGCGTTTATTTGGTCACCGTTGATCATCATGTAGATGCAAGGGATTCACTCACCAACAGAGACAATACAGACGTGAAAAAAATAGTTGAATGGTTCGTATCTCATGATTCTTTCTCAACAACAAATCGAATTAGAGTTCTTCTACTTTTGTCGGTCAACAGTTTTGTCAAATTCCAGGACTGTAGATTCCCTATTGATCCTCTGTTACTCTTTCAAAGAAAAAGTTTAAATACCAAATTTGACGAACATTTACACGAATATTTACAATTTGAATTATCTCCCTATCCTTTGGCACTCTTCGTCATTTGGGGCATGCGAAAAACTACAAAATCATCATTGTACAAATGTTTTGAACCTAGCTGTACTGAACTGGACCCTAATAACATTACGTACATCAAAGATGGGGGATTTATTCTAAACTATGTCATATGGCAAAAAGATGATACTTTTCATTGCATTATTAATATATATTTTGATTACCTACAGAGACATTTCGGTTCTAACATAGTAGTTGTGTTCGACGGATGTTGATGCAAAAAGTACAAAGTGTCGACATCGTTGCGAAACAAGCGCGGGATGATGCTGACGTTTTAATAATAGAAACATCACTTGAAAGAGCAGGCACAAATACTACAGCTGTTGTTGGAGAGGATATAGATACTTTAGTTCTTCTATTAGCACGTACTCCCTCGCATAAACAACTTTTTTTTTCTCAAGCCGGGCAAAGGAAAAATTGAGACGTAGACATATTCTTCTGTTAGCATCGACTATTTTCTTCACTGTAAAGAGTAAATTCTTTTTTTGCATGCTATCACTGGATGTGATACGATATCTGCGCTCTTTAATAAAGGAAAAGTAAAAGCTCTGAAATTGCTTGAGAAATGCCAAGATTTGCAGCGTTCAGCAGAAGTATTTAAGCAAGAAAATTGCGCACCAAATGTAATTATGTAAAATGAAGTACGTTTTCTTTTTGCAATGTATCCAATCTCCAATCTCAGAAGTTTCTATTGATAACTATCGATACCTGAGCTTTGCTAAATCGACCAGACTCAAAACACCTGTCAAATTATCATCACTCCCACCAACAGCTGGAGCCACTGAACAGCATCTTTATTGTTTATACTACCAGGTACAAACTTGGTTGGGCAATGAGTTAAACCCTGAAAAGTGGTGATGGGTAATTAATGATACTTATTTGGAGCCCATAATGACTTCACTAAAACCTGCGCCAGATGTACTTCTCACCTCTATTTTATGTAATTGTACGAAAGGTTTTGGGTCTAACTGTGACTGCAGAAAGATTGGATTGCCATGATCCATAATTTGTGGTCATTGTCATGGTCACTCATGCCTCAATGTCTCTCTTGATGATGATTCTGCTGTCACTTCTCTTAATATAAATATAAAAGAAACAGGAAACGATGAAATGAACCTCATCGATAGTTTAACACTATATTTATCAGAGTAAGGTAATGCTGAAAAAGATGAAGAAGAGGTAATGCCAGTGGTTAAGACTATGAAGAGGAAGAAGTTATAGAGATTGATGACAATGACGAGGTAGAGTCTTAATTGCTGTGTAAATATGGACTTTTTTCAAAACGTGGATTAGGTCTAGCGGGGAAACCATGTAAAAACAACGTGCCATGAATTCTACCTTGAAGGTGATGGGGAAACGAATGCATTTCTGTTATTCTGCTGAATTGATGATTTGTGGACCGCATAACGTGAAAGCGGTTGCCCGTACGTAAAGAATGTATTGGACCTTTTTGGTAGAGTACCTTCCAATCTACAATTTTAATACAAGTCATAATTGTCGTCCGACCAATAGGAAGCGAGATATCCATGAAAAACAATTTTTCATGACTTTTGACCTTAAATATCTATCGAAGTGAACATGATATCGATGGGAACTTTTAGAATGTTACTTACAACGCCTAAATAAAGGTACGTGCAAAAATTAATCTTGGTGGAATTATTCTGCAGACAAGTGCTTAAATGACTGGGCTAACTCTAACGGTATACCAGACTGCCGACGACGGGGAGCTCGAGGTTCAAATCTCGGTCGGGTGTACTGAGGGTGGTTTTCCAAATTATCTTTCCATTCTACCTCCACGCAATTTCGGGTACACATCCTCTAAATAAAAATCTGACTAATCCTTAAAATCATTAGCGTAATTAGCACATAGATGTATAACCCAAACGGGTAGTAAAACTTGGTGAGAAAAATACTGTTATATTTTAGCACTGCGTCTATATACCCGTTTGGGCTATCCGATAACGTGTTAGGGATAAATAAGGTTAAATTTAGAGGAAGTGTAACCACATTCTGGTGAATGGAGAGTGGAAAACCATTTAGGTAATATCAACCTTAGTTCAACCTTAGTACAACCACCCGGGATTTGAGACCCGATATTTCGTTCCTCGATAGTCCGGTCTATTGCAATAATGACGCCTTATATCAGCGGTCAGCCAATGGTCTTTCTCGCGTCAGTTTTCAATAGAATGTGTAAGAAAACTACATTATTATTGAAAGTTGATCTTAGATTCTTTTAAATTCCAAATTTATTAATTACTTTCAAATGGTATTTGAGTGTGACCCACATTATTTTGATCAGTCATAATCGATAATGTTGTAAGAAATTAAAATCGTCTAATATGAAAATATATATCTTTTATTTTATATTGTTTTATAGTAAGGTGTGGGAATACATATTTGAGGAAGGATTTAATTCAAGATATATAAACCAAAATAATCAATGGTAGAGTTGAGAGTAATGGGATATTATGGCCCTTTTATAAGCCTATAAGTCATTTGGGGCCGAAAAAAGTTTGCCAACCCCCTCCTTAAACCATTCTAACACCATAGTAGGCTATTAATTAGGCCTATTAATATGTTAATTTTCAAACAACACATTCAATCGCAAAATATAAGAAAACATAACTTTGGTTCAAGGGTTCACAATAATGCGATGCGGACAGAGATTTATCTCTAAAAGAAATGGTATTCATGTTACAAATGTATTTATTTGTTGTCCTTTATTAAAGGATAGGCTAACTAAGGCTGGGATTTGTCATTTAATTTTAAAAACGTTATAATGGGCTGAGTCCAAGAAAGTCCTCTATACTATGCAATGCTATATTGTGGTACGTCTATAAGGTTGGCCAGATACGAGAACAGATCGTTCTGCGTCCAGAAAACCCTTCCATATGGGTGATTAAATCATCACACGTCCAATTATTGCATTGGTGATTTCGATTAAAGCTGGCATATAGCCTATTTTTACTTTCTCTTAACTTTTCGGTTAGATAAGTTTTGTGATTGTTAAAAAAATCGAACTTGAGATTTTGATAAATGTCGACGTTTCATGACCCTCTGAAACCGAAAAAGTTGTTTTCGAGATGCAGTATATCTGTCTGTGTGTTTGTGTGTCTATGTATCTGTATCTTGGATTAGATCCTAAACCATTTTACTGATCAGGCTGAAACTGGTACCCAGGGTTTTCATAGGGGTCCCCCAAGGGGTTTTTGGTAGTAGATATCCAACCCTAAAATTAAGGGTGGTTTACTAAAAGGCAAAAAGGGTAAAATATTTTCTTTCCAGATCCACTCTGACGATTTTATATCCAGGCATTGTTTAACATTACAAACAAAATGGCACTATATAATATATATTTGAGGACCTCTTTGACAGTTGAAATTGATTGTTATGCTTGATGACTGAGATGTCCCTCTTTTTTCAATATTTCTGTATATGTTTATAGTCTTTCATTTATATGTTTGGTTGAGGTGTTTCTGCTATAACGCATATTATTTAGTTTCACAAATCTTACGAGTTTTTAGTAAATATCTCTATATTTAAACAAAAGATAGAGAAAGTATGTGCGGTGACCCATGCCATTTATTTCCACAGTATTAGGGAAAAAATACACTAAACAGATGTAGAGCAATTCTTCTTGATATCTTTAATCCACAAAACATCTCCAATTTACGGACGAATTTTACGCGTTGGAGAAATATTTCACGGAATAATTTATCCTACACCAAAATACAACAATACCTCACTGCAATTTTTTAAAATAGCTTGGAGTGAAAAATACTAAATGGTAGGAAATTTATTAAAAATCAATTAATACACTAGCATCAAATATTTGCTGTCCTGATAAACAATTATAGTTTTACATCCACATTGTTTATCCTCTAGAAATTGAATATTGAATGTAATCAATGTTTCTCAGAAGCACAACATGTTCTTTAGATGGTAACATCATGTGCTGCCACGTATTGGCAAGATTTAAAAATTATCAAATTATTGGAATCACTTTTAGTTTTAATTGCCCTTAAAATAGATCCATTGAGACGTTATATAGTATAACTCTAAATTAATATCTTCATCCAAAAGCTAGAGATGAAAATGGTGGCTGAAAGGAAATGCATCTGCATTCGCGGGAAGAGAGGATGGTAAAACCATCCCAAGTGAATTGACGAGCCTATCCGTGACAAATAATTGCGATGCTAAGCTAAACACTAAGGATTGACTAGAAGCTACTGTATGTGCATTTCTTTTTCAAGCTTGATTTTCAAACTATAACAATGATTTGATTGCCCTAGTCTGGTTAGAGGTTAAATGGTAATGTCACATTGTTAAACACATGAGGTGGCTCCTCTTGAGTTTTTAACTTTATCAGTGATACAAAAACCCTTTAAATGATGTACTCAGATATTATACTAATGAAACAATAGGGAGTAAAACAGTAAATGGTCTTTGGACACTGATCAAAAGTATTTTATTAGATTTAAAAAACTCATATTTACTTAAAGAAGCCAATCATTGCTAGACCTGTTTTGTAAGATAGCTATGAAAGAAAATAAGTGCTTTGGCAATAGAATAAGCTTTTTATGTCATCGTTTCAAGAAATAATTTTAGTTAAAAATACCTTAATTTCAGTTAGTAAAACATTTAAGATGATAGCAATGAAACATAGTTTAGTAGCTTTGATGAGTCAATTACTGTAAGTACAGCCTGTACATTATTTATTCCATAACCGTAAGCTGAGTGAAGCGCTGACGCCCTTGACGTCACAGGGATAGCGGGTAAGCTAAGTGTGGGTAGTGCTGCGGTGAAGGGGTTGGACTGGGGTATAGAATCTATTAAAGCCACTTTGATCTTCGCTTCTTATTTGCATGACCGTAACCGGCTGCCTTAATCCATAAAGGAGATGCTTAACCACGAGTTATTCCGTCATTTCCTGTGTCATTTGTCACTCATTCCTTACCATTTCCTGTAGTCTCACACAATTACACTTTTAGATAAAGTCATCCTGCAAACCCTGTTCCTCTAGCCATTATTATGACCCCTTTTCTTAATAATTTAATATCAATATTTCCTATAAGAGAGAATAGTTATATTTCTACAGGTACTTTATTTTTTTGAAGACATGCACACATTTTTTCCTCATAAGACAAAGCACAATAGCCCAATAAGCACAATAGTATAATGTTGTTGACACACGCCTTGAAAATTATGTAGTGGGATATATATATATATATATATATATATATATATATATAAAAGAGCGCACTAAATTGTATTTTTCTGAATATCACTTTGTAGAAATCCAATTATTAATTTTTGTTGCTATAATCCAAGAAGAGTCAAAATTTGATCTTACTTTGATGCAAAAGCAGGGGATGTGAGCATATAAATAAATTGGAGCTCACGTTGTGTAATCTCACTTTCGTTAGGCGAAGAAAATTAAATTCTATGTTTTTACTGAAACAATATTTGATATATTTTGACTAAATACTTTTTGATATAGAAACTGCTAATACACTGGTATTTTCTCAAATTCCCTGCATCCACACTATAACACTTTCTTCTCCTCGTTTTAATTTGCAGCTATCATGCGCTTTACTAAATCAGGTTATTTTGGTTTAGGGGCCCAAAATTGGCAATCGATTATTTTGACGACAGAAGTTTTTGAAATATAGGTAGGCTTTATGCTAGACACATTTGAGTTGGCAATGACTTTTTACCACATTACCAGCAAGCTCAAGGCTATATTATTAGTACTAAGCTTTCGTCTTGCATCCGTAACTGTTATATGAAGAAGAGGTATGGTCTTTCTTGAGACATAGTGTACCTTTCGGACTTCATATCCTATATTAGTCAGCGTATCATTTATATTAACTTATTTGAGCAAGTTGGGGAAATACTGCCAAGTTTATCTCTCTCTCAGCTTGCTCCGAGTAACTTAAAAAAGGCATCTTATACTAGGGTTAAGAATTCAATTGATAATTCTAAATGGAATATGATTAAACTTTATCTGAAAGTATTCACGCGGTTTGCCTTTATAAACAGAGCGTCTGATGTAATCTTTGTTTCTTCGAAGCAACTGGCTTACCTCTATAAACAGAGCGTCTGATGTAATCTTTGTTTCTTTCAAGCAACTGGCCTACCTCTATAAACAGAGCGTCTGATGTAATCTTTGTTTCTTCACAGCAACTGGCTTACCTCTATAAACAGAGCATCTGATATAATCTTTGTTTCTTCACAGCAACTGGCTTACCTCTATAAACAAAGCGTCTGATGTAATCTTTGTTTCTTCGAAGCAACTGGCTTACCTCTATAAACAGAGCGTCTGATGTAATCTTTGTTTCTTCACAGCAACTGGCTTACCTCTATAAACAGAGCGTCTGATGTAATCTTTGTTTCTTTCAAGCAACTGGCCTACCTCTATAAACAGAGCGTCTGATGTAATCTTTGTTTCTTCACAGCAACTGGCTTACCTCTATAAACAGAGCGTCTGATGTAATCTTTGTTTCTTTCAAGCAACTGGCTTACCTCTATAAACAGAGCGTCTGATGTAATCTTTGTTTCTTCACAGCAACTGGCTTACCTCTGGAAACAGAGCGTCTGATGTAATATTTGTTTCTTCCAAGCAACTGGCTTACCTCTGGAAACAGAGCGTCTGATGTAATCTTTGTTTCTTCCAAGCAACTGGCTTACCTTTATAAACAGAGCGTTTGATATAATCATTGTTTCTTCGAAGCAAATGGCTTTATACCCAAGTTGATTGCGTTGCAGGAATATTTTCTTTAGCCGGTAGCCATTAAATGCTGTCACGTATTGCAAACTCAAGAACTTATCAAATTGTCATAATTGTATTTCATGCCATACATTATTTAATAAACATAATAATAATTATTACTATTACTAACACGATTTTATATTATTACTAACATTACAAATGAATGACAGAATAATATACAATCAAAATTTTACATTTGTAAAGAAGAAATCTTGAAAATTATATTTTTACCAAATTACTAACAAACAAATATATATACATCCAACATAAAATTCTACTTCTTAAGCAACTATAGCAGTACAGCCTTATAATAGGATATTACCATTCCAATAAATACAAACAAATAAACAATCATTCTCAAAAACAGCTCAACATCTAACAAGGAAGTGTATATAATCGGAAGATACTCAAATTACTATGGTATGACAGGAAGTGAAATGCACCATTCCAAAGTTATTTAATCTACTATCACCGACACTCCGAATATTCCTCAAATATATGTAGTGAAACATAAAATTAATGACTGGATGCTCAAGGAATGTTTCAAAATAATATGTAAACAATTTTAAGAGGTTATGTTATGTCTAATAGGTTTTTATTATTTTTTATTTTTACTTCGGGATTGTAACATGAAATCAGTTAGGTAGCTTTCTTTTGATTCCTAACTAAACATAAATTGAAAAAGTTATTACTATAATAACCATCAATAAAGTAGTTATTATGATATTTTAAAAACAGATTTTGAAATTATTTTGATTTAAAAAAATAAAACATAAACTTTTATGAATTTAAATTTTATTATTAGGTTTTAAATTTACGCGGCAGCAATTTACATATACTGATCACTAATTTCAAAGATTATTAAACATTTTTACCCTTATTTTATCTCCCTTAAAATTATTTAATTAATTTAATATTGGTATAAAATAATGTATTCTATTTATTTCTGTGAAATGTAATCTCAAGCCAAATAATTAAAAACATTATATTCATTTCTTCAAATAGAATTGAGTCAATTTTATATTAAGAGAGAAGATTATTCCTGATAAATTTAAAGTATGCTGTTTAAATAGTAGCCATAAAAACAAATTACTTTGATATATTTTATTTCTGTGCGTTATTAATAGTTTTAATACTAAATGATGGGTCTCAATGAATATCGGTCAACTTGGATGAACATCCAAAATATATCTAAAATTATTGTGAAGAATTTTGTTATATAAATCTTAAATTAAAGAGTAAACAATCTGAGCTGCTAGGAATAACCAATAAATTTAAATTTCCGTTTGTGAAACAGTTATTAGGTGTATGTGAAGACCGCTTTTTAAATACAAAGCGAAGTCAAAGCAAATCCCTTGGGCTCCGCTAGTTATCTATCTAGTCTATGCTATTTATAATACTCGCTATTGGTTTTTAACACTATTGAAATAGAATTTATATTTAGGATTGCCAATTTTTCAAATCCGAATAAAGGACAATTGCCAAAGATACAGCCAGAGCATGTGAGATTTTCCGTCCGTTGTATAAGTTTCTACTTGTAATGTTAAATATCGTCATTATTGAATATTCATAATATTAGTATAAATAAATGGTACAGAACTCCACACGGACATTCTCGCTTCACTACCTAAAAATGGAGATATTTACTAAAAACCCGTAGTATATTTGAAAAGAAATAATATACACTAGCAAATTCTAGCACAAATTTCGCTATAGCCATGTAAAAACAATTTTGACTCCCTGTTTTATATTTTACAATTTTATTTTTAAAACATTAAAATCCTCATTTGTATATTTGGACCAATAAAAAAGATCAATCTTGGGTCCACAAGGATCAACACTTCGTATTAAAAATTTGAATTCTGGTTAAAAATTTTGAAATTTAATTAGGGGCTGCACATCTTCAGGTTATTGAATTGCTATTAAATTACTCATTTATAAATTGCGTACAATAAAAAAGGTTAATATTTACTATTGAGTCTTAAATGATAGAGATAGATCATTTTTCTATAAACATTTCCCCTAAGAGATTAAAGGGGGAAAAAAATCAACTCTTTGAGAGACTTACTAATATTTAATTATTACTCTATGGAATTAAAGAATTATTATTATGGCGTTAAAATATAACAAGTATCTCTGTACAACTAAAGATCACACAACTGTATTACTGTATAAGTACGCCAATAACTCATAGCTGATTGGTTTTATAAAAATATATTCCAAATAATTTATTTTTATTTTTAATGGTGCTACAATTTTCCAATGATAAGCTAATTAGTATCTCAAATAGTTGCGGAGATATGGAAATTTCCGCTTCTGTAAAATACCATAAAGGTCATTTTCATGGGAAAAGTAAAATAGCCATTTTTGTATAATTTGAATCAACGCATAGATACGAAATTTAATCAAAATCGTTAAAGCCAATTTTGAGAAAAACCTTCTTTTCTCTTTTACCCTTTAGTAAACTACTCTTCATTTTAGGGTTAGACAGATACACAGACAGACGGCATTGCAAACACACTTTTTAGGGTTCGGGGGTCATAAAACGTTGGCATCTATCAACATCTTGGTTTGATTTTTTTTTTTTTACGGTCCAATACTTGACCTTTAGTGGTCGAAAAGTTTATATATATATTTGCGTTTAGCCTAAAAATAATATAATAATTAATATAATAGACTTAGCTTATAATATATAATGTATATGTTTTTTATATATTGTTTTTATTTTACATTATAAATAATATATATAATTTATACAATTGGGGCGTATATAAATTTGCATAACTTGTCAATTAAAATGTGCTACGTCTGAAAAGAAATATGAAAGGCTTGGTGACATTTCAAATGAAAAAAATTGAGGGGAAGAGGAGGGGTTGATGGTATAAAATACTCCCTGAAACCCAACAACCCTGCCCCAACCCCCCAGCCAACACAGTATTATCTTCCCAAAATGAAATCGTTTCCCGATCTGTGAAAAGGAAAAAAAAAAGGGGTTCAAGGACTGGGGATGGGATGGTTTTATAGGCAACGAAATGAATTTTGGTCTATGCGGTCCTTTGAAGACTTGCGTCGGCGAGTGAAAGACCCCTAAGGGGAGCTCACACAGTCCGACCAGACTTGGGTCTAATCATCTTACACAGAGGTCTTCTATCTGACCCCACCGCCTCCCTCTCCCAACTCACCCAACTTCATTTGCCCACCCCGGCTGCGATGGCTGAGTTGGGTTAGGGGGAGGAGGGGATCAGGGTATGTATCACAGAGGGGTGTGGTCTGGTCCTTGGGGCTACTTTTCTAGGTCCCTCTATTGTAAACACAGTATGTGTGCAATAACGTCTCAACATACATATTCATTAGGGATCCGAACAATTTAGGAGAGCGAGACATATCAAGTTTTTTCAGGTGAATTAATTGTCGGTATTAGGTGACCTGGCGGTTTAGGGGTAAGGTGTCAGACTTCTGTGCTGGTGGTCCGGGTTTCAATCCTCGGTTCCGGCACAAATTTATCTAATTGCTAAAGCCTTTCTTCACCTATGACAAGACGTGTATTAATCACAACTTGTAAATGTGTGGAATGCCAGGCCTCCACCGTCCACCGTGGTTCGGATTCCACGTTAAACTGTAGGTCCTCCATTTCATCTCACAATCACCCTACCATTACACATTAGCGTGTGCATGTAATCCGAACGGGTAGTAAGACGCGGTGCTAATAATAATAATAATAATAATAATAATAATAATAATAATAATAAAAATTGTAGGTATTGTCGAATTGATTAAAATTATATCAAATCATTAACATTATTGACGTAAGCTAGGTCAAATTTAGATTGTTTTTTTTACATTTATTACTTTACTGGAAACAAGTTTTATTTATACTCGATGTATATATTTGGTTATAAGTTTAATTCTTAGTCAATTTTGATATTTCTCTTAAATCGAATTGATTCCTCATTACGTGTAACTTTCAACAGAAGATTAATTGAATAGAGGCAAAAAAACTCAAATTGGTCGTAAAAGAGGTAGTGACAAACATTAAGAAATTAAAATTTATTATATTAGTAGAACAACAATACAATTACATACTTTGTTTATCTCATCGAAGCTATCATTACATGACTGAAATAAACAACAATTCTAGTAGCTTGAATTTGAAATAACTTTTTTTTTTAATTTTTGTTATTTCCATAACAAATGATTAGTTAATATACAGATATTTGTTTGGGAAAACATTCGTATGTATGTTAATGTTTCCCATTACCATATTTTATATACGAGTTACACACGTGCTGGGTATGGTTATATGTTACTATGACTGACTTTCGCTAAGGATACCAGGATTAGATCCTTTCTGACTCCCACGATGCTGATTTTTCCACAATGGCATCCTAATTATACTGGAAAACAAAATACTTACATTTCTTCTCCCTCATACTGTTTCGTTAGGCTATATTATGTATGATAAACCTTTTACGACCAGTGTGCTACTTAAGCTAAATTTTTGTACTAATCTGGTGTGTCACCTCTTATTTACATTTTTTTAATGTGCTCCTAACCGTGATTACTCAGAAAATGAGCATGTACCCATCATAGAAGTACAATGAACTACATATTTTGTCAACAATATTGGAAGTGATTTGAAAATAACTTTTTAAGATTAGGAAATTCAGTCGGCTTAAAGATTAACATAGGTGTTGGCTTATAAGAATAATAATGTGTATAATAATTTATCATAATATTCAACAAGATTTGATTTCTTAATACTAATGTATTATAATTTACTAATGTTTATTATTACATGTCGGCGTGTCACTCTTATCATCCTCGTGTGCCATAGGTAGAGCCCCGTAAAAATAGTTTTGTTTTTAGTTAAATTTAGTTTTTACTTTCTCTCTATCTTACAGGTAGAGAAAGTATGGTGATCGTCAAAAAAATCGAACTCTAGATTTTGATGAAATTTGACGTTTCATGACTCTCTGAATCCGAAAAAGTGGTTTTTGAATTTCCGTCCGTCTGTCTGTCTGTCTGTCTGTACCTCCAACTAGAGCCTAAACTATTTTACCGATTGAGCTGAAACTTGATATCTAAGGTTTTCATAGGGTTGCCCCGGGGGGTTTTTGGAATTGGATATCTACCCCTAAAATTAAGGGTAGTTTACTGAAGGGAAAAAAGAGAAAAAGTCGATCTTCTCAAAATCGGCTCTAACGATTTTGATTAAATTTCATTTGTGAACATTAATAAATATTACGAACAAAATGGCTACTCTCAATATTTCGGCAAAATGGCTTTAAGGGCTCCGGTCTGATGCGTAAATTAACATTTTTTATAATAGCTCCGAAACTATTTGAGATATGAAATAACTTTGCATTACAAATATGTATTTATATATTTATAATACAAATATTTTATAAGAAACATATTTTTATAAAATCAATAATTTTCAATCTATACGCAATTATATATATATATTTTTAACTTTTTGGACATTAAAGCTTAAGTATTGCGACCGTAAAAAAAACTTACCTAAAATTTTGATGGATGTCGACGTCTCATGACCCCCCTAAACCATAAAAAATAGTCTTTGCAATGCCGTCTGTCTGTGTGTCTATAAAAACTTAAAATTAAGGGTAGTTTACTGAAGGGCGAAAAGAGAAAAATTTGGTTTTCTCAAAATCTGCTCAAACGATTTTGATTAAAATTCGTATCTAGACGTTGATTAAGATTATAAATAAACTGGCTATTTTCATTTTCCTATGAAAATGATTTTTAGGGTACTTTACAGAAGCGTTAATTTCCGTATCTCCACAACTATTTGAGAAACTAAACAACTTATCATTGCAAAATTGTAGGACTATTAGAAAAAAAACTTTTATTTGACATAAATTTTTATAAAAGCAACAGTTTCTGAAATATTTCCAAATATATTAATACAATTTTGTGAGCTTTAGTTTTAAACATATACTACTTAAGTCTTAGCGCAATAATTCTCCAATGCTATAGAGTAATTAAATTTAAGTAAGTATCTAAAAAAAGTATGTTATTTTTCCTTAAAGCTCTTAGGAGAAATGTTTGCACAGCAATGATCTATCTCCATTTTAGACTCAATAGTCAATATTTACATTTTTTATTGGTCAAAATGTATAAATGAATAATTAAATTTCAATGCGATGACTTGAAGATGTGCAACACCTTATAAAATGTTAAAATTTTAACCAGAAATCGAATTTTCAATACGAAGTGTTGACCCTTGTGGAAGACATTAAACTGTTTAAAATGCTCTTAGGTGGACAAAGATGCGCCTCTTTTCTCATTGATTATATATCATTGTATATTATTTTATGCGTGTTCTTATATGGAATGGTCATGATACAATGTACATTATTCTGTTCAGAAATCTTACGAGTTTATAGAAAGAGAGAGAAAGTCTGTGCGGTGCGCCTTACCATTTATTTTAATCTCATTTTTCAGTGTTATTTCGTGTTTATTCAAAATTTCATGTTATCTGAGGTGTTTAAGTATTGTTTACATATTGAAACAATGTGTACGAAATTAAAATCTATTATTAAAACCTTATATATTTGCTTTAAAATTCTTTGTAAAGTTTGTCTGCATATTTCACAATTTTTTAGCCTAACATTAGCTTATACTACTACAAAATACTAATCAAATTACAGCATGGTCAAAATTTCTGCTTAATTTCTTCTTCATTTCGTGTTTAATTAAAGATTTATTCTCTAAAAGCGGTGTTATTTCATTTCATAGGAGGATTTCGTATAACAAGACGATTTCGTTTTATTTCGCTTTTCAAAAACATTGTAAATCATATCTAAGAACTATAAAAGGAAATAGTACTTGATTCCATCTTTGTATTGCACTTTTCGCTGTATCGCCTTTCACCATTTTTATGGGGCTCTAGCCATAGGTTAACCATCCACCGACTAGATAGTTCTAATACTTTCTTTTCAGCACTGATACTAGATAGCAGGGGTTGGAAACCTTTTTGATATCACGAGCTGTATGGGTTAAGAAAACAGATAGGCTGGTTTTGAAAAAATACTGAGCAAAAAAAAAATCAAATTTATTGCTATCATATATCAACTAGTAAATAATTTAATTTTAAAAACACAATTTTTATGTTTGTGCAAGCGTGGGTTTATGATTGCTGCTACATAGCATTAATCTCAAAGAAAGTTCAGAGGCCGCTATTAAAAGCCAGGATGGTGAAGATTAATTTTAAGTAAATGCCAGCAATCATTTGGTTAGAGGATGCAAATGTATATACTGTATGTGTAACAACATAAACCACTCCTAGAGCTCCTGTTCGATAGAAATTAAACCTTGACAACATATATATCTGTAGGATACATTTTAAAACACAGTTATTTAACATTTGACATTTTGTTGGTTTGTATTATACTATCGCTTAGTACATTATTTAATATCCTGATAGCTATCTGCACGGTTGTCATTAGCTGGGGATGGGGGAGGATAGGGGGACACACCCTTCCCCCAATAATCTGCTCAAGTGAGACTCTCTATTATTTTTAATAATATTAATTGTTAATTGTAGTAGGGAGATATTTAAGATTGATAATGTAAGGAAAAACTTAAATATTACATTCGAAAGTAACTTCATATTTTATGTAAACACCTTTACGTTAAAAAGGCCTTAACCTTTCAGATATCTCATTCAATTATACTGTGTATTAACTTTTATTGTTTCTTCGCCCTAGTTTAACCTTATTTTAATGGTATTCTACATTGGTTTTCTTCAGATCTGATGATGGCGAAACGCCAAAAAATGTAGTCTTATCAAGACCACAATAAGGTGACAGGATCCACAAATAATCATATAAATAATGTTAAAAAAACCTTATTATTATAAATTCACTCCATTCTGTTACACAACAACTTGATATTTTAAACATCCTTGAAACTTACAAAAAATATAATGTTATTAACCTTATATAATAAGGCCTACACTTTTGTTAAATATTTTTTTCGTAAAAATTTGTTCTGAATATTACTTATGCAATTAGATGTTTGAGTAACTTTTAAATTTTACAATTTATTCATCTACTCTTGTTTGGTGATTAGAAAAATAATTCCATAACACATTTTAAAGTTTTACATGTTGTACATTTTAATTGTCTACTTTAAATATTTTTTTATCTTCATAGTTTTCGTTTCATGTGTTGTACTTCAACTATGTTATTTAAAAACACACTGTACCTTGAATTTCATATCTTTAATGAACTTTCGTTCTCAATATATCCATCCTTTTATAATCTTTGCAAATCATAATAAAATAATTTGTAACTATAGGGTTATTGTTAATTTATATAATTATTTGAATTTATATTCATTTATTGTTTTGTATATTGAATAACTAACGTCTATGGATATTTGCTATCCATGTCAAAAACTTATATGTATCCATTGTAAGAAGATGCGAATATCCCTTTTTTCCCCCTTCACCAACCAAAATTTGCAATGGCACATAGTTCGCTTCTACTTGGAGCTGATATCTTTCACCCCTCTCCCCTCCCCAGCCATACAAGGCGTTCTTTGAACCACCAAGCCGTGATAACTTTATGTGAGAGCCACCATCTTCCCGCGGCGCTACTCCCCTTCCCCATCCTTCCTGCCATCACATCACTTTCCCTCCAAGAGATGGTGTGCCATACTCCCTACCGCTAGCTAGCCCTCTGTCATACTCGACTCACGTTTAATTAGGCTATGGAGGAGGGGGAACTATGACGTTTTACATCTGCAACAACGGCATTAGATCTTCAAAAACTGATTTCCCCTTCCACAATTCTTTATTTTTTAAACTACCCCTTTTCCTTCCACATTTATTATTCGTTCTGCTGAATGACTCAGACGCACTTGACGCTAAAACTTGGTAATGATGTGCAGGTGTACAGTTTGCTCCTAATATTTTAATTAGTTTTTGCTTTTTTCACTTCTCTTCGAAGATAAGGAGGAAGAGCAGAGGTTTAGAGAGATACAACGCTGTTTTTAAATTTCTCAATTGTACCTGGTTTCCAATCTTCGTCAAGTGGTGATAATTGAGAACAAATGGGTCCATGTCAGACCAGAAGTTTAGAATATCTGGAAATGTTTGGATGGATAAACACCAATTCATCTACAGATACACATACAGTTTTAATGATGCCCTAAACAATAATTATAGGCCTACTTAGTGTTCTTCATTCCTAATAACTACTAAAAATAATAAACTAAAATGCATATTACTTGTTATTACCTTATAGTTTCAAACGTGTACCTTCAACTAAATCGTTTTGATGGTATTATGGTAAAGAGCGTCACTCTCACAATAGACTGGGCTGGATATTGGGGTTCGAATTCCAGTTGGAAAAACAGGGTTTATCTTAAATAGTTTCATACTCTCCCTCCACTAAATAAGGGTAAATTTCTTCTAAATTCTACCTTCCTCATCACTACCTCAATAGCTTAAATAGGTGAATAACGCGAATTGGCAGTAAGAAAACCCGCCTCTGTTGCGTAGTTGGCTAACGCGCCAGTCGTGTTGAGCTAGATCACCAAGAACGGGGAGATCGAGGTTCGAATCTCGGTTGGGTGAACTAGGGTGGTTTTTCCTAAATGGTTTTACACTCTCCCTCCACGCAAATGTGGGTTCACTTCCTCTAAATTCAACCTTCCCAATTCCTAATCCATTAATGTAATTAGTATTTAAGTGTATAACCCGAACGGGTAGTAAGACGGGTGCTAAATAAATGGTAGTAAGAAGTTGTTCACACACACAAAACTACTTCAAATAAAAAGTATATTTACCACCACCTAAGAAGCCTTTATGCTCCTGATTATTAATGGTGTATTAAACCAATAAAACTAATAAATAACAGAAAAATATATCATACAAGTGAATGTTAAAATTACCATTTAGTCCTATAGCAATTAAATCAACTCATTACTTTCCATATTACGTTCAATAACAAAAATAGCTTCAAATGAAATTTAAAGTATTTTTTTTTAATTTTACATAGCTTACACTTGCTCAGCCATTTTTTTTCATACGTTTTAACAAAAGGATGATCACACAGCTAAATTTAAGGGATTTGGATAAGAAAGGACAGAAGATGGGGACAGTGGGGATGGTAAAAATACATCGATAAACTACAAATGTACTAGTTCGATATCTGAACCTCAACATACTGATCACAAATAGCCCATTCTATTGTGAGGTTGATGCTTTAAGTCCCATGATCACTAGTGTAGGCATCTATATCCTGATTTTGAAAGGAATCCCATTTTGGAGGGCCATATTTTGAACCAGAATCATATTTTACAATATGTATTTTTGAAGGATAAAATACCTTTTAGAAGGGATTTCCTATTACCATTCTGGTAGGCCTAATATCCTACCAAAATACTAAAATAGGCCTACAGTAGGATTTTGGTAAGAAATAAGGTCTACTAGAACGGATTTCTTACAAAATCAGGGTAATAAATGTTAATTTGGTACGTAGTTTAACTATCCAATACCAAAGAGAGCCAACGAATAAAGTGATTTTAGAGATGTGGAAAGTTTAATATAGGCTTATCCCAATTTTAAGCTCTATTATAGGAGGTAAAAAATTGTTAGTGGTTTTTGCAAATGGTGGATAAGAAATGAGTCTCAGAGTTATCATAGAGTCAGGAAATGTTGAAGCCATTAAGTAGCTTAGGGTACGTTTATGCTGCATCCTCGCTGTTGGATCATAGTTGAGCTGTGCACATGGGTGTTTGGCGATGATGAAACAAAACTATATTTAATAATTATTGGTTCATTTATCCTGCAACAGCTCTGTTCACCTCGCTGCCCACTGCTATCCTTGCCACAGCGATGATGAAAAGTTGATTTTCCGAGCCTTGACTATCACCGGGCAACACGAAACTTGCGCTGTAACTGGTTCGGCTCACTGTGAAACTCACTATAAGTTTTTATTTTATCCATTCACTAGTAATTGTGTTGTGTTCACAATTTCTCGTTCAATGTGATTACAAATATACTGAAAGGTCGTTTGCGACATCTTAAGTGCGTGAAAATCCTCTCTGATAATGTTAGAGCCCCTGTTAGAAATGTTAGAAGTAACCTTGACGAGGGATTTCTTGATTCAAAGGCTGTATTCTGTAACTTATCTTCATCTTCCATGACACAAACCACATTTTTGTCAAAAATTAATCACTATCACTGTCATGAGATGAAAGAGACAGCATTGTTTCTTAACATGAAACATGTTCCAATTACACGAAAAATGAAAGAATCTACTAACATATAACCTTGCATGCCAACATCTTACAGTAGTGTGAACAGCTGCAGAGTAAAGATTTGGTTGCAATGGACATCATTATAACTCAAATTGGATGTACCATTCAAGCATTGGCCAGCTGGTCCAGTTCAATCGCGAAATATTGATGGGGAAAATTTATATACTCGCGTTGTGGACAGATAAAGCGTGAATTGACCACGACAATTTGACCAGTTCTCAAAGTGCTGGATAGTATGACACATCACAATCCAATCCTAACCTAACCTAAGCACTGGACATTACATTAGTAAATAAGCCTTTCGTCCTTCATAATGATTAATTGCATGAAGAGAAATGGAAAAGTGTGATGGTGAATTATCAATTTTAATCAAATTATCAAATTTCGTACTTTGGCAAGTTTCCTACGGCCATATCTAGAACAGCCCGGCCAAAGCCCAAACGGCTGGTAAATTATTATATATTTTGTGCTTTGGCTAATTTCGGTGGCCATAGCAAGAAGTGGCTGGTCATTTCTAGAACTGGCTAGACTTCTGGCATTGACCATAACATATATACATATATTTGTATGTATATACTTATATATACACATATATATCCTACATATATACTTGTAGATATATGCATGTCCCTATATACATATATGTATATATAGATATAAAATACATACCCAAATAAAACATAATATATGATATTAAAGATTATATGTTTAAATAGCCATATTTTATGGACTTAATTCATTGACTCCATCCAATAAACCGAAGGGAAAAAAATAACTGAAGGGTGAATATGTATGAACAATTTAAATGTCAAATGCCATCACTGATTTTAAAACAGCTCTCTCCAAAAATCCAAAATAAAGAATACAAAAAAACATGATTATTAATGGTAGACTCCTTATTGGAAAACTCATAAGGAGAAACCAAGCATTCAAAATCATAATTTTTACTTCACTGATGATTTGGTAGTTAAATTGTTCTTCTAAATAACCCTGGGATTATATGTATGCCAATAATAAACCACAACCTTTGTTTCGTATTACATGTTCCTTTACTCTCGTGCACATTAATCGTCTATTTACTAACAAACTGTAGATATTTAAATCGTGAATCTTATGGTACCCTATTAACCTAAGATCAAATTCTTAACTCTAAATAATCAATCGTGTTGGGATTACACTTTAGTATGGTAAACATTATTTTTTTATTAAAATAAATTTGAAATTGTAGGCCTACTATTAATCTTAAAATTACAAGATATGACGTAGAAAATATATTTTTTTATAAGTTTTATTTTAAAAAAAATTGCTATAAATGATTTTAAAACCCTTCTATGCTACGCAACAAAGCTATAAACACTTCTGCATACTTAATTTCCCTGGTATTTTTTTAAATATTACTTTATTTAGTTAAATTTAAAATATACATAATCGCAAACTGATGACAGCTTAATACATTGTGTTGGTAAACCTACATGCTATTACTGGTCCAATGATGACATATTATCAAAAATTTGAAACTGTAGACGCTGTCTAAGGAAATGACTCTGCAATTTGCCACTTTCAATTTGTAAATAAACTTTTTCCTAGTACAATTTTATCCAGCCTGTGACTCTGGTTCATTTGGTTAAAACGAATTATCTAAGCATAAGGCGTCATTCTCACAATAAACTGGACTAAATAATGACGGGGTTTCCGTGGTTTGAGCCCCGGTCAGGTGAACCGAGGGTTTTTAGGTGAATTGTTTTCCACGCAAGTGTGGGTACATTTAATATAATTCTAAAACCTTATCGATCACTAATATAGCAGCGTAATTAGAACATATGTGTAATGTATAAACGGATAGTAGGTCTGCGGTTACAACATAAAAATGGTTATGATTGTTGACAGAATAAAACAAAAATGAATACAAATAGTTCAATCTGTTTGGTATTTTATCAATTTAAATAAAGATGGAGACGACGTACGTAGAGGTGCAGTATACGTTTCTTGATATATACTTTGACTTTATCGACAGTTGTAGAAGCTCCATGCTATATATATGATATAGCTGTACCAATGAAGGGCAGTGTATGCGTCATTGCTATTTCGGACTTAAAGTAAATATTATATATATATATATAGATTGAGGCAATCAGGCAAGCTTCCCAAGTCTTAGTTAGAATATAAAGCATATGAAGCTACGACAGGCCGAGCAAACCGGTAGTGGAAATTATATGGGGTTAAAAAAACACTGATCCAGGCAACAGGCTGGAAACAGTAATGGTTGTAAAGTAAGAGATCGAGGTATAGCATATAGTAATGTCTAAGTAATTATAGTAGCTTAACACCTGATTCCATACCATAATAAATTGTACGACCAATCATACTAACTTTCTCATATTGTGTATAATGTCAAAAATAGGCTTTTTAAGTAATATTCACTTAAGTAAGTTTTACGAATAAAAACAAACATATGGCTCGTTAAGCACAATACACCCTCTTTGTGTATAGATTTTAAACCAAATTGTTCTAATGTTTTCCAACAAATTTCAAATTATCAAAAATTAGTTTATGTAAAACATCATAACATTATTTGTGGTTTTTATAATTAAAAACTATTCTTATTTATCATGAAAACTATTCTCAGATACTTGCATTGAACTCAACCTTCAAGGCAAATTCCATAAATGTTCAAACTTTTATAAAAATTTCGTAAATAAGCTACCATTAAATTAATTTATTTTAGAATAATAAACACAAATTATTATAGGTCATATAAAATATTCCTACGATGCCAATTTTGGACAAATACATTAGAGCTATTTCTAAAATTTCAAATTTTACAAACATAAGTCATCAGTAAACTACTATAAAATAATATTTTATAAAAAAACAAATATATATATATATATATATATATATATATATACAAATATAATTATGTATAGTTATTTATAATATAAAATTTTTAACATATACCTATTTTGAAACAAATAGTAAGAGCCATTTTTTTAATCATTCAGACTTTAAAAAAATATGCTACCCATAAATCTCTCTTAAAAAGATGTTCCTCCAATATACAAGTATAAAGTTGTGTTTGCCATGTTAAACACTAGAATTATTTTAAAGAAATTCATTAGAGAAATTTTAAAATAATTAAAATTAAAAAAAATCACTGGTCATGTATCCCACCCTTTAACGATCTTATACCTAAATCCAAAGTATTTAGTTTTATTTGGGAAGTCAACCATTTATTAATATTAATTTTAAACATAATCGTTGGAGATATTTTTGAAAATTTTCTAACTTCAAAAATCACCTTTTTAAACTATTCCTAAATTTAGGGCTAGGGACAAAATTTATTTTAAAAAATCCCGAGGTATAACCCTATTAAATATAAAGTCAAGTTTGAACCAAATCCATCAAACTGTTTTGGATCCATGGCCAGGGTCGGATAGATATACATGAGAGAGAGACATGGGGACAAACATTATTGTAAAATACACTTTTTTGGGTTTAGATACACGTACAATGTAAAAAATTCATCATAATCTTGAGTTCAAAAATGATTACGAATACAATCATAATATGGATGTAAAAACACGATTAAAAAAATTAGTCATCAGTAAACTATTATTATATGAACGCTTCTATTTTTACTTTCTCTCTATCTTATAGGTAGAGAAAGTATGGTGATCGTCAAAAAAATCGAACTCGAGATTTTGATGAATCTTGACGTTTCATGACTCCCTGAATCCGAAAAAGTGGTTTTTGAATTTCCGTCTGTCTGTCTGTCTGTCTGTCTGTCTGTCTGTACCTCCAACTAGAGCCCAAACTATTTTACCGATTGAGCTGAAACTTGATATCTAGGGTTTTCATAGGGTTGCCCCGAGGGATTTTTGGAATTGGATATCTACCCCTAAAATTAAGGGTAGTTTACTGAAGGGAAAAAAGAGAAAATGTCGATTTTCTCAAAATCGGCTCTAACGATTTTGATAAAATTTCATTTATGAACATTAATAAATATTCCAAACAAAATGGCTACCCTCAATATTTCGGCAAAATGGCTTTAAGGGCTCCGGTCTGATGCGTTAATTAACATTTTTTATAATAGCTCCGAAACTATTTGAGATATGAAATTACTTAGCAATACAAATATGTATATATATTTATAATACAAATATTTTATACGAAACATATTTTATAAAATCAATAACTTTCAATCTATACGCAATTATATGAATTTTTTTAACTTTTTGGACATTAAAGTTTAAGTATTGCAACCGTAAAAAAAAACTAACCTGAAATGTTGATGGATGTCGACGTCTCATGACCCCCACAATCCTAAAAAATAGTCTTTGCAATGCCGTCTGTCTGTGTGTCTATAAAAACTTAAAATTAAGGGTAGTTTTCTGAAGGGCGAAAAGAGAAAAATTTGGTTTACTCAAAATATGCTCAAACGATTTTGATTAAAATTCGTATCTAGGCGTTGATTAAGATTATAAATAAACTGGCTATTTTCATTTTCCTATGAAAATGATTTTTAGGGTACTTTACAGAAGCGTTAATTTCCGTATCTCCACAACTATTTGAGAAACTAAACAACTTATCATTGCAAAATTGTAGGACTATTAGAAATAAAAAACTTTTATTTGACATAAATTTTTATAAAAGCAACAGTTTCTGAGATATTTGCAAATATATTAATACAATTTTGTGAGCTTTAGTTGTAAACATATACTACTTAAGTCTTAACGCAATAATTCTTCAATGCCATAGAGTAATTATAAGTATCTAAAAAAAGTATGTTATTTTTCCTCAAAGCTCTTCGGAGAAATATTTGCACAGCAATGATCTATCTCCATTTTAGACTCAATAGTCAATATTTACATTTTTTATTGGTCAAAATGTATAAGTGAATAATTAAATATCAATGCGATGACTTGAAGATCTGCAACAGCTTTTAAATGTTAAAATTTAACCAAAAATCGAAATTTTAATACGAAGTGTTGACCCTTGTGGAAGACATTAAACTGTTTGAAATGCTCTTAGGTGGACAAAGATGCGCCTCTTTTCTCATTGATTCTATATCATTGTATATTATGTTATGCGTGTTCTTATGTGGAGTGGTGATGATACAATGTACATTATTCTGTTCAGAAATCTTACGAGTTTATAGAAAGAGAGAGAAAGTCTGTGCGGTGCGCCGTACCATTTATTTTAAATGTATATACTCAGTTATTATTACTCTAAAAATTTAAAAATAATCACTAAATGTACAATTTTGATCAAAATAGTTTGAGCCATATCTAAAATAATTCAAATTTTTGGAAATCTTATAATCAATAAACAAACCTTAAACAAATTTTTGCCTCAAAAACCAGTACACAGTGTAATGTGTCAGGTCAAACACTTCAAAGATACCCATTTGGAATCAAATTGTTGGATCTATTTTCAAAATAGCTTAATTTTTTGAAATATATGTCATCAGTAAACAGCCCTTCACAGATCTTTACCCCAAACACTAGTATACAGTGTAGTTTGTCATAAACCCATATGGAACTAAATAGTTAGAGTAATTTTTAAAATATTTCAAATTTCTTAAAAGTAATAATTTTTAAACAAATGTTTACTCTCTCCCCCCCCCCCCCCAAAAAAAAAAAAATACTATACCTAGTATAGCGAACAGTATTTTAAATTATTTCAAAACTTGTAAAAATCAGTCATTAGTTAACTTTATACTTTAAATTGAAAAATAACACCTGTACAGGTGAATTGAATCAGGAATCTTTGGCTTAGTACACCAATGCTCTAACCACTATTCTATCCAGGTGTCTTTCCGTGCCCAGGGATATTCTTTATTTATATTTTAAGGCAGATTCTGTGATGGACGTGCAGAAATCCACAACTACATAGGAGTGAACTTATTAAGATCACGTGCTATCAGATAATAAACACAGGTGCTAGAACTGGATGAGTAGTATTGGGCATACTGTTATAAATTAAGCTAAGTGGTTAAGTCCTGTAAAGTACTCGAGCCATGTTTTAATGTTTACATATTAATTTACTAAGAGTAGCCTAAGTAGTAGTACTAAGAGTAGATTATAAGTGAACAAAAAAAACTGTACTACGCCTGAGTTGTGTGAAATATGCTTTTGCAAAGTCAGGACTTGAATAATTTTACTATAGAAAATATTACAATTGAATGCATTCATTCCAAACACTTACTTCTTGAAAAGACGCTGGTTCAAGTCCCGGATAAGACGTATTTTAATCGCCTCATGTTAAGAAATGAGGCTGATATATATTCTTGTAGCCTAATTTGCTTTCAAGTGTCTTTACAAACCATTAGAAAACAGAGTTTCAATACATTCAATCTAAAATGTTGTACATATACTTGTAATTTAGTAACTTGTTTATTTCCTTTAGCGTGTTGTATACATACACTCAAGTTGATTCGTTTACAATTAAATCACATTTACGCGACTTTCCCGTGAATGAGTATGTGGTTCGATGCCATAACATTTCGGCTACAACTTATCATTTTACATATTTTGACACAGTTTGTTTTTTATAATAAAATAAGGTTAAATGAGTACTAAGATTGTTCTTAAATAGTTTTAATAAAGTGTTAAATAATTAAAAAATAATCAAAAAGTATTAATTCAAGGGAAACACCGATAATATAGTTTTTAAGAAATTATGTAATCTCGTTAATATTATGTTATTTATCAAAAACACAGTTAATATTTTTCAGCACCACTTAATAAACAGTATGAAATTTTACTGATATGCGTGTCTAATTCTTAAAATATGTTTCAGATGTTTTTGTTAAACACATTTAAATGTGAAAAGGAAGTTAATTTTCTAAGGTAGACCATTAAATGGGAGAGTGCCCTTCTTCTAAATACACATGTGGTTTTACATCTTCTCTTTATAGAAGATGTGTGGTTTTTATTTCACCCCAAATCCTTTCCCTTAAATAGTAGGCCCTCTCAAAGTCGTGGATAGGTGGAATCAATGGGCTACTAGAGTTAAAAACTATATTTTTTTTAACATTGGTTTTTAAACAAACACAGAAGCTCTTAAATATTAGGAGGGAAAGAAAGAACCCATTTTTAAGTTAATTTATGAAATAAACATTATTTAGTTCCAAATGAATAACAATAAAACCATGAGAGAGAAATTAATTATTTTACAAGTAATATAAAGAAAATAATACATTGCTACAAATGTGGTGTTCAATTTTCTGAATAAAGTAATTCGCCGTTTCTTTTACTGTACTAAGAGTATCCTATTGACAGTGTTCAAACAAACGATGAGAAATAATACATTATTGTTGTGAAATGTAGGCACTACGTACCTACTTGTGAACCATTAACGTCCAAATTTTATAGTTGTATAATTCATTCTCCTCTTATAGATTGTACCTAGAAGGTGTGTTAATTATTTAAAAATGTCTTCCAATTATCGAATAAGATATCCCAATTATGGCGTTACTGGTTTCCTAAAGTCCTATTTTACCATTATTGCAGACACTGAGCAGAAATATTGCCATATTTGAAAGGGTTGGGTAGTTGTTGTTTTTTTTAATGAAAGGGCACACTATCTCGTGCTGGAAGTGCTTCGCAAGTGAAAAGTGTGCACTCTGGAACAAACACACACACAAATACACACTTTTATTTGCAGTACTTTTTCATGCTATCTTTGTCTTGCTGCGCAGCCACCATATCGTTTCCCTTTTCTCTTCGTTACTCTCTTTTTTTTTCTGTGATTACCCAAGCGGCACATAAGCAAATTTGTAGAGCTATAGGACAAAAAAAAATGGGTGAGCTTGGGCTTGTGCAAGAACCTCAAGTGCGATGTTGACCAATCGAAATGTCGGAAGGGTGTTAAATCCGTGATTCTCATTGGTCGAACTGTCGTCTGTTTCGCATATATCGCACATCGTTCGTTCGTCATCAGGAGTAGTTGTCATCGTTGTGTATTTCAATATGTATGCCATTCACCACTCCTCCCCCATTCTCCCTCTCAATTTTCCCCTGCCTTCGTTTTAATTTTGGGCTTTTCCTCGCTTAACGCGGGAGCGGGGAGGGGGATAGAAGGGGATAGGGAATACGCAAGGGATGGATCTGCATTCGCCCCACAAGGGGAAATGGTTAGAGGGGGGGGATCGCAGTAACAGAAAGGTTTCAGTGGTTTGCTGTAAATGCGACAAGATTATGTCTGGTATATAACGGTTCATTTTGTATATGTACAACCGTATACACATAATCTCGCCTATTCCATGCTTCGTATTCGATTCCCTATTTAAAAAAATGAGGTGGGGGGGTTTTTGAACGCGAGTAAAAATATAGGAGAGCTCTTTTTTTTCTTTTTTTTTGTAAAATTTTATGAATAAAGTCTAGTATGTAAACTTTTTAATAAACTCACTCCTCTACCGTGGCAGACTTTGTCAACCAAAATTTTTTTTAACGGTTGCTTGTAATTTTTATACCCGTGGCTTTCTTTTTCCATCGAAATGAATGGTTTTTTTTTTTTTATCAACATATCTTTCTCTACCTCCTACAGTTTTTCGTTCAAAGTTATTACATTTTTTTGTGTGTACAAAATAGGAATTAATTTTGTGTGCTTGGGGCTGAAGAGTGAGTTTCAAGCTAGGAAGTGTTCTCAGGACTTGTAATGGTAGTGCATGAGATGCTTTTAGTTAACAGCACGTTCTAAAATAGTTGAAAACTGTTAGGTTTTGTATGGGGCATATTCTAAGAAGTTAGTACTGATATAAATAGAGTGCCGCTATCTTAGGTTGGATGGAAGGAACATTATTACCTCCGAAATCCCATATCAACGTATACAAAACAAAATAACCAGCTGGTGGCTGACAAAACGATAGATTTTAAAAAAAAAACTTGGTCCTTTATATCATCGCACGAGATTAAACTTGATATCTTCGCAGCAATAGCCTGCTTTCTATTTGTCTTACCATTTTCTCTCCCTGTGTATTCTCTTTGGGAATGCTTCCCATCTCCCCTATGCTCCCACCATTATAGGCGTTTTTTGCTCGATGGAATATCGCTGGCGATGGATGTCTGAGAGAAATCATTGAAAGAAAGCCACCGCTAAGCGCTAACCCACACTTTGAACAGAATCAAGGCCGAGCTCAGCCAACTCGTTATTATGAGTCATCGCACCACCATTTTAAAACCCATATCAAGAAAACAAAATAGAAAATTACGTATTTGAACTTGCTTTAATTGGCGTATGTGTATACCTATGCATATAATATAATATAATATAATATAATATAATGTATTATAATATAATATAATATTTGTTATTATTATTATTTTATATTGCCAATACTAACTCTGATACTTGGGGTGAAATGAGTATGCCCTAATGACAAAGGCTTTCGTTTATAAATATAGGGATGAAGTAATCTCAGCCTTATAGCAGTTTGCAATATTAACCAAACAAACAAATTTAATTAACGAACGAGGTGACCTGGTGGTCTAGGGGTAAGGTGTCAGACTTCTGTGCTGGGGGTCCGGGGTTCAATCCTCGGTCCCGGCACAGGTTTATCTGATTCCCAAACCCTTCCTTCACCTCTGACAAGATGTGTATTAATCACAACTTGTGAATGTGAGGAATTCCAGGCCTCTACCGTGGTTCGGATCCCACGTTAAACTGTAGGTCCTCCATTTCATCTCACAATCACCCTACCATTACACATTAGCGTAAGTGCGTATAACCCGAACGGGTAATAAGACGCGGTGCTAATAATAATAATAATAATAATAATAATAATAATAATAATTAACGAACGTATTTATTGCATAAGAAATAGCCTATAAGTAAACTATTTTCTTGAGTGTTACCTTTGAAATACTTCATGGTGTATTGATGTATTTCTTTGTTCCCGTTTATTAATGGATGTGGCTAATTTTTATTAGTAATATTATTGATATTGCTGGGTTGGATGCGCACTTTCTAGGGGAATGTCACGGTACATGACCATTAAATAATTAAATACAGGAATGTATACCTAAGACCTGAACCTGGAACGAGAATGTTTAAATATTAGATATATATATATATATATATATATATATATATATATACTCTTCTAGAAATTATATTATTTAGCACCGCGTCTTACTACCCGTTCGGGTTATACGCTTAAATACTAATTACGCTAATGAATTAGGAATTGGGATAGTTGAATTTAGAGGAAGTGAACCCGCATTTACGTGGAGGAAGAGTGGAAAACCATTTAGGAAATATCACCCCCAGTTCACCCAACCGAGATTCGAACCTTGACCTCCCCGTCCTCGGCAGTCGAGCTCAACACGACTAGCACGTTAGCCAACTACGCCACCGAGGCGGGTGAGGAATTGTAAATAGCTTGTTCAGAACCACCCATATTCAGACCGCAGTCCCATAGGCTCTAATTATCCATGAAATTTGGTCCTTAGTCTTGATATTGGTATTGATATTGTGATCTTTCATTTGATATCTATATTAATTATTGATGATATTGCTCCTAAAGCATCCAATTATGGATGAGCTTTATTCAAAATTTGAATTAATTAAATTGTGCTTTTATAGAACTACCACATAGTCTGTAGTAATTTTAATATATTATACTGTAGGTCTATAACCTGTTGTATTATATGCCTGAAATGCCAATTAAAGATATCAAAATTTAAAATTAAATGAATAAATTAGAAATTTTAAAATACGGTAGAGAACCATAAAATAAGAGTTAGTACTTTGGGCCTTTCTCTCTGTCTCTTTCAGGTCCATTCTAGTGTTTTCCTCCCAACTGCGTCTAGGTCTTCCCAATTGTATCTTCCCATTGGGTTCAACAGTCAATACCCTGAACAATATTCTAGATTCTCCCATTCACGCTGCAAGTTCTGCTCATCGTAATCTACGAGGCTCGATTATCCTAACAATGTATCGTATTGTAATATAAATTAATTAATATCAATATTAAAAAAAAATAATTGAACTTAATTTGTTTAAAGATAAATGGAAATGCTTTTCGTTTCTCTTTTTAATATCACGTCCTACATCCTGTTCGGGTTTTCGCATATGTAATAATTGCATTTATGTGTTCAGGATAAGAAGGGTTGAATAAAGAGCAAGTGTTCCCAAATTTGTGTGGAGGAATAGTTGAAAACCATTTAGGAAAAAAAAAACCTTAGTATATCCGGCCGGGATTTTAAATCTGATCTTCCTATCATCGGCATTCCAGTATATTGCAAAAGTGACGCCTGATACCATGTGGCCATCGAAACTGGCTTTTCGTTTCTCTGCGTTGCTAAGAAATAGAAAAATAATTATTTTTTTTAATTTGAAAGGTTAAAACATTACTCGGGCATTTATTAAGTATAATAGATGCACATATAATAATTTACAATTGATATTCATCAGATTTACTAAATAAATAATAATAATAATCGACTTTAATGGTGAGGTTAAGGCTGCCACCTTTTCTTAAACTTAGCCAATATACGATTAAAATTAAGTTTAAAAGAATGATATATATTTAAAACACACAAATAATGAAATAGAAGAACTAGAGCTAAAATACACATGGATTACTTATATAAGAACCAGAACACAAACATGGTGACCATAGATCAAATTAACACAAATATAAATAATTTACGCGCATGCGCGCGCAAACACACACACAAAAGAACTGTGATTACGTCTCATAAATGTTACCACACAATTGCACAAACTTTCTCACTATGTTCATATTGTATATTCTATTTTTAAATATAATTTTCAAATCTAGGTTTTGACTTAACCACCCTTTGTAATGTTTTCCTAATAAAGACAAACACATCATCTTGTTAATCAAAATAAACAATCTTAATATATAGATTTTAATCCAAATTTTAAAAATACATTTGACAAAATTCAAATTTCCAAAAATAAATATTTTTTTAACTAAAATAAATGTATTTTCTATTTTGTAAAAATAAAAAGTATTTATATATATCATGAAAACAATGACCATACCGAGTATTCTCATTTTGGATTAAATCTTCAAGGTCAATTTAAAAAAATCCAATTTACTATCATTTATGGTAAGTAAACCACCCTTAAATTAATTTGATTTTAGATAGATAAATATACATTATTAATGATATTGTAAAATAGTATCCCGATCCCCGATAACATTTTTTAAACAAATCGTCACAGGTATTTAAAAAAAAGATTCTACAAATATTAGTCATTAGTTAACTAGACCTACTATAGAATGTTTTGTTTTAGAATATCAAACCTATAAAACTATTTATAATGCATACAATTTAACAGATAAGCCTACCCAATTTGAAAGAAATCACTAAAACTATGTTTTAATATATTCGATTTTTTTAAAGTCATCAGTAAACTACCCATAGCAGAATCCCCCCCCCTAAAAAAAACACAAGTATACTGCTTTATCTGTCATTTCTATGTCAAATACTCCCCAGACTTACAAATCCAAGCAACATCGTTTGTCATTTTCGAAATATTTTAAATTTTCAATAGTCATTCCTCAGTATTGAAAGTCTATCAAAAACCAAGCATACAGGGCTATTTGTAATATCAAACACTCCCAAGATACCCATTTGGCACCAAATCGTTACTGCAATTTTAAAATTATTTCCAGTTTTCTTTTTAGTCAATCAACAATAAACTACCTATAAATCGGTTTCCACTCCAAAAACAATAATACGGTGTTATTTTCCTTACCACACAAACCCCAGATAAGCATTTTAAACAAAATTTTTGAAATATTATGAAATTTCAAAAATGATCCATTTGTAAACTACCCTTAAATGAATTTTTACCCAAAAACAAATGATACAATGCTATTCGTCATGTCAAACAAATATTAATTATGCATTTTATTCAAAATCGTTGAAGCCATTTTCAAAAAATTCTAAATTCAAAAAAATCTCTCATCAGTAAACTATTTCCAATTTGAGGACTAGGGTCAAAATAAAAAAAAGTCCTGAAGTATAACACTATTAAATTTAAATATTAAGTTGGCTACTAGCTATTTCGGATCCGTACCCAGGGAAAGAAGACAGACAGACAAACTGCATGGGGACAGAAAGAATTTAAAAAATCCACTTTGTTTTGTTTCTTGTTCACGTACCTAAAACGTATAGATCGTCATATTCCCGAGCTCTATTTTTTCACGAACAAAACACTTTATCTTGATATGAGAAAGTAAAAACACACTTTAATAGAAAAATAATGTTTCTTAAACTTTCTAAACTGTATATCATTATTTTATTATATATATATATATGCCCTTATTAAATTGTTAACCATCTAAAATTGACCCAATTTTGAGGATATTTTGTTTGTTTTTATTTCGCACATCCAAACTGATTCTTTATCTCAAAACTAATGACAAACTAATATTTTAGTAACAGACTAATGTGTGTGCTAACACAAATATATAATTTTGTTTTTGGTTTCGGGAGAAACGTTTGGTAGAATGAAAACAATTTATTGTTTTGCACGCCAAGCCCTGCTATCTATTCAGACCATCCGCAAGTAACGTTTATTGCTTCAACAAAATTGGCGAGAGGCTCATATTTCGAAACACTTTAGGTTATACCTTAAGTTATATTAACTAGCCACTAAGAGATAAATATGTGTGTCATATTCTTTTATTTTTTATTTGTTTAGCATTAGGTGAGCGGATAGAACATTTGCTTTTGCCCGCATATAATATGAAACTCAGTACACCAAGAAGTAATTTTACCTCAAATCAAGATCCAATAGATCAGCTACGCCAGTTACGCTTTATGCTACCAGAGTTTGAGCCTCACAGGGTGCACCTGTATTGATTTTACATGATGAAATTTAAAACCGCTATCAGAACGAATGCCTACACTGTTTTTTGACACTCACTATTATGATCATCTACACTCCGTTTATTTTTACGGTTGCAGTCTTATCTTGACAGATAGCACTATAGCCCTATCAACCACATTGCTACATTTCAGGGCGAACGGAGTATACCTTTAGATGATATAATTTAAGCAGATAAAAGCCAGAGGTGAATTAGAGCATACAAATAAAAATCTACCAAGGAGAACATAATAGTTTATCTTTAAATAAACAAAAAGTTTTCTTAGAAAAAAAACTGAGAATTTGGAGAATGTGATTCTTTTCAAACAGTTGAAATATACCAAGAACTACAAAAAAAAAGTATAAAAGAAGAAAAAAAAATCATTCGAGCTAAATTGTTGGGGGCTTCTTGGTTGTTGAGACATTGTTCCTGGAGACTTACGGAGAAATGGAAGCCCGAGGCGATAGGATAAGGGTGGTAGAGAGTAAGAGAGAGAGAGAGAGAAAGAAGGGAGTATTTGGAACTCCGCGGGGGTCGCCACTAGAAGGTGCCCTTGAAGTAGCGGAGGTCTGAACCCACACAAAAGGTCGGGGCTGTCAGTAAACACAATGTACAACACGAAGAGATGTTCCCACCGACATTGCCTGATGCAAGGGGGTATCCTGCTAGAGCACAATAGCACCCTCACAAATGAACACAACCGAATATAGCTCCAATGAACAGATTCGTTGAATTAATTTTTTTCCCAACAATATGGAAACACAATAAGATATTGTAATTCAAATTGGAAATTAATATATATATATATATATATATATATGTGTGTGACGTAAACAATAGTTTTCCATAGCAGTCCTTATGGTTCTCAAGAATCGTTTACCTAAGACGTTATAATAGCATTGCACTTGGTTGTCATTGACAGGGAGATCCGAATTTGAATCCCGGGCTAGTGTACTCGTTAAAAAATTAGCACACTTAGCAGCGGGGATGGCCAAGGTGGAATGGAAGGGGACAAGAGAATAAGGCCAGTGTTTTTGAAGTTTTTTTTTTGTCAAAACATTTGTTTGAACAAAATAAAAAAAATATTGACCCGGTACAAACATAAGAGTTTAATTTTCTTCACATGTTGATATCAACAGTTCCTGTATGCCCAGCATGAGCATAGTGACATTAGGTGAGAAACTTTTTAAATGACTAGAAAAGGTTGTCACAGGTTAGTGTCTTGCTTTGTAATTTAGGGTGCTACCAAACAAAAGTATTTCTTCGAAATACGATTCCGTCATACCTACGAAATTTTTAAATGAGTACACCTCTATCAACAATAGCTCTAACAACAAATAGTCACCATAATTCTCTCCCCCATATTAAACTCCTTTTTTACCCAATATTTATTCGCTTTTGGCAACATTTAATTACTACAAAGATGGCAGCAACACCAGAAGTGATGTGTGGATCCATCGCGAAGGGAGAGGGGACTGAGGAGATGCAGTTGCTCGGTGTGGATGCACAATGCAAGTTGATGTCTGCGCAGGTGATGTTGCCGAGCCGCTGGATACTTGTATCTAGCGATTATAGCACAGTATGTAATAATCATAAGGGTACGGCCAGACTGGGCGAGAGAGCGCGCGAGCGACTAAAAAGTAAAATAGAACACATTGGTTCTAATGAGAGGTGGCCAGAATGGAGCGAGCGAGCGCACGTGCTTGAGCCGGAACAGTCTAGTTTACAGGCGCTGACAATATAATTGTATGTTGGTTCACTGAGTGCTAGCAACACTTCTCAATTTGATACGATATTTAATTTTTTATAATTATCGATAGGTTTAGCACACTTGCTGCTAACGGCCAAATTTAATTGGTAAGACCATAAACCATATATATAGATATATATGTAAAAGTTATATCTTAAAATACTTCCAATATTATAATCAAAGTAAGCCTTTACAAATAAGAATCACTATTAGCACGGAGAGAGGAGGGAAAACCACAACAATAAATCACTTGTCAAAAACCACCCTCAGTTCATTGAGCCAAGATTCTAACCTTTGCCTTATCGACAACAACTATCGAGAGCTATCTGCTAATCACGCGCTCGCTCGCTCGCCAGTTTGGCCATGCAGTCGCTCAGTCGCTCGCTCGCTCGCACGCTTGTCAGTCTGGCTGAACCCTGAGGCGTCACTCTTGCAATAGACCAGGCTGCCGATGACAGGGAGATCAGTGTCGAATACCAGTTGGGTATACTGAGTGTTGCTTTTTCTAAATGGTTTTCCACTCTCCCTCCACGCAAATTAGGGTACACTTCCTATACAATCAACATTCCTCATCCCTAATTCATAAGCATAGTTAGTACATATGCGTGTAGCCTGAACAGATTGTAAGACGCGGTGCTATAAAATAAAAGGATGTATCTTTGATCCAAGAGCCGAAACTATAAACCTCATTCGAATGACAACCCTTTTTAGATGCATGGAGATGAACATGAAGTGAGTGAGATTTTAATGATTTTATTGAGATATTTAAAGTGCACTTTCTAAATCGACTGACTATATCATTACATGACTTATAAACTAACTTAAATCTAGAACAAACACAATACCCAGCCCCGGCCGTTAATTCATTACTCTGAAAGGGGAAACCCTCATTTCACCAACGGAGAAGTGAGTGACTCTTCATCCGACTTATCTTCACATTCTCGACCCTAAGGCTAGCCGTGCAGGCATTAAATACGTAGGTTATAAAATAAAGACAAGGATAACATTTACTTTCCACCCTGAATCATAGTAGTCCGTTCAGACTATATGCTTACATTAAATACTCAGGTATTGTAAGGATGAATATGGTAGAACCTTAGAGGAAATGTTCCCAAGCTGGTGTACTGAGGGTGTTTTTTTATAAATAGTTTTACAATCTTCCTCCACGCAAATGCGCGTTCACTTCCTCTAAAGGTGACCTGGTGGTCTAGGGGTAAGGTGTCAGACTTCTGTGCTGAGGGTCCGGGGTTCAATCCTCGGTCCCGGCACAGATTTATCTGATTACCAAACCCTTCTTTCACCTCTGACAAGATGTGTATTAATCACAACTTGTGAATGTGAGGAATGCCAGGCCTCCACCGTGGTTCTGATTCCACGTTAAACTGTAGGTCCTTCATTTCATCTCACGATCACCCTACCATTACACATTAGCGTAAGTGCGTATAACCCGAACGGGTAGTAAGACGCGGTGCTAATAATAATAATAATAATAATACTTCCTCTAAATTCAACCTCCCTAATCCTTAACGCACTAACGTAATCAGTACATGTGCGTATAACCTAAACAGATAGTAAGACGTGGTACAAAAATAAAAATAATTTCGTTCAGTCATCGTCGTAACCATCGTCTCTCAATAATTAAGATCCATCGATATTATGACCAGTGCACCATACTGAGATTTGAACACTGATATTCCTGTCAACATTACTTTCTGAAATGTGTTTTTAAGGCCTTAGCCCACCCAAATACCATTATTGGTCCTGGTTACTCAAGGGGTGGATCTCCCAATGTTATATTCACTGTGGTTTCCTCATACCCTCTCCAAACTAATGTCAGCGCAATTTTGGTAAAATATTTTCCCCATCCCCAATCATTATATTAAACTGTTAATAGACTTTGATCGTGTGCTGATATAATCAGTCGATTCAGGAAGTGCACATTAAATATTTCAAATAAATAATTAAAAATTCTTTTTTGTTGAACGCAGCCATTACAAATAGATTATTTTCAAACCGAAATGAACCCTAACGTAATATTTCTTTTTTTCTCTATATCAACTCAAGATATTCATGATTCAAGGACTCACGATAAAAAGAATTAATGTTGAGCCGATACAACTGTGTCCATTATGTTTTAGCCATATCTAGACCCCTTCATACGTACAAATTCAATTATTAAATAGCCGGCTTCAGTGGCCAAACGGTCTTAAAGTTGCAGTGCTTAAAAAAAGGCCTACTTAAATAGTCACCACTTTACTTCTTCATTCATGTAGCTCACTATTATTTTATTGGACAAATTGTAAAAATTTACCCGGTCCGATGGGCATGCCAACAAAGGCATTAATCTCGTCTGGTCTGGTTTGCCAGCTAGGGGGAGGTCGGGGCTTAAATCTTGACTAGGTTTACTGAGGCTCTCTTCCTAAGAATCTTCCCATTTTCCTTTCACGCAAATGAGGGTTTATTTCTTCTATAATCTATATTACTCATCTATACACCTTTGGTGTGAATATATAAACAGTTCAAAGGGTAGCAAAACTAAGATCACATAAAAATCCTTCCCTTGTTATTTAGATAGTTACTTTTTCGTTCTATATTTTATAAATAGTTCTGGAAAGAATAGGATAGCGGGTGAGTGACTAGAGAGGGTTGTTAAAAAACTTTATATCTGTTGTAAAAACCTTGAAACCAAACACATTTTACAGTTATGCTATTATTATTATTATTAGCATCGCGTCTTACTATACGTTCAGGTTATACGCACTTACGCTAATGTGTAATGGTAGGGTGATTGTGAGATGAAATGGAGGACCTGCAGTTTAACGTGGAATCCGAACCACGGTGGAAGCCTAGCATTCCTCACATTCACAAGTTGTGATTAATACACGTCTTGTCAGAGGTGAAGGAAGGGTTTGGCAATCAGATAAATCTGTGCCGGGACCGAGGATTGAACCCCGGACCTCAGCAGAGAAGTCTGACACCTTACCCCTAGACCAACAGGTCACCTACATTCTGCTGTTCTTGTCAGCGTTAATTACTTATGTTAGTATGTCTTAATTTGATGTTGACAATATTGTCACCTTTATACTTTAATCTGTTTTTATATTCTGGTAAATTTCATATCTTTGTTGTATTGCCATTTCTTAATAGTTAAGTGATATCGAAACAGGTGTGGTGGGAAGGTTTTCATTCCCCTTTAAATTCATTTACAGGAGAAAGTAAACATAGCTAACTAAACAAGAATACATAAAGATACAATCGCATTTATTTACATTCAAGTATATGGTGACAAATGGTAAAAATGCAGCAAGCCTGGACGGAAAATTGCTTTAAATTTAAATTCGTCTATGACATAGTAAATCAACAGCAAAGTAATGGGGCAGAATTAAATCTAACGTTCAAAACGTTTCCACTCTGTGGGTGAAGTAAGCAGCCTGCCAAACAGCATGCGATCAACACCTTCAACCTTCACAAGCCCGGGTGTGAAAAGCTGCCGCACGCTTCAAAGTACTCCGATGTAAACTGACGATATCCCCAAGATACATACGTATCAGTCAGGGGCATCTTTGAAGACCAAACATGGGGAACGCTTGGTTGCGCATTAATGAGGGGATGTCAAAAGGCAGCACCAATAACGAGAGAGAGAGAGAAAGAGTAGCTGAAACAAAAGAGTGGTCTATTACATTATGTACATTCTGCGTCCACGCTCTGATTCATTACAGCTAGATTAATATAATGTTTACTTTAAATTAACTAAATTCCTTTCCTGTGGTTAATGTGATTGATTAAAAGTGAATAAGACCTATGTTCGAATACAGGTTGGGGCTGACGAAGAAATTTAATATTTATGTATGTATTAATCGAGGGCATAGAAAGCTTATTTTTCTAAGGGGGTCCACCATACCCGACTAAACCTTTTGCCAATAAAATCTTATATATATATATATATATAATATGGAGCCTCCAAGGGGGGGATGAAAAAATTTACAGGGGTGGAGGTTGCAGACAATCTCGACACTGCCCTTTCCATGCCCTTGGTTATAATTCGATTTTACAATCAGTAAACTCTCTTGGTCAGAACTACACAACTTGAAAATAGGCAAGGGCTAAATGTAAGTATTTATGCCTATTTTGGGGTGAGGTAACTTTTTTTAAAAGGGTGCTACCTACATATCCGTGTTTCTTTCCAATGATAGTTACAAAAATGAACGCTAACTTTAAAGTAATCACTTTTTTTCCTCGTTGTGGACCGCAAATTATGATGGTAAGGAAACCACCTATTGGGCAGCAAAGTTCCCCTTGGGAGGCCACAAGTGGCCCGTGGGCCGTATGCTGTGTAGGTCTACTCTAGTTGCCTGGCATTGGAAATACTTTCATGGGATAATCTCATTTGTGCTTATATTTAATGCGATTATTAAGTGGACTGGTTAAGATGTTAAAGATTTACTGGATAAACTAGTTTGTAAGTTGTGTTCTCATTTATACCGTGGTTATCGAGTGGACTGGTTAAGATGTTAGCGATGTACTGTTACTGAATAAATCGAGTACAAAATGACTGAAATTTGGACAATTGAAATTTGTAACCTCAAGTGGATATTAAATGACATCAGAATTATATAAAATTACTCAGGCTATATAAACTACAGTTTGACTTTTAAATAGTAGCCGGGATGAAAAAAGAATTTGTCACTTAATTCAGTTGTGCTAACTCACTCATGCAAAAAGTGAAATACATACCAAATGACTTGTGAAATTACTAAGTTAACGAAAACGTTCTTGGTGAGGTCTCTTCTGTACTAGTTTCGTTTTATTAATTAATGTTGTTATTTGGGAAGCAACCAGTTTATGATGTAAGGATGGATGATTCATTTAAAAAAAGATAATTCCAAGACATCCGTTTGCAGTATTGAAGTATATTATGTTTATTTGTCTCTCAAATTTATAATAACAGGATTTTTAAGAAATAAACTATTGGCCTCTCTAGCTGGAGGTTGGAATAAGATTTGTGTAGAACAATATTGTACACTAAGATCACTGGTCAACCTCTCTACCTGGAGGACTAAAGCTCGGTCCACACGAAACTTTTTATTACCCAGTTATGACTGCGCAGGGAAAACTGAGTAAAAAACTTGGCAGTTCAAGAGTGAACACACAGTAAGGTTTTCAGTGCCATTTTTATCAATATAAGTTTCGCAGAATCAATTATGGAGAAAGTGTCAGTCTGGTAAATTGTTGCAATTTGTCTTGGAAAAAGAAGGCAAACTAAATATCTTCAGTGCACGTGACGTTCAAGATGGTCCAGACTTTGTCTACTGAAAAGGCACAAGTTCAGGGTTGTCCATAAAAACCCACGTGAACATTGATGAGGATTAGAAAACGTTGAAAAAAAGAAAAACCAAAGGTCAAGAAAAATAGAAAACCAAATTTTTGGACCCCATGAAAAATGATCTTGTACCAATATCGAAGGGAAACTGAGCAACGTGTGTTTATAAGATGGATGGGAGAGTCCACATACACTGACAAGTATGTGAGGTTCACCGATAAATATACTATTAGGCTCAGTTCTTAGTCGCCATGTGCCATCTCCACAAAATTCACATAATTGCAGTTTTCCGGTTAACAAGCAACTTCTTGCCTGCTACTTCTTGAACTGCGCAGATAAAACGTTGTACAAAACCTTGCAAAGTGGTTTTTGTAATGCCGTCTGTCAGTCCATATGTACCTCGGGTTAGAGCCTAAATTGTTTTACTGATTGGGCTAAAACTTGATATCAAAGGTTTTCATAGGGTTGACCCGAGTGGTTTTTGGTATTGGATATCAACCCTAAAATTAAGGATAGTTTCTTACAGGGTGGAAAGAGAAAAAATCTATTTTATCAAAATTGGCTCTAACGATTTTGAATAAACTTCTTTTCTAAGCTATGATCAATATTACAAACCAAATGGCTACTCTCAATTTTTCTTCAAAATTAGTTTAAGGGTTCTGGTTTATTTCGTAAATTCTCATTTTTAATTAAATCTCCGTAAGTCTTTGAGATATGAAATTACTTATCATTGGATACATGAAGATATATTTATAACAAACATATTTTAATTGAAATGTATTTTTATAAAACAAACAGTTTTCAAGCTAAACGACAAAATATATATTTTTTAACTTTTAAATTTAACTTTAATATTTTTTAACTTTTCAAACACTTCGGGTAAAGTATTGCGACCTTAAAAAAATGTCTAACCTGAAATGTTGATGGATGTCGACGTTTCATTACCCCGTACCTTTGAAAGTGGTTTTTGCGATGCACAATACTACCCGTTCGGGTTATACGCACTTACGCTAATGTGTAATGGTAGGGTGATTGTGAGATGAAATGGAGGACCTACAGTTTAACGTGGAATCCAAACCATGGTGGAGGCCTGGAATTCCACACATTTACAAGTTGTGATTAATACACGTCTTGTCAGAGGTGAAGGAAGGGTTTGGCAATCAGATAAATCTCTGCAGAGACCTAGGTTTAAAACCCGGACCCCCAGCACAGAAGCCCGACACCACCTTACCCCTAGACCACCAGGTCACCTCTCCTTGATTATTTGAGATACTAAATAACTTATCATTATAAAATTTTAATACTATAATAATAAAAAAATTTAATCTAAATTATACTACTATAAATACATATGGCTAACTCACTTACTCACTCACTGACATTAATATTTATCCACTTCCAGATGAGCTAGAAACTTGAAATTTGGCACACTTATAGCTTCTAGCCTGTAACCGACGGAAAAATTTCAAAAAGTTAAAAAAAAATATTTAAACACCCCAAAAAAATTCAAAATGGTGGAGCAACTTTAAAGTCGGTGTGGACCTTTATTTGGAGGTCTCTTGTGGCTAAACGGTAAGACGTATCAAAAAAATTATTGCACCATTACCTACAGATTTGGCGAGATAGAATTAGAGTTTTTGATTTTAGTTAAATTTTGCACATTTTCCACACATTTTAAAATTTTCTGACACACTTATGGGACAGCTAGAATCATAAAATTTGGCAGACATATTGGCACATCCAATTGCAATAAGCGTGCCAAATTTGATGAGTGGAGATTTGGATGCGGAGCCCCCAACGAGCAAAGCGAGTATAATTTTATAAAACCAATAGTTTCTGTGATATTAGCAAATACATTAATATCATTTTGTGAGTTTAATTGTGAAGAGATACTATTTAAGTCTAGACGCAATAATTATCTAATGCCATAGATCAATCAAATAAGTAAGTCTCTCAAAAAGTTGATGTTAGTTTTCCTTTCACCTCTTAAGGGAAATGTTTGTACAGTACGGGGGCGTATCCAGGATTTTCGTAAGGGAGGATGGTGGTGCAGGAGCTCTCATCGGGATCGGGTTGGGGGGGGGGGGGGGGCTCAAGAAATTTTGGCATAAAAATACTTCAAAATTTGAGAGTAAATTCTTAAGTAATTTTTCAGTGTAACGCTAAACTTGAGAATAGTTCTTAAATAAAAGGTATCACTCGAAATTTGCGATTAGTACTGAAAACTATTAAAAGTAAATAAAAATAACATCAACAAAAAGTGATTATTAAGAGGAAAATAAGTTTAAACATTATAAAAACTATAATATAAATAATTGTTTATCTATTCAATCAATTAGACCAAATAAATGAAACTATTCAGATTTAGAACAATCGAAATTTAACTCCACTCTATAGTATAGCTAGTTATTTCTTATTCTAACTGGAAATTGTACCACAAAGCCATACTAACACGTTTTGTGTGTGGTACTATTCAAAGGTTTTGTTTGGATCACGTTATTTAAAAATAAATTATTTGAAAGATATTTATGTATTATTAGACCTTGAAATAGTAGTAACAAAAATGATAAAATAAATTTTAACCTAAACAAGGTTGGTGCAACAAGGTGAGAGGCGCGTAACTTAAATTTGGGTAATTTCATTAATGCCTATCTTCACCATTTTAATATTTAATGTGATTGTCTTAAGTATTTATAATAATTACCGTATATTAATCATTTAATAATATTACCAATAACAATTAAAAAATGAAATCTGGTTAGTGAGATGGTATTAAGTGACAATAAAACTAGTAGTGACTATAAAATTGATTTAATTGTTTTAATTTCTTGAAGGGGGCGTGCACCCCCCACGCCTCTCTCCTAGATCCGTCCCTGATACAGCAATAATCTATCTCTCTCATTTTAGACCCAATAGTCAATATTTATCTTTTTTATTGGTCAAAATATATAAATGAGGAATTTAATAGAAAGGCGATAACCATAAGATGTGCATACCCTAGTAAAATGCCGAAAATTTTAACAGGGAGTCAAAATTTTAATACGAAGTGTTGACCCTTGGGGACCCTACATCGATATTTTTTATTGGTTCAAATATTCAAGTGAAGACGTTAATTCTTTAAAAATAAAGTCATAAAATTTAAAACCATGAGTAAAAAAATGTTTTACGTATGTATAGCGCAATTTGGCTTTCGGGTTTGCTAGTGTATATTATATTACGAATTTTGAGTAAATATCTCCATTTCTAATCAATAGAGAGAGAAAGTATGTGCGGAGCTCCGTACCATTTATTTCTAGCTATAACGGTGAATTTCCAATGCAGCACTTTATTCTGTTTGTAGTTATTAATCACAACATATTTCACTTTGTTTAAATAAGTGACAATGCTAAAACGGAAATATTGTAAAAATGATTATTCGATGATAAGATTAAAATAGGAAATGTATGTATTTGATTTTAAGCCATTAAGGACGTTGCCTACCTGTCACGTAATGGAAAGTCGAGATAAGATTTTCCATGAAATTTACGTTTTATTCAGTGAGTTTAGAAGATGTAACATTGAAACAAAAACAATGAGTTATTAAATAATTTTAAAAATGTAGTTACAATGGCACCACAGTTATTATTTATCTTGAAGTTTTGTATTTGTAGACGCATTTTCGAACAATCGTCATCGGCCTTGGGTATTTTGTTTATTCACAAAATCTGCCTGTAGGAACATTTCTGCCAGGCTGTAAATTTAAAATGTATCTGTAAGAATATATACATAGAAGAGGATATTATAATAACTCATTTTCAAATGCAAGCTGATAAACTACAGAGCTTACTGGGTTAACTGCTCATTTACTCCCTTCTCTATTTCCTACATAGGCGTAAGTGTTACTTCAAGTTATGGTGTAATTCACTCCACAAATTAGTTAACGCCATAGTCTACTTAGAGAATACCTCCATTCACACGCGGGTTGTAATATCATGATGTCACCACATCAAACTGCAGCTGAAAAGAGAAAAAATAGCTTCCAACACCAGAAAAAATCACACTGAGAGGTAAATCAATGAATAGTGCAGAAGATCCTTTAGCCACAGGGCTAGGACACCATATAATATTAAATCAAAGTATTTTGATAAAAATAAATAAATGCACTCATCCCACAGAAATCTTCATTGCCCGGAGGGTTGTACCAGGAAATCTACGTACACACACACATGCAAAATGGCAAGCAAAATATAAAATCCCAAAGTAGGCCAAATTTATATCAATACTTAAAAGTAGGTAAATCACCAGGTAGCAGGCTAGTGATCTCTAAATAGGTATATGACTCTTTCTATAGATAGATCGCAAATTCTGAGGTCTAAATTCATCAGGGTGAAAAGGGAAAAGAAAACTCAGTCATACGATTTACGGCTCAGCCCCAGAGCGGATCTGTCTCTCATGATTATCCTATTGTGGTAAGCCAAGACCCCCTTTATTTCTAAAGAAGACTTTTCTTCATTACAATGAACAGTGACAAGTTTCTGTGATATCAATTTTCTTGTTAGTTTGTTTATAATATCACTGTAAGCCTACAGAATGTATAATATTTTTGTTTTATCTATATTGACTTGGCCCCATCGTAAGGATATTTATAAACTCTTTTATAATGTTCTTCAAATTTGTGTACGACAATTTTATGCTCACATTCTGACACTTTATTTAAATATAATATGGATTAAATATTTCAAAAGGAATGCCCAAAGAAAAATTTAAAACCATTCAGCTTACTTGACAGTAATTTCTACAATGTTATTGAAACAAGTATATAGCTTTAACTAATTTATTGGATATTATTAAGGTAAAACCCATGGGTGTTTGAAAGCTTATATTTACAGTGGACCAGACTTGTCTTGCCTCCTCCCACTCACTATCTTTGTAACGGCAAATGAAATTCGTGGATTGTAAATATGGAAGACGAGCGTGTCAACGCTTATGTTAGTTAACGCCAGGTCACACGAAATAAAACAAAAACATAAGCAGTGGTTTTCAATAATGGATTTCGTGGAGTTACATAGTGAACGAATACACGTCTCACTTGGTCTTGACAAGTTGATCATACGCCATGTAGGCCTAGAAATTTGAAAAATAGAGATGTATGCTTTATGTCAGAATAGATAGTAAAAGGGATCAGCTAGGCCAATTTGTGGATTCATGTTTTTTCCTCGTGATTTCAAAAATATTTATCTAGCACGTGGAATTTACTCTTACAAGGAGAGGCCACAACGTTCGGATCACGGATTATCTTCAAACTTTGTACACTTTTAGTAGTCCATTAGGACAACATAATGTGCAAGTAGTAAGGCGTACTACTTAGGCGTTTTCGAGAAAATTGCAAGAGAAGTTTTACGCGTCGAATATGTACCGGTACGTTGCAACTTTGAGCACGAGATGGTGGCGGTCGAGTGGTTAGCGTTCCAGCTCCGTAATCACTAGATAGCTGGATCGAGTCCCGCTCATCTTTTTTTTTTTTCAACACTGGTTATATTCTTTCATATATATTACAATTCAAATGTAATATAATGAAAATAATACGTGTATTTGCATGAACTTTTATTGAATTTCCAATGTTATTTGGCTGTTTACTAATTTTTATTACTGCAACAAATATTATATTTATAATTATCGACAAGTAAACGACCAAACGCATAAAGTTTTCCTTAAAATGTATGCCTATCGTGATTTGCGAAATCCCTCATACCTGAAATCGGGTAAGGTACCCGGAACTGCTTTGCACCTGGACGCTTTGACCTGCAGACACAGGTTTGAAAGGATAAGGGGAGGGCCAGGCTTGGAAAGCCCAAGTCAAACATCGATAATTAAAGGTGTTAATAAATTTATTCAATAATACAATGAGTTACAATATGTCAGAATATATTACCTTTGAATTGTAATATATAGGAAAGAATATGACCAGTGTTGAAAAACAAAAGATGAGCGGGACTCGACCCAGCTATCTAGTGATTACGGAGCTGGAACGCTAACCACTCGACCGCCACCATCTTGTGCTTAAAGTCGCAACGTACCGGTGCATATTCAACGCGTAAAACTTCTCTTGCAATTTTCTCGAAAACGCCTAAGTAGTACGCCTTACTACTTGCACATTATGTTGTCCTAATGGACTACTAAAAGTCTACAAAGTTTGAAGATAATCCGTGATCCGAACGTTGTGGCCTCCCCTTGTTAGTTAAGACTTATAATGAATTGAAATTAGACTACCTATACTGTTTGCATTTCTCTGCTATGCTAGTGTACTAAGAGCGTCTATTCTCAACAATATTGCGAATGCATTTCCACAAGTTACCATTTTGATACCTACTTCTTTAAAATATGACTTTAATAACCTTGTTTTTCTAGATAATTCCCTTGAAAATAACTCTTTATACGTATTTATATTGACTTGGTTTGAAAGACAAAGACAAATTTCTATAATTAAAAACATGAAGATAAAGCTTCGAATTTGAATCACCACAAAACTTGATATGCTTATAAATCCATCATAAACTACCCAAAACTGGAAGTAATGAGTCTTTAATTTACCTTTAGCCATCACAGTTATACATTTGTAGCTGCATTGGTGGGCTTGCAGATTAAATGACAGGCCAAACTTTAGTTTGTCGGTGGTCCGAGTGTACTAAGGATGATTTTTATTAAATGACTTCCCGGTCTCTGTCCATTCCTTAACTTAATTAGAGTATTAGGTCTCACTTACAAAAGTACGCAACCTATCCCTATCTTGAGATAGTTATATTCAGTACACATCATTACCTCCTATCCCTATCTTGAGCTAGTTATATTCAGTACACATCATTACCTCCTATCCCTATCTTGAGCTAGTTATATAGTTATATTCAGTACACATTACATCCTATCCCTATATTGAGTTAGTTCTGTCTACGACTTCTCATTATACACTATCCCTATCTTGAGCTAGTTATATAGTTATAATCAATAACCATCATTACCTCCTATACCAATCTTGAGCTAGTTATATTCAGTACACATCATTACCTTCTATCCCTATCTTGAGCTAGTTATATTCAGTACACATCATTACCTTCTATCCCTATCTTGAGCTAGTTATATTCAGTACACATCATTACCTCCTATCCCTATCTTGAGCTAGTTATATAGTTATATTCAGTACACATCATTACATCCTATCCCTATATTGAGTTAGTTCTGTCCACGACTTCTCATTATACACTATCCCTATCTTGAGCTAGTTATATAGTTATATTCAGTAACCATCATTAACTCCTATACCAATATTGAGCTAGTTATATTCACTACACATCATTACATCCTATCCCTATCTTGAGCTATTTCTGTCCACGCCTTCTACTCCTCATTACACACTATCCTTATCTTGAGCTAGTTATATAGCTATATTCAGTACACATCATTACCTTCTATCCCTATCTTGAGCTAGTTATATTCAGTACACATCATTACCTCCTATCCCTATCTTGAGCTAGTTATATAGTTATATTCAGTAACCATCATTAACTCCTATACCAATATTGAGCTAGTTATATACAGTACACATCATTACCTCCTATTCCTATTTTCAGGTAGTTCTATCCAGTCCACCTTATTACAACCTGTTTCACGTTTATTCTATTGCTATCCCCCCATTATCGTCTAGGTTATCCAACTGGTTTATTTCCATTAGGTTCGTCAATCAATACCTTAAACCCGGTTCTAGTTCCTTCCATTTGCACTGCTTACCCCCCTTAACCTGCAAGACTTGATTACCCTAATAGTGTCTGGTGATGAGTGCAGGGTATGTCTCGTTCCTTTAAAATGCTAAGACTTTAGCTCTAAAACTTTAATACGCAGCACGATTGCATCATTAAATAGTTTGGGTTTTTATGCTTTCATAAAATAGGCTGACATAATTTTTAGATTTGTTTTTACTTAAGCTGCAAGATTGAAGGTTGAAAAAAATTACTGAAATTAGTTTAGGAATAGTATATACAAATAATTGTTTTAAGGGTTAAAATTAAATAAACAGATTTTTGCTCTTCAGTTTTTTCCAAAATAAGTTATAAAGGGCTTAATTTTCATAATTTTTGAAATAAAAAACTAGTGGAATGTTCCGACTGAGTCATTACTCTATTGTGTTGGGTTGATATTTCAAAAGGTTTTAAAATAAATACTTTGTATTTCCTGTGATATTTATTTATAAATTAATTCCGTTTTAATAACTTTTTTTATAAATTAAATGATGCAATATATACTATCGTTGTTCTATAACTTTACTATTGGCCTTTGTGAGGCCTGTTAATTTGTGCAATATTATTTTGACAATGATTTAGTATAATAAACTTGAGAAATTTGTTTTTATGTATCGAACTGTAAAATATTATCTATCAATATATATCAAAACTATATTGTTAAATATAGATTATTGATTTGTACAACAATGATTTTTTTTTTCATACCTACCAATGTGAGTGAGTATCTTTTCTCCCAAAGAAGTATTTGGTCCTGACATTTGATGTCCCCCAATGAATGGTGAGTTAGTGCAACCAACGATCCTTATACATTATGCAATATCAATGAAACTCGAATCCTGTGCCTTTATGCAGCACCAATATCTTCTTTGGGTAATCCACGTATCCTTGTATCATAGCCGCTTGATCTGCGCGGATTTGGGTGAATTTCATTAACGTTTATTCCCAGGGGCACTTTATGGGGAGTAGTTAAAAGGGAGGGATAAAGAATGGGCACATTAATTTGGTATATCTTTTTTTTTTCCGCGCTGTCAGTTCGTGTTCGTGAGAGTGATTCACCCTCCTACACGTCCTCGCCATTCTGACGAGATGACAGGGGTTGTGGAGGGGTTGGGGTGGTTTGATCACGAGCATTTCAAGGATAGTTCTTAGAGGCAGATAACATTACCAACATCAAAAATTGGAAGATGTCAGGAATGTTTCTTTCATTTGATTATCTGTATTTTATTTTCAACTAGAGTATATTTAAGTAAATGTTCTCTCTTCTTCAATCATTAATAGAACAGATTCTACTTATGCTGCACATATGGGCAATATTTTATTACTTGGTTCAGTGGATACATTTTTAATAAAATAATTATGGTGACTATCACAAAAGAAGTAATTAATCAGCTACTACGAAATTTACTACATGCATTCACAAGGTCATGGTTTTTACCCATATTTAGTGGAGAATCAACTTTTTCAACAGAATATTAAATTATTTCCAAATAACACGTTGTAACTTAGATGTAAAAAATAAAAGTTTAGTGTATGTTTGGAAATACATACCATGTTTTTTGAAACTTTAATCCTATATCTATAAAATACAGCCTTCAAACATTCTTTTTTTAAATTTATTGCTTGAAATATAATTTCGTTGTTCAATTTGGTAATGTACTTCTAATATTCACATGCATTTGTGATTAAACTTCGCTGAAAACATGACTTTCGCTGCTACCAAATTAAGCACAAGTTTCCATTATAACTATTGGTTTTGCTTGTGTTCCTCATGACAGTTGGATGTACGTATAATAATAGTTTACTTGTACTCAATTAATAGATAAATTAACTACAGAAAAATTACCTCTGTGTACGGGGCTTTTTAGTAAGGTTATCCATAAAGTAGCGTTTATAAAATAAAGTTTCTCTTGATATCTCATCCCCATCCTATTATCTTTGGTTACATAATTATATATTTAACACTTGCGTTCTTACGTTACTTATTTTAAGCATATAGTTTTATTTCCAAGGTAATATTATTTTAAAGCATCTATATTAATAAAAGTCTAATGGTGTCTGTATATATGTATGTATATTTGTCCAGAAAATTTTTAGTATTTCTAAATTAGATAGAAAGCTGAAATTTTGTAAAATTCTAGAGGAACCTCTTAAGACGTAGGCCAAATTTTAAAACTGAAAAATTGAAAAAATAAAAAATTAATCAATACGTGATTTATTGACTCATTCTAATTCATCGACGTGTTATTTGAACTTCAAAAGAAAGTAAGAACTAGAACAGATAATTCAATATCAAATCCAAAGAGAAATGACAGAGTATACTACAATGTTTGCCTTCATCTGTGTATATGTCTCATCGGCTGAGCCTAAGAAACTGTAAGAAATTTAATTTGATATCGTCACAGAAGACTTTGCAAGGAAACGCGATAATCATACTCCCTGATGTTTTGATTGTGAAAATTTGGCTCTCCAAGATGTACAAGGCATACTGGTTCAGAAACCAGAAAGTGGGAAGACTTTAACTAGAGTAAGCCTCCACATCACCTTACCAAAATCATCCAAGTTATGTCTGACATGAACAAGGAAGAAAGAGTTTTCATCAGCATATATTTGAAGCTAAAAAACTGCTTATGGATGACAGTAAATAATGCAACCGTTATCAGAGGCCAAACTACTGATATGGGATGTGCTAACCATGTCTCAAAGCTGTGCAATAGATGCAGCCAATCATTTGTTTCAGAATAGGTTATAATGAATCATCATTTCCCATTTGGTAAAAAGTTTTACTGTTGGGGAATGACTTCAGTTTATAAATTCTTTCTATTTCTCAAAAGATTGCAATCATCTAGACAAATATTATATACTCTCAGCTGTGGAAAAAGTTTAAAATTCTGAATCTAATAAATAATGTACTGGAAATCGATAGTAACTTCCGTTATTGACTAATGGAGTTTGGGGATAGAGAAATAAAAAACTACATTTTGAAAGATAATACTATTATAGAGGAGCTAGAGTAAATATTGGCACACGGCTCGATAGCTCACGAAACACTTGGAAATAGGCTGATTTCAACTGAAATATTGAATGCCCATTCTGTGTCTTCTAAATGACCAGTCTAAACCAATAAATGAGGAGGTATATAGTATTTTATAAGGAGAGGTCCATTGCTCACCTTATATTGAGACTGAGGCAGTTCCCAGTTAAACTGGTGTTCTCAATTACTATTAATTAACTACAATGTCAAACCTTGAACATGGTTGATATATATCTTCCCAAGCCCCTTTTCAGGCATGGCCAATTGTACGTGGCCATTTCGTATACATGTTTTAAATTAATTTAGTCCACTCTAACTCCACTATTACAAAAGAAAGCTATTTTTTGTTTTACAAACAAAGCCTAACATTACATGAACTTATCAATAAAAGGCTAAGCTAGGTTAGGTTGGTTAATTTTACCACAACTTATCGTAGACAGGACTAAAAACTAGTATATAAATATAAACTAGCCATCACCCACAAAATGTAGTCCTACCTATCTTAAAGCTATCTACACTCTCACTACCTGTCAAAATTGACAACAAAGGACACTGAGTTGACCTAGAGAACATATGAAAAAAGAAAATGTATATATATCCATATGCTTCAGTGGCTGTATGGTCTAAGGCGTTACTCTCGTGTTAGACTAGACTGCCGATGACTTTGATATCATGGTTCAAATCCCGATCGGGTATATTGAAGGTAGTTTTTACTAAATAGTTTTCCACTCTCTTTCTACGGAATACGAGTACACTTTATCTATAATTCAACATCCCTCATCTCTATCTCACTAGCGTAATTAGTACATATGCGTATTGCCTGCACAGATAGTAAGACGTGGTATTAAAAAAAATTGAAAATAGATTTAATTAATTTTTGCAATTTTTATATAGTTCTTTACAGTGTATGACTGTACCTATGCTAAAATCGTGGCACAATTGTTGGCTTAGAACACACTTTTCTTAGGCCATAATATTAGGTTACTAAGAGATTATAGGTATTATATTGGTATTAATTAAATCTATCAAAAGTGAGAGCTGCAGTAAATATGATTGGCCGTTATACGTTTGTAAATTCAAATACCTTCCATCGTATGGTAATATATTATAGATCTTTATCTCAAAATATTATTTATGAATACATTAATCTTATTTTGGGAACACTAATCATAGCAGTGAATTAAAAGTTTTACTTGACTAAAATATGATTTACCAATATTTAATATTTGAGATTTTATTTAATGGGCTACATATGTGGACGCAGTATCAAAGTTTATCTCGCTAATGAAGTTTGTAATAACCATTATGATGATCAATTTAAGAAGTAAGACAAGGAGCTGAAAAAATAATGGTACGACGCAATCTCACTAACTTTCTTATATTGTGAATTATAGATTTGAATAAAATTTAAAAAAACAGATTTTTAGTAAGCTAGACTTAAATAAGTTTTATTCATAAAACAAACCTAGCATCTTGTTAATAACAATAATCACTGTATATATAAATTTTAAACCAAATTGTACAAATATATTTAGCAAAATTCAATTTTTCAAAAATAAATTATTTGTAAACTACCCTAAAATTATTTGTTTTTCTAAAAATAAAAACTTATTCTTATTTAACATGAAAAGCTATTCACAGATTTCCATTTTGTGCTCAATCTTCCAGATCATATTCCAAAACATTCAAATTTTCTATAATTTGTTGTGAATAAACTACCCTTGAATTAATTTATTTTAGATAAATAAAGATACGTTATTATTGATATGTAAAATAGTCTCCCGATACCAATTTTGAACCAAATCACTAAAGCGAATTTTTAAAATATTCAAATTAAAATAACAGTTGTAAGTAAACTACCCATAAATGAGTTCTTACACCAAAAACAAGTAAACAGCTTTATTTGTCATGTTCGCGTCAAACACTCCCCAATGAGACATTTTAGGCATAATCACTATAGCCATTTTCAAAATAGTTATAATTTTCAAAAATAACTACACAGTTAAAGACCTATTGAATTTTTACCCAAAACAAAGTATTTGTCAAGTCAAATACTCCTAAGATACCCATTTGGAACCCAAACGTAAAGACAATTTTTTTTAAACAAATACAGCTTTTGAAAAATATGTCAACATTAGACTACCCATTGATGAGTTTTTACCCCAAAAACAGATAAATAGGGGCCATTGACATGTCAAACATTCCTAAGATACCCCATTTGGAACCAAATCGTTAATGCCAGTTCTTAAATATTTCAAGTTTTTGAAAAATCAGTCTTCAGTAAACTACCCATGAATGAGCTCTTACCCCAAAAACGAGTAAACAGTGTTATTTTTTTATGTCAAACACTACCAAGACACCAATTTGTAACAAAATTATTATAGACATTTGTAAAATATTACAAGTTTTTGAGAGATCAGTAATTATTAAACTACTCATTAATGAGTTTTTACCCCAAAAACAAGTATACACTGTTACTCGTCATATCAAACACTCCCAAGATATCTATTTAGAAACCAATCTTTAGAGTCATTTGTAAAATATCCTAAACTTTTGAAAATGAGTCGTCAGAAAACAACCCTTCAACAAACTTTTACCCAAAAACTTAATTTTTATGGTGCTATTTGCCATGTCAAACAAATCCTAGATGTAAATTTTAAACAAAATCCATAGAGCCGTTTTAAAATATGGAAATTCAAAAAATGTTTCATAAGTAAACTACCCTAAATTGAAGAGCTTGGGCGAAAAAAATATATGGTATAGCCTCATAGTATCAAAATATCAAGTCTGAACAAAACCCTTCAAATGGTTTTGAATCCGTAGCCAAGGACAGACAAACATGGCAATAGAGATAATTGTAAAATACACTTTTTTTGTGTTTGTGTTCACATCAAACGCAAAAATGTGTCATAATCTCGAGATAAATTTTCCACGATCACAATATTTTCTTTTGATATGAAAAAGTAAAAATTAAGAGGGGTTCTAAATTTTATCTTACTTACTTTCTCTATGTAATTAGGATCTCAAAAGTTAATTCCCCACTTACGAAAGTACACCACTTACCCTTATCTTGATATAGTTCTATCCAGTCCACCTCATTACACCCTATCTCTTTCAAATCCATTATAATGTTAACCTCCCATCTGCGTCTTACTCTTCCCAATGGTTTCTTCCCATTGGGTTTGCCAGTCAGTATCCTGAACAAGGTTCTATAATCTCTCATTCGCTCTGCATGTCCTGCCCAACATAATCTACGAGATTTGACTAGCCAAACAATGTCTTTTTATGAGAACAAGGTATGTAAATCGTTATTATGTAACCTCCTCCACTACCCAGTAACTTCATCCCTGTTTGAATAAAATATCTTCCTGGGCATCTTGTTTTTGAACCCCCTAAATTGGTTTTCGTCGTGTAAGTTAAGAGATCACGTTTAATACCCATAAAGAACAACTAGTAAAATTATTGTTATGTATATTCCTAATATGGAATACCAAGTAGACTCAACAGGTTAACTCAGTAATATGTGAATAACTCAAAATGTATGGTGAGAATAGGAAAGACAGTATCAGTGTATTTCCAAGTTGAATCAGGAGTTAGACAAGAGTAAATAATATCACCAACTCTGTTCAACATAGCACTTAACAAAATCTTATGCAAAATATCAAATAGAAACACTGGATTCAATATAGGCAGAAAAGTGAACATTCTAGCTTTTGTGGATTATATCGCACTCTTGGTAAAACCAAACCAGATTGTAGGAAATGGGAGCAGAATTAATGGAAGTATCTGGTGAAGTTGGGCTTACATCGAACAAGAACAATTCCAAGTTTATAACAGTTGCAACACAGAGAAATAATATACATCACATAGAAAAAATAGCCTCAGGTTTGAAAGAGTCAATAGTGTCAGCCTACCCAGGAGTGAACAACAACATATGAACTAGAACAAGAAATATGAGCATGAATACAATCAAGCAAAATGTTTACATGCGATTCAGTCAATTTTCAAATTAAAACTGTTATAAAACAAAACCAAATCCAGGATGAACCAAAATATCATCAGACCACTTGTAACATATGGTAGTGAAACTTGAACAATAACAAAAAGAACTGCAAGGAGACTAATAACATTTGAAAATAAGGTGCTGAAGAGGATATCTGGACCAATAATAGAAGGAAATGAATGTAGGATTAGGGAGAAAAAAGAGCTCAGATAATCGTACACATAACTGACATAGCATCAGTCATTAGTAGCAGAAGAATAGCATAGTTTGGTCATGTCCAAAGAAGAGGATAGAGTTTTATAAAGGATGTAAGTGAAGGATGTAAGGAAGGGCCTTTATAGCTTAGGTGTGGAAGAGGCAAGGACGAATAACAGGCTGGGGTGAAAGGAGATTGTGCGTGAGGCTAAGAACCGGCTATGGTTTGAATGGCTGCAGAAGTAAGTAAGAAGTACATTTTGAGTTTTAAATTCTTTGAAAGCAGGCGAGAGGTCAAAAACTTACGAGTATTAACTAAGTAATCGCATACATTTCCCAACGGTATTATTTTCCTAATTTCCACTCTGATATCATTATTGCTGGTAGAAATGGTTCCTAATTTTTAAAACCCAATAACCATCTAAAATGATACGTTGTTCGAAGTACTTTTTTCTACATATCTTAAAGTATTTAGTTTAAATAAATCTTCATTTATACAATATAGGAAAGTTAGTGCTTATGCACAATAAAATTAAATATGGCTACTACTTTAAATACTGATATCATTTTCATTACATAAATGTCCCTGGAACTGAACGTGCTCCATTACAATAACAAATACGTCTATCTCTAGAATGATTTTTTTTTACAACAACAAAATTATCAAACCATGTAAAAAAATCTATTTTCAATAAAATTAAAAACCTTTCCAGTTTTTTAAATTCCAGTTTCACTTTCTCATGTAGAAAATTTATTGTAATCGTTAATATTTTAAACTTTGAGATAATTAAATCTTAACATTTTATGTACCACTGAACTCAAAAAGGTGGGTTCTTTACTATTTCGTATGTCCCTTAGTATGTCTGTCCGATTGATTGTTTGTATCTGAGACTACAGTCAAATCGATTTTTATAAAACTTGACATTTACATTTTATATAGTCACACCTTGAATTGTATTTTAAATTTAGGTATAATATTTTTTGTCAGCTTACAAATGACTGAATTTTGAAAATTTAAAAATGGTTCAAAATGTATATGACAATTTTTTTTTTAATTTATATTTGAGGAGTCTATTAAATGATAAATAAAATTTTCTACTTACTTTTCAGAGAAAAATAAATTTTAGGGTAAGTTTTGAAGTTTTGAAAATTTAATTTCAAACTAACATAGACAATGTAAGAAAGTATGTAGCCCTCGATTATATATTACCATATCTTTTCAAGCTTCCACTTTTAATCAAGAAAGTATCAGGTAAAATATAGTCCTGGATTGGGAGGCGTAGGAGCTCCGGTTCACTAAAAGAGTTTAAACTTGTGCATGTTTGCTTCCCTAATTTTATTTTTTCACGTAGACCTAAATTCATGTTCAGTTATAAGCCAGTAACTCAAGTTTTAGCTGTCAGCAAAGTGAGAGTAGTACTTTATGCCACAAATTCTTGATGTCTCCACCAGGAAAGGTAGCCTGCAGCCAGATTTTATAAGGCCACATTAGGGTGGTTTTAATAAGAGGTAAACTATCGACTATACTTCTACCCTTACCTTTTCCGTATTTTAAAAACTTGCACCAAACAAATGTAATAATGTTATCATGTATATTTTGTGCTACATGTAATTTGCTTATGTTCATACAAGTTTGTTATTATTTTATTCAAATAGATCATTTTTTTAAAGTTATTTAAAATATATATAGGCTATATTTTAATTTACTTCTGAAAAATATAATAGATTTGATTGACATTTTTGTTCAACCCTTTAAGTCATTAATATGACTGGCTGCTGAATAATCTACTCCCATGTTGTGCTTAAAATACTTTATTACATATTTTATGCGTAGTTAGTTAATTATTGGCACAATAATTTTAGGTTTTGGTTTGGAATTAATTAAAAAGCAAATTAGCTTGATTTGTGTTACGCTCAAGCAATTTATTCAGAAATGTAAGTAACAATACGTTTAGGACACAATTTCAACAAAACCCTATAGAAAATGTTATAACTCTTAAAACCGAGTCAACTTTTAAAAAGGTTATTGTGGTCTTAAAAGGCACAACTTGAAGTTGACAGTTTATACTGTATTATCATTAAATTAGGTGTAATCTATGTCACAAAATTATGAGTCAATTGATTGGAGTATTTCTTTAGTGGTTGACTAGAATAATTAGGTAAGGCAAACCCGCTTCGGTACTCGAATGGTCTAAGGCATCACGCTTGCAATATATTGGACTGCCGATTACAGGGAAATTATAGTTTAAAACCCTGGTCGGGTTTACTGTGAGTTGTTTTCCCTAATTGGTTTGTTTATTCTTCCTTCACGTAAATACGGGCAAACTAACTTTAAATTCAAACTTTCTCATTTTTAAAATATTAGCATTCTTATTTAATATGCTTATGACCCTAAAAGGTTGTAAAACGCGCAGACAAATAAAAAAGGATAAATTACTAATAGCAAAAATATTGATACCCTAGAATCCAAACAAAGACCTGCATTGAGTCGCATGGTGGCTATATTTATTATTGAAGTTATTTATTTATTTAAACACCGCGTCCTACTACCCGTTTGGATTGTACGCAAATGTACTAATTACGCTAGTGTACTATGGATGAGCAAAGGTGTAGTTAGATAAATTGTACCTGCAGTTTTGTAGAGGGCGAGTGGAAAAGCATTTAGGAAAAACCACCCTTAGAACCACCTTGAGTACACCAGACTGGGATTCGAACCCCGATCTCCTCATCATTGACAAGACCACCCATTGCGAAAGTGATCTTAGAGTTATACCATGGGGCCATTGGAGCGGGTTTTGTTTTTGAAGTGACTGTGTTACCCCTGGGATCCTAATCTGCTTCTTGCTACTGGGGGGAATAAGGGTTAGTTTCTCTTGCCAGTAGCTGATATAACTGTCTATGTAAATCCTCCGGTAGTTGAGGAAAATGAAACGACCCTATTCTAAGCCCTCTCACTCTCTCGGTTTGAGGAACGAATTATGCTGCCAATTAAATGAAATAACAACTTATAGTCTCCTAGTAATCCACTCTAGAACAGTCTCTTGGGGGGTTTTTGCTGGAGAAAACTATATCCAGAGCTGTGATAGGGAGGGAGATATGAGGAGTAGAGGGGAGGGGACTGTCTAAATAACTCTGGTTATTTCAGTTCCTGGTGCAGTTGTACCTTAAATTTAAGTTGTTGCATGGTGATGATTATATTTTTCACTAACTACTACTATATTACTAAACCAATATACCAAATTTGGTTGAACTTGATAAAACTAGAAAGAGCTTTTTTTCTTAATGGTTTCAATTGAATATAGTCATGCACACCGCCACTATAGCGAAATAAATTATGCCACTAAATAATATAATGAACAAATAAAACGAAGACATGATTAAATTCCAGTACTGGTTATCAGCAATTTGTCCTTATATAAAGAAATAGAATGAAAGGAATTCTTCAGACATCGCCTGGAGACTGGAGAGGTGTTGATAAAATTAATTAAAGGTAGAATAATTCTCGTGCACCTGAATGGGGAACTAACATCGTCTTCTTGGATTGGCGCCAAGCCTGTTTTTACCTCTTGCCTTGTCCGAAAATTCAAAACCATATATCTTATTGATTTATTTCACTTTTGGAATATGTATCCTCTGACGTATTATAGCACCGACTAACTCCTTTAGTGCCAAGACCACAGGTAGGGTTAGCTTGAAGCTAGTACCTCTAACCCTACGGAAATGCGGGTATATTTCTTTTAAAGTTCTACCTTTCTAATCCCTATCCTATCAGTGTAATTAATGTATGAGTATTGTCTTTAACGGGTAATAAAACAAGGTGACTTTTTAATGTTTTTGTTTTTGTGTTAGTTGTGGATAGGCCAAAACGTGGAGTATGAAGCTTCACACTGAATAAAACTTAAATAATCTTTGTAGTATTCTCGGTATTTAATTACTGATATATTTTTTAGCACCGCGTCTTACTACCCATTCGGGTTATACGCTTAAGTACTAATTACTCTAATGGATTAGGAATTGGGAGGGTTGAATTTAGAGGAAGTGAACCCGCATTTGCGTGGAGGGAGAGTGGAAAACCATTTAGGAAAAACCACCCCCAGTTCACCCGACCGAGATTATAGTGTTAGTTAGGTTGGATATAAACTGAATTAGGTATTATATTATTGTGAATTGTAAAGTATCTCATCTTAGTAAAACGTTCTTCCTTGAAGTTTAACTATTCAATGACACACATCAATGCGCACAAACACCTGCTTCGGTGGCCACATGGTCTAAGGCGTCACTCTATTGCTAGACCAGACTGCTGGTGACAGGGAGATCGGTGTACTGATGGTAGTTTTTCCTAAATGATTTTCCACTCTCCCTCTACGCAAATATGAGTACACTTTATCTAAATTCAACCTTTATCATCCTTAACTTTTTAGCGTAATTAATACATAATATCATAATATATGCGTTCACAAAATCTAAGGCGTCATGATATCTGTAATGTCCTTGGAGGTAAGCTCGAGGTTTGAGTTACGGTATGTGTGTATTGAAGGTGTACTGTACCCGGAAGGTATGTGAAAATATTGTGCCAGCAAAATTGTTTGTCCATTTCGAACTCGCTCATTGAAATTAATTGTGGAAGTCAACAGGGAAACCACCATAATTTCTTAACAACCCTAGTACATGGGATTTATACCATCTGGTGCAAGCAGTACAAACCAACCTAAGAGCTGACCAGATCTGGATGATTGTAAATCACATCAAACCAATCTTTGGGTTGTTGACTTGAGAAGAAGATAATAGAGATATATAAAGTGATGGTAATTACCATCAACTCACATGGCACTAATAGAGCTTGCGTTGATTAGATTTTCAGTATATGATAGGCAAAAGTATATTTTCTCAACTACCAGGTTTGACACAAAGCTCATTAAATCATTTAATTAAAGGGATAGGGATGTTATTGGTTGTTAGAAGAAGTTTGCCTGCATTAGCACTGAAATAGGATGAGAAAAACACATTTAGAAACCAATCTCAATGCGTTGGATCAAGATTGGAATCTCTAGCTTCCCCCCACCAACCATAGTGTATTGTGAGCTTGGAGCTGAGTATGGGAACCAAAAAATGGGGGTATGAGAGTAATGAAACTCTATCTCTGAATTTAAAAAATCTCACCATTTGTAGCTAGCTTGTGTATTTGTGATGTACCCTTTTTTAAATAAATAAATAAATAAATAAATATGATAGAATCCTAATGATTTTCTTCCAGCTGTTCTGCTATTAGCTACTCATATGGAGAGTAAAACCAAGCTATTGATCTAGATTGAAATCATACTGTTATCTAATAGGACTGTTAATGGTGATGATTATGGTTTCAACAGTCTGGCGAAGGGGGTATGAGGAAATTAGGGGTATATATTTATCAAAAAGGTTAGTAGCCCCTGAGCTATGGCCAGTTTCATAGTCAAAATTAGTGTGCCACAAGTGCGTCTCGATACCAAAGACCTACCTATACCAGAATGGAATGGGCCAGTTTCATATGTTAAACTTGTTCATTCCATTCTAATATAGATATTTGCTATGTATTTGATATCGAGCTGCACTTGAGGCACAATAATTTTGACCCTCTAGATTGTGTGACCATCGCACTTGTAGTCTAATCCAAATCATTTGAATCTCAGATGCTTATACACCCCGTTGAGAATAAGAAACTTTGACATAATCAGTCTTAGAACCACCTATATTTTAGAGGGTGTTATTAGTCAATTTTTTTAATGCATATTGCCTTAGCAGTTTGGAATTGTAGCATGCAACTGTAGGTATGCTTGTACCATATTTTTTACGCTCACTTTTTTTAATGAATTAATGCAGTGTGTATATCTTGTTTGGACCAGAGAATATAAATACTACGTTCTGACTTGGGTGGTCATCGCTTGGTAAGAGAACCGACCATAAATAGGACAGTCTGCGCACATTGCTCTGTGGGTTCATTCTAGCTCTCAATTTTCTGCTTGCTTATTAAAATATAGTAAACAAAATGTGATCTTTGTTTCTAATTTACCTGCGTACGATATGGCACAGAGATAGAACACCATGTTATTTATTTCAGAGCCATACAACCCTTTAGCATACCATCCTACCATGGTTACTTGTTATTCCCCCCCTCCCCCCCCCCCCCCCAAGTGCTTCTAATCCTTGTTAGTAGTCTGTGTAAAACACGCAAGACTTGCTGTTCCAACTTTGTTCTTCTGTTGTTGTTACTGGAAATGGGCCCTCGGGCTGCATAAGAACACTTGGCCTCGTCCTTTTACTTTACGGTACATGGACCATTATCGCCTCCCCCCTTCGTGCGATGATATTGAAAACAACCTTATCTTATGCCAGAAAGTTCCCTTGTAATTCACAACCAGTAGCTGATTTTGAGTATATATATCTTCAAAATTTAGACTTTGTTAAGATCATTATCATGTCAGATTATTTTTAGATCATTCTAAGATATAATCGAACCAATCAAATCGTATTTAGCTATAGGACAAGTTACTTTTATATAGTAATTAAATGTGAAATATATGTCTGTCAAAAAATCTTGTTATTAAAGTTAAATATAACATAGCAAGGCATATTATATTCAAACACTTGGGTGTATATCTTCATTTATCTGTGGTTCTTAGTAAACAAATAAGTTACTTAAATTCCCAAAATTTTTAATTAAAAATTTTATGAGATAGTATTAATAAAAATATATCACGGTTAGTTATCTAGTTAGACTAATATTTATATAGTGTATGGCTATGGAAAATAAAGTTAAATGTAATATTTATTTATTTTATTAAATTTGGTGTATTGCTTTAACCATTTTATTATATGGACCATAAATTTCCAATTGCACTTGAGTCGTTTATAAATATTTGGGGGTATATAATCAACACCATCAGACTGAAAGAATACTTGAAATATTTCAAGCTGGGTGCTTGCAATAATATGAAAGAATTAATTAATACTTTGTTGTTACTCTACGATTTCACCTCGATTTAAACTATTGCTCCAGAGTATTTACTGAGCCTACTAAGTATATAATATGTTGTGTTTCGTATTCATTGAACACATTCTAATGTTAAGCTCAATGTCATATAATAATAAAAGTACACAGGGATTCAAACACCTTAACCTACTGCCCTCCTCATTTTATAGCATCAAGCTCAGTCGTGGGTAGTAGTGGTGGCTCATGATTCAACAGTTAGGGTGTTCACAAAATCAAATTAGTAAATAGTCAATAATATTTTAAAAATATATACAGTTTGACTAGGTCAAAACAATACAAACTATGTATAACATTGAGTTATGTGTCCCTATAATGTTTAAATAATCCAACATTGCACATACAAGCTTATACATATATCTATATATGCCCTGATTTGGGTTGGTAGAAGAGTTTAGAAAATTCAAACATATTTCCCTGTGGTCAACATAAATAATATTTTACTATATTATTTGTGTTATTTTATAGGTATTGACAGACTAATATCAATCAAAAGTGACAGTTATAGATCACATGACTTGACGTATGAATTATTAAAATGGTTTTAGTAACATTAGTAACTGCCAATTCCGGGGTGTACATATACGTTTTACGCTGGTTTGAGCATGTTGAGAGGATGAGTGTGGATCGAGTGATGAAACAAATATATGAAGGTAGGGTGTGTAGATCAAAAGGAAGGTGTAGGCCATGTAAGACGAGGCTAAATGTTGATGATGAATGCGTGAAAAAGAATAATGATGTTGTTTAAGAGAAGGTATATTAGGTAGGTAGAATATATTTAGCCGTACTCGTCTTTAAGAATGATTGCAAAGAAAAAAAAAGAGTTCTGCTTATATACACCTTCAAGATGCCCAATTTCCGCTTAATAATATAAACAGATCAAGCCTATACATAGTTATATAAACTTTAAACAAAGTATGTATGTATTTTTTTAAACTTTCGATTACCAATCTGTTTATTCAAATGATTCGTCCAAACTGTTTGATTTCTCTGGACAGGGCGATTGTACTCAAGACTCTAGTTTTTTTTTAATATCAATTAAAGTTATTCTATATATCTGTGTAACTAGCGGTAAACAAAAACCCCCTCTAACGAGCCAGAATTTAACGGCTACAAAATTCACTAAAACAAACAACAAATTATAAATGGAAAATACGTCACATCATAAATTAAAGTGAGAGTATTCATTTTATTTAAATAAAACTTATTTATAAGGGGTTTAAAAAGACATTTTAGGTAAACTTCAAATTAAGATATTTATTGATGGGGGTGTTGCTGAAATAACACTATAAATTAAATTCTTCTTCAGTTATAAAAATCAAATTCACGAAATCTATAGTCAAATATAGATATCAATAGTAATAATAATAGTTTTTAATAATAGTTAATGATCTTCATTAAGTTAATAATAAAACAAAATATCACATTTACATTTTTTCATAAATGTTTTTGGGATTATTTTAAGACGTGTGTAAACGAATCTCTCCTAAATAACTAAGCCAGCTTATTCACTCAATTTTGTTGCAATAAATACGCCATTGTCCAAAAAATCTTGTAAACTGTTTTAATTATACATTTTATTGAAAGTTATATCAGTGCGCATATTGAATAAACGTAAGGAACAACTAGTCTTATTTTAAAGTTACGAGGTGGTCTAGGTTTGAATCCTGACGTGATGTACTGATAGTATTTTTTCCTAAATGAAATTTCACTTTATCTTCATGCTAATACCGCTAAATTCACCCTGAAATATACCTATCTCATCCCTTAACCATTAGTGTAAATAAATATGGATACTCTGGATGGGTAGTTAGACCTGGTTTAGGCAAATATTAAAATCCATGTTAAAGTTATCTTGATGTCACGTGATTTAGCTTATTCGCCAATGCTGTGAATTTTTTTTTCGTTTATAAATAAGTTTGAGAGTATATAATTGTTTGGCCTATGTATTGTAACACTCAGCCGATTTGCGAGATTTCCCTTGGAGAGATTTGAACGGGGTGTCACTCCATTCAGACTTGATGTTGATATTGATCACCAGCAGGTGGCGCAGCTCCTTTTTTTTCTACATCGAATCTCCTCTTTATTTCCCCCCCCCCCCTAAATATACAGCCCCTGGACCCCAGCTGTCACTAGTCTACTCACCCCACTTTTCACAGGGTGAGGTGACCGTCACCATGGCAACACCCCCCCTCTTCGTCACCCCTTCACCCGCTTAAGGTCGTAGGGTGTCGGCCACTGCCCCGTCGCCATGGCAACCTCGCACCTCTGTTAGCAAGACTTGGCAACATGGCTGATACCCCGAATGCACACACACACATTCACATATCCAAACGCCATTTTTAACACGCCCTCTCCCAAACAAACCCCTTTTAAAAAAAATACTTTTCTCTTATTCTAAACTTCCTACGCTTTTCCACTTTTTTACCTCAAGTTTTCAACTTGGCCCTCTCACTCGTTTGACTCCTTAATTATACTATTTGTTTCAGTAAATGACATTCCGTAGTAAATTTTCAAGAATAAATGAGTCACCTTCCATTCTATTTCTATGTAACATTCCTATGTTTACACACTATTATATGAAGGGATCGCATTAGAATGATTTGACATTTAAAAAGGCCACAAAATCCTATTTCATATTTTCATACGCAAAGCAACTTTTCCTGCAGCTATTATTTAAAACTAGCTAAATTCTTACAGTTAGACTACATCTTGAATATAGCTTTTGTAAATTTTGCCTGCTTTGCATTTTTTTTATCGCCTAGAGCTGCGGTTGGCAACTTAAGGCCCATGGGCCATATCTAGCCAACCAAATGATTTTATATGATCCACAAAGGATTTAAGGAAAGTGTATGTACAGTACATTTATTAAGGTTCATTCCCTCAGGAGTATCCCCCTTAAATATAAGGCCTATATAGGTTTGACAACCCTTAAATCTACACTTCCCTGTCTGGGGCCCTCACTGACAGGGAAAAGCTGTTCATAACTAGTTGACCCTGAAAAGTTATTTTTCCCAACCCCCTTCCTCCCAAGTTGATTTTTTTCTAGATTTTTTTATTAAAATTATACGGCCCACCAACTTTTTTAAGCTCATACGGCCTGCGATATTAAATATGTTGCCAACCCCTGGTCTAAAAATAACAAACCACATATATATCCTTCATCAATGCGTTGGTATTAATTTTTCATAGTTTAAAAGCTTTATTGAGAAATATATTTCAATCCATTCCGTTTCTAATATCATAGCTTTGCTTTTCTTCCTGTTTTTTTTCCTTCTACCTCACTACCATCCAGCCTTATTTATACATTCAACTTTAGTTAATCCTACATTCTCTGTCCCTCTTTGCTATTGTTTCAACCGACTATCTGCCTGTAAGGTAGATAAAGGTTCAGACAATGTCCACACCATATTCTATAATTAAATTCTATATTACCTGCATCAATGGTCACATGGTCTAACGCGTCACTTTCATAGAAACTGTATTTCCAATCACGGGAATTTAAGGGTTCAAATCCTGGTCGGGTGTACTAAGGGTGTTTTTTTCCTAAATGGTTTCCTATTCTCCCTCCACGCCAATTTTGGTAGATTTAATTTGGAATCACTCTATCTTTATCATTCATATTATATTTGGATGATTCATGTATGCGTTTAGCTCTTGGTCAACTCAGACGCAGAGATCAAGGCTAAAATCCTGGGCGGGTCCATTGAGAAAAGTTTTCCACAGGGTAATTTTTCATTATATTTTTCCTATTCTCTTTCAATGCCACTGAGAGTGCATTTATCTAAGTAACCCTTTTTATCCCAACACATAGTAATACATAGCTAATAGCCTTTGTGCGTGTGTTTATTTCATCTGGTCCTACAAGCGTTCCGATTAAGTAGCATAGTTACACTAATTATGTAAGGATAAGAAACGTAGAATTTAAGAGGAATTGTATCTGCATTTGACGGACTCAGTTGGGCACACCAGCGGAGGAGTCAGGAATGGTAGATCTATGGCACGCTGACACGGTAAAAAAATTAAACATTAAATAAAAAAAATCCCAAAGTGGTAAAAAGATTCGTTTCATTAATATCTCGACTGACATGTCAATGTCATATTATAATAATCTTTTTGAAGTCAACTGTTTGAAATAATCTTTGATCGTATTCTAAGTGCATCTTGTGTGCTGCTTAAGACAAGTTATGAACCAAACATAAACTAAAAAAACTAAAATACGAAATATACCAGATTATCGTAATTTTTCACTAAAGGGGCTGCTTCCAATATTTTTACTTTAAGAAATTGAAATTAATACTCTCTAAGGCCATAACTTTACAATTTAATCAATTTTCCTTCCTTAAAATTTAGACATTATTAAAATGTTGCCATTTTATTTGAGCTATTCACTACACTTCACAATATTTAACATATTTTATTTTAAATACTCATTAAAAATTTCAATATTAGACTAGTCTAAAATTCAGCTTGTCCTTAAATGTTACTCTAGTCGTAAAAGTTATGCCATCCCTGGTCTAGTCTATTTTAACGGATGTTTGAGTTCTACTCCTTATCGGGTGTACTAAAGTGTTTTTTCCTTGATAGATTTCTATACCCCCCACTTTTCTCAAACACACACAGACGCAGCAGTGGTTCAGTTTTGTTTTAAATTATACCTTCTTAATCACTACCCCCTCAGTGTAAGTGTACAGATAACCAAGAATGGTAGAAGGACGTGGTCCATGGAATACTAGTATTTTTGTGGAGGAAAACCATTTAGGAAAAAGAACATCCGAGTAGAACCAGTTGGTAGTTAATCTCCAATCTTCCTGCAACTAATATACCATAATAGACGGTATTAAAAACTTTGTACTCTTGCGCGCTCATGTGTGGGTAGCCTTTGTATTAAATGCACAATTAATTATTTCAAGCTTTTGTCTAAAATCTAAACTAAGCCTATGCATTTTTTTATAAGAATATTTGATTTGTATATGTATTTAGTGTTGTTTTTTTTAAGATATTAGAGTTCTTTCGGAAGTCTTATTCTACAAATGTTCCCGGGTATGGTTCGAATATTAAATTTAAAAGCTAGAATGCGTGATAAGAGCCTCCTCCCCCCCCCCCTTTTCCAGTATGTTGCCTTTTATAAGTCAGCGTATATTATTAGGTTATCTGTACTTTCAAATAGACAAATTGTGTACAAACAGACACACAAGATTTTTTTTTCTTATAGCAAACTATTTTATTATTATTAGCACCGCGTCTTACTACCCGTTCGGGTTATACGCACTTACGCTAATGTGCAATGGTAGGGTGATTGTGAGATGAAATGGAGGACCTACAGTTTAACGTGGAATCCGAACCACGGTAGAGGCCTGGCATTCCTCACATTCACAAGTTGTGATTAATACACATCTTGTCAGAGGTGAAGGAAGGGTTTGGCAATCAGATAAATCTGTGCCGGGACCGAGGATTGAACCCCGGACCCTCAGCACAGAAGTCTGACACCTTACCCTAGACCAAACTATTTTATAAATACTGATAATTCCGTTCCTTTAAATTGGTTGGTTTAAAAGTCACTACTACAGCAAGCACTGCAAGACTAGTTTTATAAAATTCCCTCTCCTACTAGTTCAAGATTGTAACATAAGTCTCTCAGAGTTGATTTGACTAAAATTTGAAGCACAACGCCTCCACGATCATGCTTATGGTCTAACTAAGCCTTACATATTTTCATTATGTGTGTCTAGTAAGAGAATTAAAAATATATTTTAAAGCACCAAGCAAAAATTCCATCAAAAGATTTGCCCCTATTGCGAAATGACAACAAAACTACTATTGTGTGCACTAATTACCGATACAATCTAGTTATTCTAGACAAGGAATCGACACCTGTTCGATCGCTATCGACCTGTCAGTCAATATCGTGGCAAATTATAATCGATCTCGTAACACAGCTATATCGTCTTTAGTAGGAGTAATGTATACCTTCTAAACTCGAAAAAATAATCAAATAGGCCTACTTTCAAATAATATATGAGTGATCTAAATAGCCTTGATCGGTCATAATCGGTGATGTTATACGAAACTTAAATAGTTTAATATTAAAATAAAATGATAAATTATTATAATATTTACTTTATTTCGACCCCTCGGAGAGAGAAGTATCGTGATCTTCAAATTTAACTCGAGATTTAGATAAATGTCGAAGTTTCGTGACCTACTTAAACCGAAAATGTTGTTTTCGCGATGCTGTCTGTGGGTCTTATCTCGACCTAGAGCCGAAACCATTTTACAGATCGGGCTAAAACTTGGTATCTAGGGTTGTTATAAAGTTCTCCAAAAGAGTTTTGGGAATTTAAGTATCTAACTCTAAAATTAATGGTAGCTTACAGAAGGACAAAATGAGATCAAATCAGTTGTCTAGAAATCCACTCTAACGATTTTGATTAAATTTGGTATCTAGACATTATTTTGCATTAAAAATAAAATACCTAATCTCGTTTTCCCATGAAAATGTCTTTATGGGTACTTTACATTAACAGAAATTTCCAAATTTGATCATATCTCCGCAACTATTTAAGATAAAAAAACGTATCATTATAAAGTTTGAGTACTATTAAAAATAAAAACCAATTATTAGAGTTATATTTTTATAAAAGATATAGGCTCCTAGTTTTTGAGCTATACGAAAGCATATTTATTTTTTTGTCCAGCACTTGGAAATTAAAATTGATTGTTATGTTCTTTGGTGGACAGAGATGTTCCTCTTTCCTCAATGTTTCTTAAACAGTGTATGATATTTAATTTATGCTCTTTGGTGGAGTGTTTTTGCTACAATTAATGTTAATTCATTTAAAAAATGTCATGAGTAAATTATTTATTTCAATATAAAAGATTGATAAAGTTGGTGCGGTGCACCATGCCATTTATTTTTCTAGAATGTTGTAGACAAAAGTCATGAGGAAAGCTTAATTTTAAGGAATAAATACAAGGTGTATTGACTGAAAAGAAGAGAGACTATAGTAGAGAAACTATGGATGGTCGTGGAACATTTAACAAGTGTATAAGTTGATCGGAACAAAAAATGTGATTGAGCACTGTTATAAACAAATATGAATATTCAATCCCAATTTTCAAAGTTGCCGATTTGTTGAGTAACTATTTCATACATTATTAAATTATTGCACATATAGTTTCAGTTCAAAGGCAAGTTCACTATTTTATTGCACTGTATCCTATAGCTTTTATTATTTTATTATATATATTATATAATCTACATTATATATAATATTGTTATCATACATGTTATATACAGTATATTATATATGTTATATAATATAGTCAACCTCGGTGGTCTTGGGGTAAAGTGCTCACCACAAGATCCGCTGTTCGTGGTTTCAAACCCAGCTGGAGTTTATGGATTGTTCTTGAGCGATACAAATCCGTAGCAGAAATTCTTCCTGAGGGAAAGTAAAGGCGTCAGTCCCATTTCGATTGTGGCATGTAAAAGAAACCTGGAAAATCAGTGAAAATACCTTTCCAGGCAAAATTGGTAGCTCTTTGACTCTCGCTCATAAAATTCTTGTGTGCTGATATAATTAGCCAATAAAAATATAGATGTTATAATAGTATAAGTTATATATTACTTATTATATATGTATTATAATAAGCTATATATATACTCTAACTTATTATATATGTTAAAGGTATTATTTATATTCTATATATAAATGTATGTGAATACAATAATATAAAAAAATGATGGCTATATAATGTATGCTATATATATCTCCCTAAATTCCATAGATTTATATTAGTGACACTGTTCAGTAATATGAATATAGAACCACATGATTATAGAGTGTTTTGTCGACCATTTGAATGGCAATTACCTTCTCCCATCAGTAATTGTATAATAGCTGTCCCCTTAATTGGTCACTTTATTTAAGACCCCTTATATTTTACAAATAGAATGTATTGCATAACCTTCAACATGAATGTTTTGCCTGACAGTTAAACCATCGCACATTTTCCTGTTCTTATTTATAAACAAAAGCATTAAGGGAGTTCTTGTTTCTCAAGACAATTTTTATATATAAATATTAGGGCCTATATTTTCGTTAGTGACAAACTGTTTACCTTATCCAGCTTTCGCACCATTTGGATAGATAGATTCCTTCCTCACTGGGATCCAAAACATATTCCTCATAGATGAGGGCTTTTTCCTTCCTCACTGGGATCCAAAACATATTCCCTCATAGATGAGGGCTTTTTAGTCTCTGAGGCTATGGACTCTAGAATAGGGCCGCGACAAATGATTAGGAGTAATTTATAAATAAGGAGCTGAAGGTAGGAATATCTTCCATTCTCAGCCATAATTTTGTCTCCAATTTGAATGCCATGGTTGTGAGAAAACAGAAACATTCTACACAATATGACTAAAATTCACAACAAGAATGCCACCTAATGTCAAGAAGATAAGGCAAGAGGAAGAAGATGTAATTAACGTGGCAACAATATTGGTCTTTAGGCCTCTCCAGACAAGCGCACGTGATGTGAACTTCATCAAACAGATGTGCAGACACGTTTTTTATTGTTATTTTGTGGGTTTTTTGAGAGGGGGGTAGGTAGTACATATCAGAAATTTAATTTGTATTTATGATTTATAAAAGATTTTTTTGTCTGTTGCTTTATATATAATGTAATGTCACAACAAATATGATGAAGATTATAAATTATAAGATGTACTATAGAAAAAATAAATGGTACGGAACTCCGCATGGACTTTCTCACTCCAGTGTTTAAAAATGGAGATATTTACTCAAAGCTTGTAATATTTGTGAAACAAAATAATATATATTAGTAAACCTTAGCTAAAATTGCACTATAATTACGTAAAACTTTTTTGACTCACCGTTTTAAATTTTCGAATTTTGTTTTTAAAGAATTAAAGTCTTCATTTTTTATATGTGGACTAATAACAAATTTCTATATTGGGTCCCCAAGGGTCAACACTTCGTATTAAATTTCAAATTCCGTTTAAATTTTTTATATTTTATAAGGGGTTGCATATCTTATGGTTATCGCATTTCTAATAAATTCCTCATTTATAAATTTACCAATAAAAAAAGGTAAGTAGGTATTGACTATTGAGTATAAAACGATAGAGATAGATCATTATTGTACAAACATTTCCCCTAAGAGGTGAAAGGAAAAGAACATCAACTTTTTGAGAGACTTACTAATATTTACTTAATCTGTGGCACTAGAGAATTATTGTGTTAAAACTTAAGTATTATCTCTTTACAACTAAAGCTCACAAAATTTTATTAACATATTTGCCAATATCTCAGAAATTGTTGGTTTTATAAAAATTATATTTCAAATAGAAGGTCTATATTTTTAATAGTACTACAATTTTGAAACGATAAGTTATTTATTTAGTGTCTCAAATAGTTGCAAAGATAAAGAAATTTACACTTCTGTAAAGTACCCTAAAATTCATTTTCATGGGAAATTTAAAATAGTAATATCATTTATAATCTTAATCAACGTCTAGATAGGAATTTTAATCAAAATCGTTAGAGCTGATTTTGCCCTTTATTAAACTACTCTTAATTTTAGGGTTAAACAGACACACAGACAGACGGCATTTCGAAAACAACATTTTAGCTCTCTGGGGTCATGAAACGTTGACATCTATCAACATCTTGGGCTAGATTTTTTTTATGGTCGCAGTACGTGACCTTTAGTGATGGAAAATTTATATATATATATATATATATATATGCGTATAGCTTGAAAGTTATTGGTTTTATAAAAATATATTTCAAATAAAATGTTGTATTATATATAGACCTACACAGGGTAAAGGTCAAAAAGATAGTTACGCTAGTGCCAGTCGTTTTACCAAAACATGTATCACTATACAAGTAAAATCTGAGAAGCTATCTGTTTTTGTTTGGCCAATAATGATTGGGTGAGTAACAAACATTTTAAAAGTAAATCTCTCTCTAAGCACACGATAAAGAAACAATGAACTTAACATTAGTATTGTTATTTCTTAGGATAGTAGGGTGACTCTTCTTACTGTGTGCTGTGTCTCAGCTGAGTCAGCCTTGGTTTGGGATGGATGCCGCATGCCAATTGAGGGAGAGACGCCATGACTTGATTTTTTCTTTATTAAATAAAAGAGAGAGTAGCTACCCAACATAGTAGTTATATTAATATTAAATATATTATATTTCAGTGAAGATGCCTCTCATCTATAAACGAAGAAGTAACCGAGCAGCGTGGACACAAGTGGACCTTAATAGTGCTATGCGTTCTGTTGTTGAAGAAAAAATGAAAATTAGGTAAGCGAGAAGAAAATTTAGTATTCCAGAAATAACTTTTCGAAGAAGGCTAATTTTAAATAAAGCTGAAAAATGTCAATTACGTCCTTCATCATGTTTAGGGCGTGAAACTGAAACTTAACTAGTTCTTCATATTGAAAGATTACAAGCTGCAGGATTTGCTCCTGTTAGAGAAATCGTTCAAAAACTGGCATTTGACCTTATTGTTCAATGTGGCCTAAAACCCCATTTTAATGGCGAGAAGCAATCAGCTGGCCGTGATTGGTTCAAATCTTTCATGGAGCGTAATCCACGACTTTGAATTAGGAAAGCAGAAGGTATTTCTATTGCTAGGGCCCAAGGAATGAACCGGGAGGAGGTGAATCAATATTTTGATCTATTGACCAGAATGCTAGAAGAACACAATTTGATGAGAAAACGAGCAAACATCTAAAATTTAGATGAGACCAGCCTACAACTTAACAATAAGCCATATAAGGTTCTGGCAGTAAAAAGTAGTAAGGATGTTCATAATCTCACTTCAGGGGAAAAAGGAGAAACAATTTCTGTGATAGTTTGCACAAACGCCTAAAGCCACTTTTTGCCTCCCTATTGTATTTTTAAAGGGGTAAATAAGAAAGCCGAGTTTTCAGATGGAATGCCTCCTGGATCTGTTATTGTTGGAAATTTCGGTAAAGCACGACAAAATCCTTCTCTGTTTACCTAGCCATAATACACATTACCTTCAGCCTTTAGATCGATCCTTTTTCAAAACCCTAAAAACTTACTTTTATCAGGTTTGTCAAAGTTGGATGTTGGCAAATGAAAAACGGAAGATTACTCACCTGCAATTTGGTAAGCTTCTTTGCCATCCCTGGTCAAATGCAGCAACAACAGCAAGTGGAGTAGTGGAGTGCAGCTGGAACATTTCCATTAAAAATATCATCAATTCCATATCATGCTTTTGCAATCTCTGAAGATATTCCACAAATAAATTTTACAAATGAACCAAGCTCCACTATTACAAATCCTCAGTCTTGTACTTCTTCTAATGGGGGTGAGCAATCCCGTATGGAAACCCATCATCAAGTAGATCCAACCACACCCCTCACTCCTAAGAAAATCATTGAGAAAATATCACCAATACCACATATACCAAAAGCGGTGCTTTCCAGCCGTAAGCAATCAGCTGTCGTTATTAAAGAGAAAAACTTTATTGAAGGGAGGAAATTAAAAGCGACTAATCGCCAACAGAGAGCACTAAAACCACACTGTCTTAATAGAGTAGTAGTATTTAGAGGCCCATCGACACAATAAGGTCATTAGGGGGTCTTAATATACCCACCCCTCCAAGAAGCTCCTGTGGACTTAAAAAGGTAGATATATCATCTTCAGATGAAATCTCATCTCTTCCGTCTGAAAGTGAAGAATCTGAAAATTCCGATGAGGCCGAATGTGTGGAATATTTGGAAATATTTAAGGAAACTAAGTCTACAGTGGGCTGGATTCAATGCGTTATTTGTTTCAAGTGGTTACATGAGTTATGCACAATATATCAAAATATGTGCTCAGTTTGTGGGAGGAAGGAAAAAAGAAAACAAATAAGAGGTATCTACAAAAAATAAACGTCAAAAACTAAAAAATTAATGAAATATTACATAAGCCATCTCTCCCATCCCCAATGAGGCATCTTACACACTCCTGTGGGAGGGATGGCCAATTGTTATAAATTTTTCAAATACATAATTTTAACTTTTAAACTTGTATTTTGTATATAAGAAATATATTAGTCATGAGAACATGTATTAAGGATGCAAAATATAGTATCAAAACTTTTTTGCTTTTATAGTTTAGGTTTTATTTGATAATTTAGAAAGATGAGGATGTCTCCCAACTCTACCCTATTTGCAATGATAAATAATTTACTATCTCAAAGAGCTACGGAGATATAAAAAAAATTAGAATTTACGCATCAGACCGGAACCCTTAAAGCCATTTTGACGAAAAATTGAGCGTTAGACATTTTGTTTGTAATATTAATGAATGTTTGGAAACGAAATTTAATCAAAATCTTTAGAGCTGATTTTGATAAAATTGATTTTTTTTTCTCTTTTCGCCCTTCAGTTAACTACTCTTCATTTTAGGTTTAGATATCCAATTCCGAAAACCCCTCAGAGCAGCCCTAAGAAAACCCTAGATACCAAGTTTTAGCCTGATAGGTAAAATTGTTTAGGCTCTAATACAAGGTACAGGCATACAGACGGACAGAGAGACGGCATTGCAAAAACAACTTTTTCGGATTCGGGAAATCATGAAACGTCGAAATTCATCAAAATCTCGAGTTAATTTTTTTTGACGATCACAATACTTTCTCTCCCTGTAAGATAACGAGAAAGTAAAGATAGTTACGTACATAACATTCTAAATCGTATATTTCTGTATCTATATAATCCATATACTTTATAGGCTACATATAAATATTTATATATATTATACATATAAATTATACATATATATTTGATTATATATATCATATATGATTATGTATCTTACATATTTTTATTACACATATCGATTATATCCTAACATACTATATAATACATTACATATATCTCTCATAAAATAATACATATATATATCTATCATATAAATTATACATATATATCTATCATATACATTTAATACATATTTATCTTATATATACAGGATGATAAAAATATTGTTCATAGCTTTTGTATCTTGTAGTACTTACTAAAATGAATTAAAAATGTCCTATTAAAAATGAGGTCCGCAAACTAACACAGAGATACAGGCAATTCAACATTTTTGTTACTGTTATTTAATTTAACTAGCCCCATTTTTAAATATTTAACTTGCATTTGTTTAACTACGTACCCATGAGTTAGCAATTGCACAGTACTTTCAATTGTTTACCTAACACAACACCTGGGTACACACTGATCAAAAGAACATAACTCAAAGTAGGCTATATATAATATATATAGGAACTTTATAACCTGAAAATAGGATGAATAAGAATTTTTATAATATTATTTGAAAAAGTATAATTTAAGCTTTGAATAGTTTGACATAAAATAATTGAGAACTAAAATGATAAAATTTACCTTAAAAATAAAAATTTCTAAATCATATTACGATTAATGAAGTTTAAATAGAAAGGATAGCCCCTATCTGGAAGCTATTTAAATGAGGTTTTCAGGTAATAAGAGGTTTTTATAAATTAAAATAACTTTTTTGTATACTTTTTGTAAAATACTCTAAACAAAATTCTCAAAAATGTATGAAAAACTATGTAAAATAATTCACCCTTGAGCTATTAATAGTAATCTTATATTAAAATTTGGGTAAGTGTAATACACTTACCAAGCTTCCCGAATATCATGTAAATGTTTTATTTTTGAGATTATAATGTTACTGAAATTGATTCAATTTAGTTGATAGCATTCGATACCAAATACAAACTCGAAAGAACTTTCCCCAGGAATGAAACTGCCACCGAAATAGTATTTTTCGTCACTTAGCGAACATTGTAATATAGTTAATCATTTTCATTAAAATGTGTGCCTTACAAATGGTTTTATTATAAAGTTATTGAAATAATTATGTTTTTTTATTCAAAACAATTAAATTAAATGACTTTAATAAACACTAATATTGAAATTATAAACAATTGAAACTATATTACTAATGACCCTTTAAGTGCCAGGCCAGGAATAAATTATGTTAAGGGTCACAATTAACATTTTTTGGAAACACGGATGTAGATACTTTGAAATATTTCCCTACTCAACGATGACGTCAAGACTTGAAACACACGTCTGCTCTAGGGTGTATATTTTTACTTAATTAATCTACTTTATCAGGGTAACTAATTTTCCGTGTATGACGTCATTATTATCATTCGCTTTAAGCCATGTTGTTCGAATTGAGTGACGCAATCTGACTACACGTTCGTGAGTCCTTTTGTCTTCATCTCCTTGGCTGAAGTAGACGACCTTCCATTTGTGACGTCATTACAGTTTGTCAAAAATGTTAACCTAATTGGAGGTAATTAATATTTGATTAGCAATACTATCTTATTGATCAAAAGTGTTAATAAACGCTTCTAATATCACTTCCCTAAGGATTACTGTATTTTTGGCTATTTTGCTTCTTATTGAGAGAAAAATATAATGAAATAATTATGTTCTTTTTTTACGGTTGTGGCAACAAGAGATTATATCCGCTTTGGTGACCATATGGTCTAAGGCACATCCTTTGCTGCAGATTAGAGTAGTGCATAAAATAATAAATTAAAAAGCATTATATTCACAATTTAATCTTTATATAAATAGCCAATAAATTAAATAGATATTTTTTATAATTTAGAAAAGTAATATTATTATTATAATAATAATAATAATAATAATAATAATATAATAATAATAATATTTAGCACCGCGTCTTACTAACCGTTCGGGTTATACGCTAAGAAAAGTAGTAATAAAAAAGTAGTAATAAAAATATTAATTTCAAAATAAAACGTTTTGTCTTGCAGATCATATGGTTTAGGGAATGCAAACTTAATAAATGATCAGGTAGATTTTGCGAGCTGTCACTTAGATACACACATACACTCCTACCATATAGACGTATGGGCTATAGACCAGCTAGAGCTAACTGGTAGCACTTTCCTTTCTTTTTCTCCTTGCCTGTAACATATATTATTGTGGGCGTGACACCATCATTAACATGATATTTATTTTATTTTTCATCGACTAATTACGAGAACTTGTTACACGTTTATAAGATTATGTTTCTTTCTATATCACCTTGGTTAAAGTATATGATATTACTTACTATAGTTAGTTAAAGGCATCATTATTTATTCCCATGCTTTCCATACCATTTTATGTGGACCAGCTTAAGTTAGATATGCATTCATGTCATCACATTCCTTCCTTTGTATATGTTCTTCTGGAGACAGAGTTTTATCATTGATTTTCTCTCATTGATGACTTTGGAAAGATATTATCTAGTCTGTGATGAAACTGTCAAAGGCGTATATGGTATATTTAAGTCAGGCCCAATAAATATTAACGGTTAGGTCTAGGAATGATGAAGGCTTTTTTAGATGAAGTGCACCTGCATTAGAGAAGTGAGGGAATGGGAAAACCACCGTGATCTAGCATATTTGGAAAACCATCCCAGGTACACCCAGCTGAGATTAAAAGCTTAACCTCTTATTACAGCTAATCCAGTATAATTGTGATATTGACACCTCAAACCATGTTACCACCAGTGAGAGGATTTTAGGGAGGTTATGTTTACCATTTATTACTATTATTACCATACCAAATGTTATCTAAAGCCTGATCATTATATAAAAACCTTGCAAAAGGTTTAAAAGATAGGCCTACACAATGAACGTTGCGTTGAAAATATTTACAAATTCCAATTTAATATACCTTACAGCTATCAAAATTAGCAGCTTCATAAAACTTGGCGTATGAATTCACTAAAGTAAATTTAGTACCAGTTTGAGATCTCAGCTGAGGTTCTTCGCTACGTGACCCATGGCACAGGCGTATTACAACAGTTTAAATTGTATAGTTATTCAAATTTAACGTAATATTGTATGAATAAATTTTTTTTTAGATACTTATCATAGCCCACGTTTAGTTTTAAATATGGGAACGTTATTACAGTGATCTCTGAACCTTCCTTTTATCATCTGCTCTCGCACCACGTGGAAGATTGAATCTTCGACACTCCTGAGACTAAAACAATATTCTTTCAGAGGTGTTTGGGCTATGTTTACGATCCTGCCCACACAAGAGCCATGCGATTCATTAAAATGATATGATGGTCATCATAAGTAATATTTGTTTATTTAAAAATAAAAGTATATTTTATAATTGGGGTTTTAATTGTATCCGTGACACATTTCAAAGTGCGTTTATACATGTTTGGATGTGTATACATATATGATATATACTTATAAGACTATGCATCAAAATATGTGTAAAACAACTACGCATTATGTAATTAATTTGAGTGCGCATAGCCTTGACGGACAATGAGACAAGATAAATTATATATTTATTATTTATATATAAGTCTCATTGTCCATGTAAATTAATTACGCTAATGTTGGTTGTAGGGATAAGGGAATATAGAATTTATAAGAAATGTATCTTCATTCGCATGGAGTTATAGTGAGAAAACCATTAATAAAAATGTATTTTCAAACTCCGTGGACAGGGTTCAAAACCCGACCTTCCCATCACCGGCCAACCTGTCTAAACGAGCTTGACATATAGACTGCGTGCCCACCAGTGATGATGTATTACTTAAACTATCATAAATAATTAAGGATCTTCTATGGCAGTGTGTATTAAGCTCTCAGTCCTTAAGTTGAAGACTTTGAGACTTTGGAAGGGTTTTAACCTTGCTTGGAGACTGCATGCAGAGCTTTATCAAGCGACTGGGAGTGGTTCGTAATTCAACTCTAGCCTGGAGGTCCTAGTTTGTTGTGCCTGTGAAAACAACAAAACCAAAAAATATGAATACACATCATGTTTTAACATTGTGATATAAACTTTTAACTGTAACTGTAGAGATGTAGATCTAAGCTGTGGTTTAAACTATACAGATTATTCCTACTGCATGCTATTAAAATGATACCTTACTTACCTTGTATTCTTAAAATAACGTATAACACGAACATGCAGTAAGATGCAGAGTACACACAAACAAGTTTTAATCTATGAATAAAATCATTATTTATTTCAGCACCGTCTCTTACTGCCCATCCACGTTGTACACAAATGCTCTAATTAGGTAATGTGCTACAAATGAGAACCATTTAAGAAAACCACCCTTAGTAAGATCGGCCAGGATTATAAAACCAATCCCTCCATCACTGGCAGTTTAGTTTATTACGAGTGTAACGCCTTTGACCATTCGATCACTTAATTGGGTAAAATCAATTAAATTAATAGAGAGTGTGTTAAATATTCTTTTGCTAAGTCTTCTCAAAATGTTGCAATTAACTTGGTCGCTATTTTAAATAAATTAAAATACCTAAATATAATACTAAACAGTACATGACCATCTTTTTTCTCTAGTTACTTTACAAATTTATCATTATTATTTCTTTTATATAAGTACCAGTCTTTCATACATAAACATTAATGGTTGAATTTGCCAAAACCTATATTTAACACGATTCATTTGGGAGAAATTAATGATTTTACAAAAAAAAATGTTTTATCCTCACCACTAACAAAAACTGAGAGATTAAATTTATACACAGGATAAACTATAGAGTCATGGTTTAGATCACCTTCTTCCCAATCTTTCAAACCATTTGTTTCTAACCACTCTTCTAAAAGTTGAAGGTTGTATGGAGGCTTGAAAGTTGTCGTTTCAACATATACTATACTTGTTATACAGTCAAACGTCAAGGTTCCTTCATTTGTTGTAATCCTTCAAAGTCCAAGAATAGGATGAAACATTCGTTTCTACTTCTCAACAGGTGAACTCTAAGATCTCTTAAGTCTTAGCTCTAGGTAAAGGCTTTGTCTCTTAAGCAGGCTTAGTGATAGGTTCGGTACTTTAAAAATTATCTTCATAGCTAGAGTCTTACGAGAACAGTTATTCACTCAAACAGGTCTGCGTTTAGACGTTTTCTTAAATCTTCAAGCGGAAGGTTTGGTCAGGACAGGTCCAGCATCAATTTCATCTTGTCCGTCACAGAAACACGATAAATGTTCGAAACCGATGTGAGGTATACACTTATTAATTATAAAGATGATTTGAAAGAGTGAACTAATCATGGCACCCGTATCATTTGGTATAGCACTTTTAGTCAAATCGCAATCGTTCTGACCGATCAAACTTAAATCAATTGAACCATTCATGGTGGAGTCTGACATTATCCGGTACACATGCATAGAACATACCGGAATGAGTGGAACACCCCTCTGTATAGCGTTGGGTTTTAAGAGTTCTCAGTTAAGGACTACCAAGATCTTCCAATTAGTAAAAGATGTAATTGTAACTATTGGTAATTACACATTGAGTCCAAGTTATCTACCCTTCGCCATTAATGAGAATCTCGGGTCGTTTTGTATACAGTTGTTTTCGTTTGAGATGATAATTGATAATGGGCCCAAGTTCATTGTAGAGCACGTAACCACTATTAGAATCTAGTCCATGACAATATATAGTCACCCAATCTACATAATAAATTCAACCTTATTCATCCCTTACTAACTAGCGTAATTAATACATATGCGTTTAGCCTGAACAGCTAGTAAGACGTGGTGCTAAAATCAAACTAAAGATATAATTGTAGATTCAATAACATCATGTGTACGTAGGAATCGTGTGTATATCAACTCCGGGTTGTTTTTACTTTCTCATATAAATATACAGTATAATTACAGTGAGCATTTGTGACCTAGAAATTATGATGATTCACGTTACATTTAACCCCGAACATAAAAAAGTTATATATTATATTTAGCACCGCGTCTTACTACCCGTTCGGGTTATACGCTTAAGTACTAATTACTCTAATGGATTAGGAATTGGGAGGGTTGAATTTAGAGGAAGTTAACCGCATTTGCGTGGAGGGAGAGTGGAAAACCATTTAGGAAAAACCACCCCAGTTCACCCGAACGAGATTCGAACCTCGATCTCCCGTCCTCGGCGGTCGAGCTCAACACGACTAGCGCGTTTAGCCAACTACGCCACCGAGGCGGGTATATAAAAAAGTTGATTTTACAATCATGTCCATCCTTATACTTGGATTCAAAATAGTTTGTTGGATTTTGTTCAAAATAGATATGTATGGTATATTATTTAGCTCTACAACAAGATTAATTTTTATTTTTACCTTAGACCTAAAATTAAGGGTAGTTTACTGATAATTGATTTTTAAATTATCATATATTTCATAAATGGCTATAATGATATTGTTTAAAGTGGATTTCTGGGTAGTGTCTAACATGAAAAAAAGAATGTATACTTGTTTTTCGGGGACCAATTCTCTTAACGGTACTTAACTAATGACTGATTTTTTATGAATCATACCTATATTTTTTAAAGGTGGGCCTAACGTATTGGTTCAGAAGGGATATTCGTTAAGTTTTTCATTTTAAATAATTGTATGTATTTGTTTTTCTTAAAAAATCATTTGATAGTGACTTACCAAAGACAAATTTTTGAAAAATTTGAAAATAGCTCAAACAATCTTGTTTAAAATTGGTAATTAGGAACTACATAATACATAATGATGCATGCTAGTATTTCTAAAATAAATTAGTTTAAGGGTCGTTTATCCAAGACAAATTTTAGAAAATTTGAAAGTTTTCAAAAATGGCCTTAAAGATTCAGTTCAAAATGGATATTTAAAAGATTTTTTCATAGTAAATAATGAAATGTTTTTATTTCTATAGATTTTAGTAATATGAAGATTGTTTACAAAGAAGAGATTTAAAAAAAAAAATTCAAAATATGGTTTGAATAGATTTACTTAAAATTTTTATACGAAGAGTGTTTTTTGTAATTCGAAAATATTGTTTGCTTTTCCGAGAAAATACTACTTAATATTACCTCTCTAATTTATTGATTTTTTTTGTTTTAATTTTGTTCCAAGCCATAATCTATATTAATAAAATATAGATTTTGTGTATTTGTGTGTATGTGTTAAGAGCAGAGCATAATATCTGTCCCATACAAAGGTCTGTAATTTAAAAATGAGTAGCCCTTTTGCACTATAAAATTTGCACCATGAAACCGGAATTTTAAATTTTGATTTTATTTTTTAAATTAACTAAAAACTGGGTCTGAGGAATGAAAATGAAAAGTTTTTATTTTCCTTCTTTTTGAAGCAAAGAAAAGCATTGCAACGCCCGGTACTTCTGCTTGAACACTATGTAAGAATATTTGAACGATTGTGTGATACCATTTTTTTTAAATATATATACATAAATCTAATTTATACATCTTCATCTCTTTTGTATGTACAGTAAAATTATGATGGCAACAAAAATTGAGTTTCAGGAAAGATAAAATATATTTTATAAAAGTGGCTGGCTTTAAATCTAAGATTCCCCGTTAGGGGCCTCATTTTGTGATTGGACTGTAGTATTTAAACCTGTAATATGAATGGGATTTGAGCACCCAATCACTTAAGACTCAGCACGGACATAAAATATATTGAATTGCAGTTGTTCTGAAACGAACCCAGGACTTCGATAAGAGAGAAGCAATTTGGCCCTACGGTTAGCTCGATCAGCACCAAAAGACTCCATCGCCATTGGCATATATTTGCTTTTCGCGTTCGTGTGTGTTCATCCACGCGCCTATATATGTGGGTGTGTTTGCTGTTTGTCATTTGGAATTCTGTCACTGAGGGGAGTGACATATTGTATCGTAAATGAGTGATTATCTCGCAGGATCAAAGGATTCCGTTTTTGTTTCATCAGATGGTTGGGGGAAATGGTTTGAGGTAGTGAGGGATTGCAGCGCTTTAGTGAGCTTTTAAAAGAACCCCCTTCAGCCCTCCTCCCACCGCTTTTTGCCAACCTCCACGCCCCAAGTTAATGAGACCGTACTGCATTGGTGAAACAAAACGTTTTAATTAAGCAAGAACGAGAAGATCGAGCCACGACTGTATTTGCAAACCAGTTATTGATTAGGAAGTAGCTTTCAGATCAGGTACAAGGCCTGTATTTTTAAAGCACAATAGGTAATGAGGAGGGCTTTCGATACTTTCTGATACCCCTGACCGTACTCATATTAGCCAAATTATCATAATTTTTTGATGTAATTTGCATATAAAATATCGCTTCCAGTCTTGCAATTTATAATAAAAGTTATTTTTAATTTGTATCACTATACTATGAAAATAAAATAATCACTGTGAAAACTCGGGTTTGATTATACTATTCTTTTTAATAAAAGGTATTATGTGTAATCAATATAATGTTACATAATGTTGTGAACTTTTTTATCATACTGTTTTATAATCCAAAGCACTTTACGTTGAAACACTAAACCCAGTTTAAACTTTAACATTGAAAATGCTTATCTGTTATAAATAAAAGTTTCGCAACTGTAGTAAATAAAAGTTACTACCAACATTATTAACCAAAGATTTATACAAAATAACTGTTTAAATTATTATTATTATTATTATTATTATTATTATTATTATTATTATTATTATTATCATCATTATTATTATTATTATTATTATTATTATTATTATTATTATTATTATTATTATTATTATTATTATTATTATTATTATTATTATTATATCAGCCCGATTTTAATGGACATTGAATAAAATTATCTGCGATTAGTGGGTTGGGAAGTATGTCAAACTAAATATGTTTTCTCAAGTTAAAATAAATGGTTTTTCCCTCCTTTATAGATGGAAATGTGTGTGAACTTTCTTAAACAATTACCTAGCTCATCCATTCCTTATTAAGTTGATTATTATATAAATTTTAATAAGTCGTTTATAATCTTAGGCTTACATTCGATAATAATTATTATTAATTCACAAAATACCATGTAGACCTGCACCAAAATATTGACCGCATTATCACTAATAGCTCACAACTGGTAGACAGACTTCCTAGGTACGTTTCAAACAGTTTTGTGTGGTCTTTTCAAAGGGACATTGGTTCGTATTTACGACTGTTATCAGTGGAAAGATTTATTGGCGCTAAGCTCAGCAGGGCTATATTTATAGTTACACATAATGCTATGTATGGTGCCTGTGTTTGTTTATCAGCACCTTAAAAGTACTAATTTAAGTCAAAACATTTATTAGGGATGAGAAAAATCTAAGAATAACTGCACCGAAATTTTCTTGGAACTGTGAACAAATTATTTTATAAAACCAACTCCAAATAATTATTTTTATTGGATTTAGTCTATGTGCAATTTTGAAACCTGATTATTTTAACACATGACTTACAAACTAGCTTAATACAAAATATTACATTCACTCCCTCTTTTCACAAATGTATAAATAACAAACTTCGTTCAAGGTGGGAATTAAATCCGGGACCTCTAACGCAGTTATCTCACGTGTTACCGACTGTGGTAAGGTGTTGGACTCATTCCAGTGAATTAAATAAGGATTCGAACCCCAACCCGATTACTAATGGTGATAACGCGTACTGACTAATGAGATTATAACGCCTTAAACCGATCGATGGTTATTTGGTTTCTGCAACCGGAAGTATATTATGGTATAATCAATTGTTGTTGCACATAAAATATATTTTCAAATATTTAAATTATCTCAGCAATTACAAAAAATCCATCCTATAACTATACAAACTAAGAAGTATATTTGTGTTTATATAAATAAAAAATTGATTAAACGTTCAACGTTTAGCTTATATTTTCAATTTTTATGTAAATGTGATTAACTGGACTCTTAAGTATTCAACGTCACAACTGTACAATATTGCTGTGCTCTTCATGCCCGGGAAGAGTGTAAATCATGCTTTCCACTCTGGAAATTCAAAATGCCACCACACATAAATGGGAGGTGCTATTGAGCCATAGTTATGCCAAAAATAAATTTGAAATTTTCTTATAATTTATTTTAGATAAGATAATATACTTGTGTAAAGTCAAAAGTAAAAGGGGTTCTAGCAAAAAAACTTGTTCAAGTTTTATTTTAAATACTTCAAGAGGTATTATAATTTTTTAATTTTTGTTAAAACCTCCTGTAAATGATATACATTTAATTCTTTGCAAGCATTGTTCATGACTATAACTACAGCCACTATAAAATTATTAGCTTTCACACACAAATGGAACGTGACTTATAACATGATATATTTGTAAACTCATAAAACTGAAATACACTATTCATTTTCATATTTTGTAAAAAATAAGTTCTTTAAAATCTTTTTTTGTTGGTTTATATTTATTTTACTAGACACATTAGTAAATGTTATATAATCTAATATATAAATAACAGAGTTAATTTTTAAGTTACAAAACGGTAATTCCTATTGGTTTAAAAATGGAGAAACAATTGGGACAGAAAGAGACGGTAGGTGTCCGTAAGAGCTTGTACTAAAAATTATGAGTGGAACGGCTTATCCAAATAAAATGCACTACAATCCACCATATACTTGTTTCTACTAATTAACTAAATAAAAACCAATTAGGCAACATTTAACTGTCACATGTTTGTCTTTTATTAATCCAATAATCGCCTTATGTTAAGAAGAGTAACGAACCCAGAAATTTATTTCTAGGTGTACGAGGAAGGATCTTTGCCAGAATAAAATTTTGAAGGAGAGAGGAGGGTAGTAGAGTTTAGGGGTAAAGCCCCCTAATCGCTGGAGGCGAAGAAAATATATGAAGCCTTTACAAGTTATTTGGAGGTTTTTATTTGGTTATTAGGGGCAAATATTTGAGGAATGTAAGTTCTGATTTATTTTTTTTGTCTATAGTAGGTAATTATATCAAAATCACTCAAACATTCTAAATGTATACACTACTATTTGGGTCATGAATAAAGGTTAAGAAAACTTCTAACATGTTTAAAAACAGTTTTATTTTGAGATCTAGAATTATTTTTATAACATTTGCTCTTTATAAATTAGCTGAGTACAGTTTTCAAATGTGTATACAAAATTTAAATTCAACAGAAAATAAATTTTGTGGAAATTTATGTTAATTATAATTATTTAATAAATAAATAAATATGGTGATTTACACAGCGCTGCTTTTATTCGCTTTGAACAAGCTTCTTTATAAGCTGGTGAATTCGCTGGCAAAAGATTCTAAAGACGCGGCTTCTTTTATTCTCTTGCGTCATAATTTTGAAGATGCAGCGAGTAAAAAACGCTAGCTGACAAGTTGAACATGTCCAATTTTAAAGCTCTCATAAAGCCAATAACTAGTTGTTTTTACCAGCAGCGAATGGGTCTTCTTTAATGCGCATGCGCGAGACGGGCAGCTAGCTACAAACCTTGTTTGAGACGCACGTGTAAGTTATTTTGACGCCATGACACTCAAGACCGGCTAAACTCTGGCGACTTTCCACTTTTTAGAAGCAATGTGTAAACATTTATCAGCTAGTGAATCTTGCAAACAGATATTCGCTCAGGGAAAACGTCAAGGTGGCGCCAAAAGAAGCCAGCAAATATTATCAAAAGCAACACCGTGTAAATTACCCTTAAATCCTTGCAACACCCAACGCTTACCTACCCTACTCAATTTATATAGCATAGATAAAAGATAGATATGGTTTATGATTACGGATCTAAGTAACTTCGACATAGCTGGGACTTGAGCTGAAAATGCTTTTCAGAGTTCTCGAATGAAAAATTGAGCGATGATATAATAGTTTAAAGCTAGTAATAAGTCTCTTAGAATGTAGATACACTCAAAAGTGAAATATTGATTTGGATAAAATCGTTGGCATATTATTCAAACATGAATTTTATTTTTAAAAGTATGGTAGACTTATTTAATGCTATGGAAGGGGATGAGATTTGTAAGCCTGACTTTACCAGGTAGCTTTATAGTAATATAATTTTATTTTTAGAAAATAACATTCCAAAATGTTATAGTTATACAATTTTATGTTTAAAAAATAGCATGCCAAAATTTTATAATAATATAATTTTTTTGTTTAGAAAATAACATTCCAAAATGAAATAAGTCATTTGCTAAACTTAAAGTGGACATTGACTCTTGAGAATAGTTTATGTGATTTTAGTTTGCGCCAATCTTTTTTCACTCACCCAGTGTGTATTTACATAGTTACACCAATGAATTAGGGATAAGAAAGTTAAAATAGAAAGGAAGTAAAACAACATTTGCGTTGATGGGGAGGGGGATAAAGCACAGCTTCCCTGTCAGCAGCCACCCAATTTTTTTTTCTAGAGTGAAGCTCTATAGCAGTGATTGATCCCCAACCAGGGTTGCGCTAGCCCATGGTCACAGTTCAGTGAGAACTCATAAACGCTTTTGTTTTGTTGGTCTGTCCTTAACTTTTGGACAATATGAAAAGAGGTCAAGATAACTCGTGTATCCGAAGAAGATGAAGAGAAGAGTTCCCGTAATAATGTTAAAAGTGAGTCTAGTAAAATATTTTCAAGCCAAGTTCAAGTACCGAAGAAGATTAACTAGTAATTATAAATAGGGAATACATACTTTTGAAAGATTTGTATTCAGAAGTATGGGTTAATATTATTTACTAACCCTTTTGGCTTACACATAAGCTAAATTCTGTAATTTACCCCTGTTAAACCTAACAATATGTGTCAGCCAGATATTTTAAGGGCCTTTTAAATAAAAAATAGTTGGGAATCACTGCTTAGAGCGTACGCCCACCGATGTAGGTGAAAAAATATATAAATTATCGTTAGGTTTAATTACGGAAAGTTTTTTCCTAAATTTTGTTTAGTGTCACTTTTTCAAATTAATATTAAAGCTTAAATAATTCACTGATAGTTAGTGTTACGGGGGAAAAAATAAATTATGAAAAGTAGATATGTAAGCCAATCCGATACCTTTGCTTAGAGCTATTATAGGTGTACTCCAATTTCTATTAAGAAACTCTTGGAATCTTATAGATTTCTAGGAGCTATTTAGAGTGTACCACACTTTCCATGAATAAATTCTTTGAATATCATAGAGCTCTTGGAGCTGTGGTGTGTTTACTTCAATTTCCATAGAGAAAGTCTTGTATTACTGAGTACTTCTTGGAGCTAAGGCATTTGTATTATAGCTCAAATAGGTTTATGTCAGCTATCATACATCACATGATTTAACATTGACTGGGTGTGGAATGTTAATAGGATTAGCAGAGCTAGTTGAAACGGTACCTGTGAATTGTTCTCATCACTTAGTAGAACACTCATTGGCCCAATATCAACGAACATGCATTTCCCATGTGAGGTGTGTGGAGAAGAGCCTGGATATGATTGGTTATAAGGAGAGCAAAAGAGTGTAGAGCCTTGCCTACCTTGGTAGCGCTCCCCGACACGCAACTACTGATTTAAATAGCTTTATAATATGTTAGGCTTCAGGTCCTACGAATATATTAGATCATTCTGAAATGCCTATTAATTTATAAATATTGTATAAATCTATGCATTTTTCAGCTCCTAGAAATTTATGTCAGGCATTCTCCTATTCCTGTGAATTTAATTATTCAAGCATTTTTCATTTCCTAAGAATTTATGTAGCGCATTCTCCATCTCTCATGAATTTATCTAGAGCACTCTCAAAATATATGTAGAGCAATCTCCAGCTCCTGTGAATGTATGTAGAGCATGCTCCAGCTCCTGTGAATGTGTGCAGAGCATTCTCCAGCTCCTGTGAATGTATGTAGAGCATTCTGCAGCCCCTGTGATTGTATATAGAGCATTATTAAACTACGGTGAATGTAGCTAGAGCATTCTCGAGCCACTGTAAATGTATGAAGAGAATTCTCACGCTCCTGTGAATGTATGCAACGTATTCTCCAGCTCATAGGAAGCTGTATTGAGCATGGTACAGTTCCTATGAAGTTATGCCGAGCATGCTTCTCCTCTCATGCAAATATGCCTAAATGCTTCAACATTTATGTAGTTTTGTAAAACATTCTTTCACTCCCACTTTGTTTTTTCACATTCCAAATAATCTTACGATTTAGTGAATGATTTTCTGATTATCTTCGTGAATTTTAGACTTTCATCACAAAAGTAAAAGACTGTGTTAACGCCCTAACTAAATTTGTCGAGAGAGAATGAAATGTTCCCAACCCTACTTAACCCACCTATTAATCAGAGGCCATGTATTCAACTCTGCGGACCTGGTGGAGTAGCCTACAGCTAATGAGATCAAGTTCTCAAACTCATAGCCAGAGCGTGAGTGCATGACTAGCCCAAGTGTTTTAGAACAGCTCATCAACCTTTATTGGAGATAACGTAGAGAATATACTAAGCAGGGCTCAAAATAAAACACAAAGTTAAGACTTGTAATGTACATGGGCGATGTACACATTAAGTTAGTTTCAAATCTAGGGATTCCCAATTGAAACCTAACAGAATTAGTCTAGTTCAAGGGTTCCCAAACTGTGGGTCACAGAATTTCTTGAAATTTAAAAGTGTTGTAAATTTTTTAAATAGAAAATCATGTAAAATGGGAAAAGTTAAAAAATAAGAAAAAATATACCCCCTTCCATTGTCCCCCCTTATGACCATTAACTCTAAGTGGGTTGCTACATTAAATCATTTTTTAGTAAAATTAAAAACGTTTGTATTTATTTTTAATTTAATTAAAATAAAATAAATGTGCAACATTATAAAGATGCAAATTTTGTATGTATAATTCTAAATAATGGAAACTACCTGATTGGTTAAAATAAATGCATTAATACCTAAGAAAATAAATTGTTGTCAAGTCCAACAAGTCTTGAATAATTAGTTACACTGTACTCGACCCGTACAAGATTCACTGTGAACTGTGACATAAGATTGTGTTGATTCCTTTCTTAACACTCCTCTTAACATATACGTCACACATTTCAGTGGTATGATGGTATAAGGTGTCACTCTTAAAATAGACTAGATTACTAATGACGGGGACATTAGGGCTCGAATCTTAGTCGGGTGAACTGAAAGTGTTTTTATTTATCAAGGGTTTTCCACACTCCCTCCAAATGAATACGGGTACAATTACTCTAAATTTAACCTTCCTTGTCCCTAGCACATTAGCGTTAATATTACATAGGCGTATAATTAGAATGGGTAGTAAGATGTGGTGTTAATAAAAGCAAGAATTTTATTCTACTTTCCTCATTTAGGGAGTTTTATAATTCAACTTAACTTATCCTGGCATAACATCATGTTTCCACTTCCCCCACTCTACGACAAAGACATTTCAGTGCTCATAATGGAGTCTTGAAAGATGTATTCACAAAGAGATACATATTTTGCTTGGACAAATTATGGAATGGATTGGCTTATAGAGCAGGTGCGTCAGGTCAAATGTCATGGTTTTAATCCCTCTCTAGGCACATTTCTCAAATATACTCCTTTATAAAGTTCTGTTTTTTTCTTAGCCCCTCGCCTTACTAAGTATTTGAGCTATACGCTTATGCACTAATTAGGCCTGTTCTAATGGTTTTAGGGATGAGGAAGGTTATATTAATAGGAAGTGTGGCCCACATTTGCGTGAAGCGAGAAAGTGGAAAAAAAATTGGAAAATCCCTCAGAATACCAATTGAAATTCGAACCTCGATCTCCCCGTCATAGTCATTCTAGTCTAATGCTCGAGAAATGCCTTATACCATGTGGCCACATAAGCGGGTCTTTGGGAAGTGAAAAACAACATTTGGATTTTTTATTATTTATTCGATACGGGTCCACTTAAATTAGTTGTTTTTATGTTCTATGTCTCACTGTGAGTAAACTATAAAATGTTATTCAAATTGTCGGTTTTTTATTTATTTTGTAAGTCACTACCATTTAAATATTTTAAAATGATCATATGTCAGTCTTTGGTCCATTAATATTTTATTTGTATAAAATAACCAATATTACTATAGGTTAATAGCGGAGGCCTACTTGCTTCACATAAGTAGCCAAAAGACTAAAAAAATTTTAGCCCCACGTCTCACTACTCATTCGGGTTATACGCTTATGTACTAATTATGCAAATAGGTTAGGGAGGAGGCAGGTTGAAATTAAAGTAAATGTACCCACATTTGCGTGGAGAGAAGAGTGGGAAGCCAATTAGGGAAAACCACCCTCAATACACCCGACCGGGATCGAGCCACTATCTCCCCGTCATCGGCAGTCTGGTTTATTGCGAGAGTAGTATAAATATTTGAAGGGGGTCTATTTTTTATGTGTGGTACATTTATTTATTACCTTCTTTGGCACAATGTATAGTAAGAACAAGAGGAGAGGTTGAGAAAATTACACTTTTTTGTGGTTAATCTTGTGAAAAATTCATATACATTATCAATAAATAATAATTAAAATGATTATGTAATAACATTAGTTTAATTATATGTATTACTAATGTTTTGGTATTGATAATCTCTATCAAAAGGGACCGATGCAGAACACAAGACTTGGTTATAACCATGTGATTAAATGAAAGTAATTTATATAGCTGTCTGATTAAGATCCCTTCCACCACTCTTTCTACCGTAGAAAAAAAGCAGTATAATGGTAAATAAATAGTTATAATACTAAAACTAATTAATATATCTTGTTTAGTATTGTAATATTAGTGTCAAATATGGTAAACATATTAAAAGAGGCGTAAAAAAACACGGTTCCTTTTTTAAAAATTAAAAAAGGCACAGTTTTCTGCATTAAATAATACATACAATATAATGAAAAAAAAATATTTTATTCAAAATTACATATAAGCTAGCTAATAGAAATTTCATAAATTGATAAATCATGTTCAAAATATATTGCAAGATAGTGAAAAAAATACATTTTTCATGACAACCTTAAAACGAGAGAATCGAACCTTAGAGTTTGCGAGACAATATTCTACAACTGAAAATGCAATCCTGATTGTCCCCTATCCATGTCGTTTTCCCCTGACTATTTAAAGCATTTATTCTACGTAAACTAATGAAATCAATTGCTACTTAGAACTATCAGCAATCGCTCTTAGGTTTCTTGCTAAATATACATAATAATACCTTATACCACAACTTAAAAACTACCTTAAATAATTAGTGTAAACTACCCTGGAAAGGGGGACTAGGAAATATAATTGTTAGATAATTTTTTTCAGATCCAAATAGTTCTTGTACGATTTTCATAACCTTTTGTAAGTATACACATACAAATAACACCGCGGGCAGTGATTTGAACCTTGACTATCCTGATTTACATGCCGATCACAGATTGAGCTAAAATCTCCAAGCAAAGTAGCACATTAGTAAGCTTGGAGGTTTTGTGCCCAACTCCTTGGACCGCCAGGTCCTGAGTACATCGCATCTGATCCTCGCGAATAGCCAATGCTCGGTGACGTATTTTTCCACTTAGTCAAATGCTGGGATCATACTAGAAAGACACACTCAATGCTATCGTTCTTTTCTGAACTTTATTATTGTCACGTTGTACAAATCAATCCTTTGTTATTCACTCTGCACGGCTACCAACAGGTCTCGTGAACGACCCACTCTCTTAACTCAACATGTCCACTCCTCAGTCTTGCTTCACGTCAACTCCTACCTCAAATGACCTCTTACTTCAAGTCTGCTATGAGTTCAACTAACCTCTTGGTTCAACTGCCCTCTCACTGCGAATGAGCGAGCTCGAACCGCCGGCCCTTCAAACTACGCTGCGCAACCCTATGCCAGAGCCATCTGGAGGCGACTTCACTGCATCTCGAACTAAAACACTAGCCTGGTGCCAACCTAACCGACACAGTTTATATAGTGATTGACAGACAATAATATAGTGGAAATCCCAAATATATCAGTCATTAAAGCACCTGTCACATAGGAACGGATGGCTGAAGCTAAAATATCTGTACGGGTGTTATTCTATTATATTTACATGAATACTCCTTCAGAATGTCATCTGAAAAGACGTGTTATCTTATATTATGTTTATGTGCTTTTTTTTTAAATATACAAGCTGCAAAATCCAGTGCTACCCGCGTAAATTTAGTGGTCTTTAATAAATGTATTTGTATTGGAGATTAATACATATTCCTTGTAGAAGAGTTTCAATAGAAAACCAATCACGTAATTAAGAGTCTTGAGGCTTATAATGTATAAATAAGTAAAATATGTTCTTATTTGTGCACCCACAGTTTTCACATAGTACATAAATATGCAACGTTTCAGTTTTCTAGGTCTATTGGTTTTGTAGTCACCCACGTAAGGGGTCTTGAACAACGATGTGTGAAATTCCAAACAGTATAAAATGAAAAGGTGTCACTTTTTATGTCTACTAAGTGAAACCCCATTTGATGCACGCAAATCAAACGGATTTTTAAAAATCAAATATGTTGAGTCTAAGCTTAAAATTCACGTGACTACTGATAAGTGCATTTTAAAACTCAATTAACCAAGAAAATTTAAAACTTTATTGTGTTTACCTCAGACATCCATAGTGAGCCTGACACATTGAACATTGTGACTACCTTTTCGGGCAGCTAAAGAACCAAGAAATATATAAAGTGGAAGCTTTAGTATTAACCTACTTACTTTGGGAAACCTTAATTTTTGCTATTACACATATTGGTGATACTGAAGTATTAAACTGCAATATTGCTGGTGTGAAAGGATGCCAAACGAGAGACTATGAAAATCTTAAAATCTGTACAACTAGTCGGTTGTTTGCCATTGCTTGCCGTGTACAATTTTAATTATTATTTTAAATATATTTTTCTCAAGAGTCTGCGTTTTATCAACACTCAATTTCACACTCTACTTGCATTCAATAAACCTTAAATCAGTCTTAACACCTTCCAACACCTCATTTACTGTCGGCACACTGTATTGACTTTCATCATAGAGAAAGCATACATTTCTCTTTGTCTCATCTTATTTATCTTCAATCTCTTTTGTTTCCGTGCTAAAAAATAATTTTACAGCTTCAACGGTGGATTCATCAGGGGATATTTAAATAGTTATAATTTCATAGTTTTACCCGTTTTGGTAACCGATTGGTTTAAGGCGTCACACTCGCAATATATTGGTTTGCCGATTATGGGGAGACGAAGGTTCAAATTCCAGTTGGATGGCCTGAGGGTTTTATTCATTTAATGGTTTTCACCCTCCCTTGAAGCAAATGTGGTTACACTTCCTCTTTATACAACCTTCCTAATCCCTATCACAAATTCACCCACATTAAATTTAATTTATATGATTATTTAATTGACTAGTCCAGAGTTTAATCTGTCTTTTAATGGATAAATTAAACATTTTGTCTGAATATCTTTCAATATAAATGTAGGATCATATCACATAAAGATGTGGAACGTTTCCTATGTGAAATCTTATCTGGGGCGTGGATTCAGGGTAGATTATGAGACTAATTCCGCCCTAACTTTCTACTGGACAGTTAACAAAAATGAAAATCAAAGTTTCATATGCAAAAGCATAAGTTTAAAAACACCTACCAAAGTGACGAAACTGAAAAAAGTGCTTCTTACAAGGAGACAATATTATTTATCTTTTCACTTCCCCTATTTAGACTAACCACAATTTGTAGAAAATTTAGTTTTCTATTATTGTCATAACTACCTTTAGACTTCTGCCTATCCTCCTCTACGTCAGAGGTACTATTATTATTATTAGCACCGCGTCTTACTACCCGTTCGGGTTATACGCACTTACGCTAATGTGCAATGTTAAGGTGATTGTGAGATGAAATGGAGGACCTACAGTTTAACGTGGGATCCGAACCACGGTGGAGGCCTGGCATTCCAGAGGTACTATTAACTTCAAGAAGAAGCTAGTCTCAACTAATTATTGCTTTCAATTAATTGTGAGAGAGTGAGCTTGATTGGATGGTTGTAGATGAACCGTTGTAATGAGGGGGGAACTAATATTTGAGAAACCTGCTTTGGTGGCCGCATTGTCTAAGGCGTTACTCTCTTGTTGGAATATACTGCTGATGACAGGGAGATCAGGATTCAAATCCCAGTCGGGTGAACTGAGGGTTTTTTCCTAAATGGTTTTCCCCTCTCCCTTCATGCAAATGAGGGTACACCTCCTATATATTCAACCTTCTCCATTCCTTATTCATTAGTACGATTAGTACGTATGCGTATAACCTGAATAAGCAATACGACGTGGTGCTAAAAAAACTAAAAAAACTTGAGAACATTACTAGGAAGGCTTTTCGAGCTAGAAACATCTTTCTCTTCTATCTGAGCTAAAAAGATTTACGTATTTTAACAAATGATAAGAAGTTACACTAAACAAAGTCAAATAAGTAAATGAGTAATATATTCAAATCAAATATAAATCACACTTATTTTTTACGTACTAAAGTCTACAGTAAGAATCATTTTATGAACAAAAAATATTACAAATGAGTTAAACAATATAAACTAGTATTGTTTTAAATGCTACTACTTGTATAATGGTCGCCTTTCTAAAAATATTTGCTAGCTAATTTTAATTATGGCTTTGAATATATTGTTTTGTTTACTGTTAGCGTTAAAATTATGTTTAAATAATTAATTTCCATATAGATATAAAATGGAAGGATAAGATTATTATAGGGTAAGATAAATTGATGTAGTATTATTTTAGTCATCGTTTCTTCATAATGATAGATACACCACTGAGTTTATTTTTAAAAGAAACACAATTTGTCTAATAATGTGTATACGAACCACAAATACAAATTAGAAAGTGGATTTAAAATTTAAACGTATTCTGTATTTGTTCTTTGGATTTGCAATCAATCCCCCCCTCCTTGACCAGTCCAGAGGGTCAACCGCATGTACCTTCGGTCGACGTTGATGAGTTCCCACACTTCGTAAAGACGCGACCAGTTCAGTGTGAGATGGGCGACCCACTTGAGGGAAATATGTACGGCATCATATTCCTGCTGAGATGACCATACGGTCAGCGCACATATGTCTCAGAGATATTTCATGATATATCAAACTTATCTTCTAGTGAGGTTGGTTGTTCTTAAAAAAAACTTTTATATGACTACATTGTAGTTGCTCAGCTCTTGCCATTTTGTTCGGTTAAACACAACACAATTTCCTCTGAATTTTTCTAGCTCGATAAAGGACGTAAAGTTTTATCTAACACTCATGCTGACGATGACTCGTATGGCTTCGACTTCATCCAGTGGAAACAACGTGTTGAAAACACTGGTTTTTGCGAGTGGCTTCCCCGACTTTGCTTGGTCGTGAAAACAATTTTGGGTGCCTCTTATTGGCTTTCCATGATGTGGGAAAGCTTTTACTGATAACAGCAGACAATGTAAGATTGTGGGTGGCAGGCGTTGGGATATTCTTTTATTGCCACTGCCAGTGGAGGTGAAATTAAAATGTACGCTTATTGGATACATTATCTTGAGGGGTGGCATATCGTGGACGTCTTGACATATGCTTTGTATTATCTCAACATATTGGCGTCGTTGTCTGTGGGATTGGTGGCAAGAATAGGTCCAAACAAGTATTTATTGGAATATTATAGGTAGAAAAGCTACATAAGACAGTTATGGCCACAAACGTCAGATGCTATTCCTTGAATTTGTTCCATAATATGAGACCAACAGGAAAAATTTAATGAGTAACAAATACAATTTTATACTTATGAGAAACCCATAGCTATCAAAGCTATCTCCCACACCATTCTTGTCGATAAATATGGTGACTCAATGCGCCCTGGGCTTGGTATGTGGATCTGTTTTGATGATGAGGGCGGTAGGTCACGCTCTTCTTGGTGTGTGTTTATCAGTAGGGAAATTATATGAATGTTCAGAGTGGAAGCACGGGCTTTTTTTTTGGAACATGTATTATGGTATTCGTGTCTATTTTAATCATCCAGTCTTGAAGTTCCCAAACGATGGTAGTTGAACAAAAATTTCCATACAAAATATGTTCCATACATGTGGTGTGACCCAAGTTAGGGTTTTCAAAGATGAACATCCTCTGTCATGTAGATCTACGATCAATGTAAGCGTGTTTCTGGATATAAACTTTTTCTTTTCTGCCACCTTGACGATAATGGTTGTCTTATACACTGTGACATGGGATATTTGGCTTTTAAGTATGTTGTGATCAATATCACAACACCATGTGATCATATCACACAATCCATTGTGATCAACATTACAACCATCCCATTGTGTTGATTATATAGTTGTCTTGCATTTTAATGCCGTGGGAAAGTTCCTCGTAGTCGTAAAGTGGTATTAACACCCAATGATGAAGTAATGTGTCACATACAGCTAATATACTCAAATCATTGACGATAAACTCTCTGCCTCGTTGATGTAACTCTGGGAATCCAGAATGACGTGCTTGATTTGAATGACAGGGAAATGGGGTGGTTATGTCATTTAAACTGACTCTCAACATCAGCCACCGGTTTCTTTATCATTTAGAGTGATGGTGTTGGAAAATTCATGGTAGAGGATACAGTTGACGGTTTGTATAAGTGCTTAGGTGAAGAGCACTCTGATGCCCCACCAAATTCCATTGCGAGTGTATGTAGGCTGTAAAATTAGGTGTGAGTTCAAAAGCCCAAAGTCCATGTGCTGTCTCTACCCTCATTAGTAAAATGGATACCCATTCCATAAAACCGCTTGTGGTAGGACATTGCCGTTTATAAAATAGGTCTGCGTAGATTTTAATGGCTTTTGTTGTCCGTCCACGTACAGAGAGAAATTATTCGTGCCGTACGTTTGGAAATCGAACAAATTCTTGATAGCGTCTACATTGAAAGCAACTTTGGAAACGAGTCCCACAGTACCTCATTCGGTTAGCTGTCCCTTGAATACTTTGCCCTACAATTTTCCTTGCACGCCCAAAAGAATGGTGAGCGTTTTTACTTCCCCTCGAGTGATGGAATAACTTTGGGACTGACAATTAATGATTTGCATGAGCCAGCAGGATGGACAATTCTACTTTTGACAAATGACACTAGAATACAGACTTCGATCATGTGAATTCTAAACTGTGTGATAAAAGGATTGAACATATGGCTGAACAATTTTCTGGAATGGACCAATTAGACCCGGAGGTCAGTAACGTTCAATTGTATTTTTTCTTTGCTAAACACGTCACCGTGAAGATACCCCAAAAGATCCACAGTCTTAATTTTTTCAGAAAGAATATGATGGGCCTCAAATCTCTTGTTGTTGCTGTTGCCAACCTCTTAATACGTATTGGGTATGTCTGCGTACCATAGGCCACAGGTAATATGTGTTATTTTGGACTCGCTGGTGTAATTGAGCAACGTATCAATGTATGATATGAAAGCATAACTATTGCTGGATGGAGATACTCTACTAATTTTTAGTTGACTTCTAATGGTAAATTCGATGGGTAAGCCATCCATGAGAAAATACACGTTTGTTCGTACTGGATCAATTTGCCCTCTCTGAGCCTAGTTGGGTCACGGAATTAAATAGAGTTAAATTCACTGCTGGCACACTGGCAGGACTGGGGGTGTATAAAAGAAGTTTTAACAGAAAATCAAAATTTCCTCTTTATTTAAGGAGTGACACTAGGTCAGGTATTGTCCATTCTTTAGGGTTGAGTGAATGGCTCTTCTCTCGTGGCAGTACGCATAAGCTCGGTACATGCTCCCAAATTAAAGTGGGATAAACCTGCCTGTTCGGGCTGTCCTTTCTTTGAAATTTATGCAGAGTGCATCCTCGTGGCGTCCATAGGGCTACGTCCTTCCTTGCTGGTTGGCCTGACAAGCGGCACAGTGGGAGGGGTGACTAAGCCCCTGTGCAGTTATCTGTTCTGGAGTGGGGGATGGTGTTGTCCCCACCTGACATACATTAAGCTGTGAGAAGGGCGTACCCGGTTCTAGTGGGAATATCTGGTCAGGAAAGCTCCAAGAGGTCCCAACTGGCCACCTTAGGATCAATGTCTCGTGAAACCTAGACTACAATTAAGGTTGAATTTCTGATTCATTCCTATGGTGCTGGCAGTTAAGAACGAAGGCGCCAACTCCACCATAAAAAGGCCATTAAACGGCTGGGAAGTTTTCCTCTTTTTGGTGACCGTTTTACTTTGGGCAACGACAGAAAACTGGCGTATACGTCTTTTTCTACACCATTAATAGCCTGAACCGGTCATCAGTGTGTAGATCATTTGCGCTGAATTTCGTTTAAGGCTATTTCCAGCGCCTCTATCACGATGTCATAGGACTTACCTAAAGGACAATGATAGTTGACAACGTCAGAGAGCACCATGATGCCTTGTGAAGCACATATTTTCCAATGGCTCTTGCACCACTTTTCTGCAATGGTACAATCCTTTCAAATAAGCCGATGAAAAAATTCCATACTTAATAGACTCGTTGATAGGGAATGCCATTGTAGAAAAAGATAAGCATATTCCCCCTATATTGGAGTAGAATTTTTTGAAAGGACGGTTCATCTTGAGCAGCGACAAAACTGAAGTTTCACGCACACATTTCCAACTCAGAAGGTACAGGTTCACGAGTGTACTTTTCTTATATTCACTTTCAAATACTCAATTTCCGTTTGATATCGAACAAGGTGACCTGGTGGTCTAGAGGTAAGGTGTCAGACTTCTATGCCGAGGGTCCGGGATTCAATCCTTAGTCCCGGCCCACATTAATCTGATTGCCAAACCATTCCTTCACCTCTGACAAGACGTGTATTAATCACAACTTGTGAATGTGAGGAATGCCAGGCTTCTACCGTGGCTTGGATTCCACGTTAAACTGTAGGCTCTCCATTTCATCTCACAATCACCCTACCATTACACATTAGCGTAAGTGCGTACAACCCGAACGGGTAGTAAGACACGGTGCTAATAATAATAATAATAATAGATTACGGACACGTAGTGCAATGAAGAATAGGTGATGGCTATGTGTGAACCGTATACATAGCTGACGTTGTTAGCTGACCAACGATGCGTATATGTGGTGCTACACTATTACACAGGGGCTGAGGAGCTACATTGTCTGTTTTAATATATATTTGAGAGGGAAAGCCGAATACTATGTTGGCTACATAGGAAGAGGCTTTATATTTACCAAGTTATATTTGAGGGATTTGAGCTGCAGACTTAGCTGAATAGATGTCAACATTTGTATACTTGACAGTATCAACATGAATAGTCAAAATTTTTATTCAAGTTTGTCTATGTAAATACGGTTTCATATTTTAGATTTTTTCCATTGTTGAGAGCGGTCACCAACTCGTTGATACCACCACAGTTTATAGATGTGATCGTTGTAATTTTTAAGTACATTTTCGCGCACTCTTTAGTAGGGGCGTTCTCCAAAACGTCTTTGTTCCTACTATTCTCTCGGCCCCTCGGCGAGAGAAGTATTGTGATCATCTAAAAAGTAAAATTAGAGATTTCGATAGATGTCGACGTTCATGGCCCACATAAACAGAAAAATTTGTTTTCTCGATGCTGTCTATATTTTTATCTGTATGTATGTATCCCGGCCTAGAGCAAAAGGCATTTTATCGATTTGGCTAAAACTTTGCATCTAGGGTTATAATGTGTTCCTTCGAGGGGCTTATGGAATTATATATCAATAGCAAACCCTAAAATTAAGTGTAAAAAGAGATTTTTATTTTCAAAATCTGCTTTAACAATTTTGATTAGATTTTGTATGAAGGCATTGTTTAACATTACAAACAAAAAAGTCAACTCTCATTTTCCCGTGAAAATGAATTTAAGTGTATTTTACGTGTTAAGGAAATATTCCATTTTGACCATATCTCCGCAACAATTTGAAGTCACGTAAAAACGTATCATAACTTCTGTTAAAAATTAAAATGTTTTATTTAAAATATGTGTTTATAAAACAATTAGTTTCTGAGCCATAAGCAAATAGATATTTTTTTTTGCAACTCTTAGAAACCGAAATTGATTATTATGCTCTTTGGTGGATATAAAGTCTGTTGAGTGCAGTAATTGTTTTCTGAAAGGCCTTTTCCCTACCAGAAAGCTATTATATAGTAGGATATTGGTAGGAAAAAAGACCTTTCAGAGAGTAATTCCTACCGTGAATGGAGTATAGATATTACTCTTTTCTCAATGTTTCTAAAGCAGCGTATACAGAGTGTTCGGAAGCTCATAGTCCAAACCACACATATAGCTTTTTTGAATCAAAAGTAATATAAAATCCCTATACTCTTACATCCTGAAAAATATGCTAATACCATTAAATTGTGTTCAAAGTTTCAGCGTACAGCGCCTGGAAATCAAAGCTGTTCGAGCATGTGTGTACAGCAAGTTGTATAGGAGTTAGGCACAGGGCCCTGCATAGTCATGTAATAATGGCAAGCAAGCAATCTCTGTGATGTAGGACGTTAATGATGACCCTCAGAATGTATACGCATTTCTAAATGGACTGGTGTGTAGCTTACTATGGTTATGGTATGTCCTGCTGCCGTGCTCCAATATGTTGAGGTGTGCTGTGCCACGCACCTAACTCCTATGCAACCTGTTATACTCGCATGCTTGAATAGCTTTGATCTCCAGGCGTTGTACGCCGAAAGTTTGAACACAATTTTATGGTATTAGAATCGTTTTCCGGATGTAAGTGTATAGGTATTTTGTATTAATTTTGGTTCAAACAAGCTGTATGTGTAGTTTGGGTATGAGTTTCCGAACATCCTGTATAGTTTAATGTATAGTTCTTTGATGGAGTTTTTATGAAATAATGTATGTTATTACTTATTTAGTTTCACAAATCTTACAAGATTTAGTAAATGTATCTGTTTAGGAGTAAAGAGAAAGTCTGTTCAGTGCAACTTAACAATAATTTCAGATATGGAACGATGTCAATCATACAATGTTTTAAAATTAGTTTTACGGTTTTTTCTAAGTATTTATGGGTTTATGTCGAGTATACAAAAACTTTTATTGATCATATCAATCATATAACATATTGTACGAAATAATATTGTGTCTTCTACAGCGTTTATGAAGTTACGTCGAATATACAATAGCTTTCTATGAAATTACTTGAAATATACTTAAATATATATGAAGCTATTTTGAGGATATGACAGCTGTTATGGAATTATAATGAGTTTACTATATATATCTTTAATGGCATTCCTTCAAGTATTTTAAAGATTCAATGGAGCTATGTAAGGTACTCAAACGTTTTCATGGAGCTCTGTTGAACATAGTTTAGATTATCTGGAGACATCAATTATCTACAGATTATATGGAACTTTTTCAAGTAGGCATATGCTAAGGTTTTTATGTAGTTATGTTAAGTATACTACAGCTTCTCTGTTTATTTCAAGTCTTACACAGCTAATAGAACATTGTATTGAGTGTTAAATTCAAGGAAAAGCTAATAGAGAAAGTAGATAACCATTGTGCTACAAATTATCACTGATGTTTGACATCGAACTCTAGTCTCTGGATTCAAAGCCAAGCCAGGCCATATATCGTGTTTGTTAGTTGCTGTACAGACGTACTTTAATGTAAATATCTCCTATTATATTTAATATTGTGGATGGAAATTCACAGGGAAGTTCATAGAATCAAGACAGGTCAAATGGTTAGTGGACCTGACTCCGAGTTCATTCACTATTAACAGCATTGAGAATGGTCATCTTCATATTTTGTCACTCTCCTTCAACTCATTTGAATGTATAATTCGATATATGTATAATAGGTTTACGTTTATCACTAGAGTTATTAATTATTAGTTCTGTGAAGAGTAGACTTTGATCCCTCCATGTTCTTATCGTTACTAAAGACATATAATAAGATAATTGAATAATACCATTTTATATAAAAAGTAGCACACCTTAACGCTTAACTGGATCTTCTTCAGAAACTCATGCGTTTTTGTTTTGTTTAAACATTCACTCCCAATCATCCATGCCAATGAAATATGGATTTACTTTTAAGCTTCATTTATTTTGTGTATTTGTAATAAACAAACAACTTTTGGTCTCTTACATATATGTTTATCTGCTCTCTATTATTATTATTATTATTATTATTATTATTATTATTATTATTATTATATTATTATTATTAATATGAGAGTGAGATATAAACATTCTAAACTTCCGTTTTTTTAGTCCTGCTTTTCACTGGAAGGGAAATCAAATATTTCATAAATAATTGAGGTATGGTGGGATTTTTTTATGGTCTTTTGACTTTTTCCCTAGCGTATTACTATGAGTTATACGCTTTTATGAGCTTATAAATGTCCATTTCAATAACAATAGTAATAACAAAAGAAGATTACATGCCGTTATATTGTTATTATTTTCCATGAAGTGGGTTTGTTGGTTTGCAAATGCGTCTATGTGTGTTACTCTGTGCTTGTATGTGTTTGTCTGTGTGGTTTCGCATTCATTGACATGTATGTCGGAACAATCTCAGGCCTAGTTTTTTTTTAATTTCACATTTGAGTATGATGCTAACTAGAATGCTCTTTATTTGTAGGTTTCTGAATGCACGGGGACTCATTTCGCCACGCATGGTGTGTTTTCTGTATAAGCCCAAAGGGATGAGTCAGCTCTCTGCTCACGCAGGCGCACTCATTTTACACATTTGGATGCTCTACGTAGAGAAGACTGTCCATACATTAACAATTATATATATATATATATATATATATATATATATATATATTGACAAGTCTGCTCAAATATAGATAACCCTATATTTCAGTCTTTATATCCGTCCGCACTATTCACATTTAACTAAGCTAATAGGCTTGGGACATATACTCACATTTGCATTGATAGAGAGTGGGAAACCATTTTTTTAAACTCTTAGTACACCCGACAGGAACTTAAACATAGAGAAAACAATTTTTGAAACACTCTTAGTACAACCTACTGGAACTCAAACCTAGATAAAACAATTTTTTAAACACTTCGAGTACACCCGATAGGAACTCAAATCTAGATAAAACATTTTTTTAAACCTAGTACACCTGACAGAAAGTCAAACATAGAGAAAACCATTTTTTTAAATACGTTTAATACATCCGACAGGAACTCAAACCAAGAACATTTTTTTTAAACACGCTTAGTACATCCGAAAATAACTCATACCTAGAGAAACCATTTTTTATACAAACTTAGTACACCCGAAAGGAACTAAACCTAGAGAAAACCATTTTTTAGACATTCATAGTACACCCGAAAGAAACTCAAACCTAGAGAAAACAATTTTTTAGACACTCTTAGTACACCCGAAAGAAACTCAAACCTAGAGAAAACAATTATTTTAAACACGCTTATTACACCCACTGGAACTCAAACCTAGAGATTAAAATCTTTCGGTAAATCTTCAATCGTAAAATGCCCTGTAGTGGCGATTTGTGACCCAATAATAAGGTCAAGGGGTTGGTTTGGAGGAGGAAGCACCAAGAGCCTATTATTTATAGAAATGCATCCATCTAACTAGTGTGTTAGAAAATACTTAAGCAAAAGCTAAAGTGATCTAAATCTTCTTATTAATGATATAATTAAAATAAAATCCAAACAAATGGTTACAGTTAGAGATTAACATGCTTCAGTAAAATGTTTGGATCACTGAATACTTGATTACGGGGATGTATTCTTAAAGGCCCTAACTATAACAATGAAATTGTCTGGTCTACAGCAAACCGAACGTAAGTGATACATTCAACCACCGCACCGAGCGCTGTAGTCGATACGTGTCTGTGAGAAGAGTATTGTAATCGCTGTTATTGATTTATTGTGACTGATTTGAAAATGTTTCTGGTTTTAACGTCCTAGGGATAGATTAAACTGAAACGTAAACTTTAAAACTTGGAATATCCCGATTTCATTCGTAACATTTAAATAGCTGGAATTTTGCCATTAAAAATTATCGAAAATTTTCAGGAACGGAAAATCTTCCTGAATAAATAGAGGAAAAAATTCCATCTCAAATCTGTACTCAAACACCAGCCAACCCATCCCTGGCAAACCTGGCCAGATAATCTTGATGTTTTAAATCCCCATGTCCGTTGATAATGGTAAATTTATTTTTCATTCACTTAGAATAGAATCAATTTCGTATATTTATAGGTTCACCCCATTTCAACTATGGAATTATTTTCCTAAATCGAACTGATATATTTTATTCTAAAAGGGAGAAATTATAAAATTACTAATTACTTCCTCTCGAACCCTCTAAGAGGGAAATATTGTGATCGTAAAGAAAATTGAACTCAAGACTTTGATAAATGTCGACGTTTCATGACCCCCTGAAACCAAAAAAGTGTTTTTTTTAGATATTAGAAATTCGATTCCTCGATTCTTCGATACCCATCGATTCTTGAAGTTATGGAGAGAATCGTGAAGATACCTCCAATCTTGATGTCTCGATTCCTAAGAGATGCTTGCATATGATCGTGAATTCTTTGTTAAGATATGAATGAATATCATATGTTTAAGGCCATTTTCAACATTTTTTTTTGTTATTTACTTAATATATTTTTATAATAAAACTTATCAAAGTATTAATCAAATTCGCAAATCTAAAAATTGATGTTTTGCTTCATTTTGTAAATATGTTTCCCAATGCATTCCAGGAAACAAAATAAACCTCCATATTAATAGATACCAAACTTGTGTTAAGGTATATATTACGATTGAGTTTCAAATTTACTGTCACAATCGGGTGACCTGGTGATCTAGGGGTAAGGTGTCAGACTTCTGTGCTGAGGGCCCAGGGTTCAATCCTCGGTCCCGGCATAGATTTATCTGATTACCAAATCCTTCCTTCACCTCTGACAAGATGTGTATTAATCACAACATGTGAATGTGAGGAATGCCAGGCCTCTACCGTGGTTCGGATTCCACTTTAAACTGTAGGTCCTCCGTTTCATTTCATAATAACACTACCATTACACATTAGCGTAAGTGCGTATAACCCGAACGGGTAGTAAGACGCGGTGCTATAATAATAATAATAATAATAATATAAGAGAAGTTAATTTTGAAGTTTTAAAGCTAAAATTAAAGTCATCGCTGTAATTTGTAAAAACAAAAATACTTCAAAAGTCTAATTAATTAAAAATAGTTTTTAATTTTATACTGTAGCCCTATTCCGGTAAGAATTTAGTATTGAGGAATCGAGGTGAAAATTTAAGAATTAGAATTTAAAAACTGGTAAATTCCCGTCTCTAGTTTCTTGCGATGCCTTCTGTCTGTATCTCACTCTAGGGCCGAAATGATTTTATCTATTGGGCTAAAACTTGTTATCTAAGCTTGCAATAAGGTTCACCGGAGGTATTTTTTGAAGTTAGATATTTAACCATAAAATTAAGTGTTAGAGTTTTTTAAAGGACAAAAAGAGAAGAAAAATTCAATTTTCTTGAAACCTACTCTAACTATTTTAAATTTAATTCGTATCTAGGTATTATTTAACATTACAAACTAAATGGCATAACTCATTACTTAACATAAGAGGATATGTACAATTTTGATCGTATCTCCGCAAACCTTTGAGATAGGAAATAACTTAACAATGCAAAGTTGTAGTAAATAAAAAAACAAATAAAAAACTTTTAATTGGAATATATTTTTATAATACTGAGCTATTGTCAAATATTTATTTTAGATTACGTTCTGAGAAACTGTGAAATGATTGGTGAGCAGAGATATTACTATACGTGATGGTTGTTCACAGGATCAGTACTGATAGCGGAATAAAATGTAATGAAGTGAAAAATGACAACCTGGACACGGTAATTGAAAACAGGATCTTTTATGTTTGCGTGTTAATGCAACCCATACGAGACCAACTAGGATGGCCTAGTGGTAGAGCAATAACGCAAAAAGGCAAAGGTCCGGGCTCAATTCACGTGCTAGAATTGTCATTCGTCATTTAATTGAATGTATCTAGCAATTTTGATTTTCAAAGTTTAATATTCTGAAGATTTAAAATGAATACTATTCAACTTGTATAAGATAAGTTAATACATTATTGTTATTGAGAAAACATGCATTTTATGAGATATTTGACCCAAAAAAGAAAGATTTTTCTTTGAAAGTATAGTCACTCATTTTACATCCAAATTAGCATTTTCTTTCGTTTTGCAATTTAGAGTAACAGATAGTTTATTTGTTACCATTGTCCAATGAGATCTTCTGTATTGGTTAAAAGTGATCACAATTTTTTATGCATCTATCACTTTCATCATCAAGATGAAAATGAGAGTACTTTGTACACGCTTAAACACTAAGTAATACAATAATAATTGGAATAAATTATACCTTTCCTGTCACACGTGGATTCATGGTCAACTTTACAAATTTATCATCGAAAATAATGGGATCAAATAAAAGGAGGTTAAGGAGACGATGTGTGAGGATATCCTTGTTCTAAGCTCAATGGTGGGAGGTAAGATTACAGGTAGTTATTGTAGTTGTCAGCGAATTGACGACTGCCCAGATAGACGAGTGATCAACATTTGGAACTTAGTAATGGCAAGTGAGATCTGTCAAAATATTTTCCATGATAAACCAGTTTATTGGAATGTAATTAGGAGTCCTTAAGGGTTTCACCAGTTTCTGTCCTGATGATTGGCTTGGCCTCTTTGTTGGTGTGTTGTGCATAGTGAGGGGATCCAAGACAGGACTATCCAGTTTCCAGATTCCAGACCCAGAAACCAAGCGGTGTTTCCTTGTCTGTGACCCAAGGTGAATAATGTCTTGAAAGTACTCAAAATGAGGAAGGTTGCGCCTCCACCATTTCGGAGCCCCTACCGACTCAGGGCCCAGTGCACACCCCAAAGCCTTTCACTGATTATATCGGATTAATTCATAGGATGGTTATGAAAAGAGTTTTAGGGCATTATCATGGACAGGGAATGTGAAAATCAACACAAAAAATCCCAACGGGAAATTACTTCATTAAGCTCAGCCAAGAATTAAAACTCAATTACCTGTCACCGGCCTATTACGAGACTAACCCCTTGTACCATGTGGCCACCTGTGTGGATACTAGAGTCTTATGAATATTAATTGTAATTGAGGTTAACAAGCGTATATTTTTTGAGCTTACTGTTTATATAAACACGCGCTCTAAATACTGAATCAACTTTAGAACCAAAGCAACATCCAGTCCTTCAACATTTTAGCTCATGAGTGTGAAAGTGGAAGTATCAACTTAAACTATTACACAATTCTAGGATTGGACTGGAATTGAACCAAGGATTTTCAACTCTCTTCTGAACCGAATACTCTGGTAAATCTGTTCTTGTAGAATTCCTGTGCCTCTTATTTCAATTTTATTTCAGACCTTTTCACAAAAATCTTTTATGTTAATTCGACAGTAAAATTTTATTGCACCATTATAACAAGTGTATAATGATAAGCTATAATTAGTAGTTAAATGATTTCAAATCATTACAGTTCACGAGTTATAAGGGGTCAAATTTGCTATTTTATGCTTTTCCTGTGCCATTGTTAAGGTAAAGTAAACTTAATTAATGTATAGGGCTAAAATTTAGTAAAACTAGATATTCATATGAGATGTGCATAGTAAAATATTTATACTTTGATAAAGAAAAATAAAGATTGTTTAATGTATAAGCAGTTTAAAAGTTGTTACATCATTTCTAATTATATTTAATACTGTTCTTTTTACTTTCCGATAATTTCATTTTATTTCATTTTGTGGTACACAATGTCCTTATTTAGAATAAATTGACCTTTTTTTAACCTGATTCTAATAGTTAATATTTGTATTAATGTGTCCGAATCTATAATTGCAAATGTAGATTTGAAATGTCTATTACATGAAACTTCTTGGTTTGACTGTACCGATTGTTAAGACAGCACCTACTAGCAGAACATAAGATGCCAGGCCAAGTTATAGGGTCCAATAATCCCAACTAATTACACACCCAGCAGGCACGTTAAGAAAAAAAAAGATTGAAAAGAAAAGAGAAAAACAAACACCAAGAGAAAATAAAGAAGGTGAAAAAATTTAAAGAATCTAAATAGTGATGCCTACGTAAAGTAATAAAGGGATGAAGTGAATCTATTTTCGAGGGATTTGTTATCTTAAGTGGACTACCATGGTAAATCCCCCCCCCCTTTAATTATAGATATATGTCCCTTACTACACCAAAACTGGAGTCGTTTGGATTCATAGTAGTGATAAGGTAGGGATGTGGTATTAAAAGAAAAGTATCGATACTGTAATCATTTAAAGTATCGGAAGAAAAATATCGATACCGGACTCGTATCGAAAGAAAAGAATCGATAACAGTAAGTATCGGTATCGAAATTTTAATCTGGAAAAACTTTTTTTATCAAGTAATTATGCTACTTTTGCATAGTAATAATTGTATTTTCATATTTATTTTAACACTGAAAATTTTAATGATTTAACCATATTATAGGATATTTGGGTCTATCACGTCTATATTATGTGTTGAACTTGGAAGGTATGATAGATAGTATTGTATAATGGATATTATAAAAGGTTTTACCATACCAGCTTTCAAAATATCTATAAAAATTTAGCTGATGGAAAGTTACTTAATAGCCAAATATGATTAGTAGTATTTTAAAAAATATATTTTGTACCTTTCTTTAACCATAGTAAACATTTAATAATAATTCAAGCATGAGTGAAAATAACAAAAAAGTTGTTTCTTTCAATACCGGTCCGATACCAAAGTGTGAGTATTAATATCAGTAAAAGTATCGGAAAAAACTTGCCGAGTAAAAAAATTACTAGTATCGAAAGGAAAATATCAATATTAGTAAGGTATTGATACTTTCTTCATATCCCTAATTCGTAGCTCATCAGTAAATAAACTAAATGGTAATGTTGTTTCTACGTGTTATATTCCTAGAGTGTTGCCAGGTCTAGAGGTTTATCTTACCCTCCTCCGTTCATTCCTTGCAAACATCAATAGTAGTCTCGCACTGCACACAGTACCCTGCTGCCCGAAATGGACAAGTTAGTAACATGGAAGAAAGAAAAACCTAATCTGATTCTTCTTTTACTCTAAGGGTAAGTTTTATTATAATATTTAATAATGATTTCTTAATATATTTCAAGGTTATTAATCCCTTAATCGTAAATCAAGGGGTAGGGGTAAACTGGCTGTGCTCCTTTTAAGTTTGAACCCAACTGTACTATAAATTAAAAAATTATGAAATACTTTTTTAACCACAACTTTTCTCACTTTCATTTTAGAGTCCATAAAAGGAAGAAACACCTTCTGAGTAGTCTCAGCCCTCATCTCTGCTCACAAGTTCCCGGACAAAGAAAGCCAATTGAGCCTCAACGAAACTAGGTCTTTATTACGCGTAAAGAAGCAGGCCAGTATATTTCTAGCAGTTCATCCCATAGACCTCTTGAACGAGATACCAACAAAACTATATATAAAAAGTAAGTCTTTCTCAATTTGATATAGGATTAATTTCTGAAAATATATTTCAACCATCCATATATATGTCAAAACCACAGAAGAATGCAAACGCACTGTATTGAAGGAAGTCTTCGTGCCAAAAGCGTCAGTTAAGTTTTCTGTAAAACAGTTTTAGAATAGTGGGTTTTTAAAGATGAGAATGGCTTGATTACTAAACGTTAAAGGATGGAGATTATTATAAGTATTGCGTTCTTTTATCATTAGAATATGTAAGGAAAGGTGAACTGTCAGTACGGAAGGCTTCATTGGTAGGCCTACCGTTTAGAAAGTGGAAGGATACAGTGTTTCAGGACCACTCAGTAATAGTTTACCATAGGTTGGCAGTAGTTTCTGTTGATATCATTTTGAAATAACTTCAAGTAAAATATAGAACCTGATTACTATTTTGGATAGTTAGAGAAGGAGATAGCAAGAAGAACTAGGGCTTCTATCACACTCATCATAGAATAAATCATATTTTGTGGTTCGAGTGAGCTGCTGATAACTCCAGGCCGATTTAACACACCACAAAGTTCAACATCAATCCCGGTACGTATAGTTAAATTCAACAAAGAACCTGAAACTGTAAATGCTCACCCACAAGATCAAGTAATCGCTCTCTAACAGAACTTCAAAACTAGATGGCAGCAAACGAAGAGCGTTTCAGAAGACTTCAATCACATCTTTCTGGAGCCACTGTGTCATTCCAGTAAACATAATCATCAGCACCACCACCCACAGCGCAAGCTACCCCAGAGGCTTGGGCATCATTGATGCCACCAGACGCACCACGGGTTCAAATAGAAAAATCAGTATAACTACGTGTGTGTCTGGCTCTAAAGGCCAAAGCCCTGGAATTGCCACCAGGCCGTGACAAACATCAAACCAACTTCTTTCTCGCCTTAGCTGCTTTGTACCCAACACTTCCAGAAACCTCACAATAAATTCTTATTCACAGAGTTAATATCCTGTATTTTACCCTGGCCAATTGTTGGAACGTCACAATGCAGCCTCAGGAGGGGGTGCTACAACTGCCATTTGTCCACCAGTCTTCCAGCCACTGGTTCCCCAACAAGTCCATGTGATATATCGGGATCGAGGCCCTGTGAGAAGCTTCGCAGGCCCGGTAGGAGGACGCTTCCAAGCACCACGCTGGCATACTTCAGGAAGTGAATGGCACCTCTGTTTAAACGAATTAAGTATTTAAGAAAGTTAGCTTGTTGTCCCTCACTGTTGAGTCAGCCCCTTGTCTCTTTCCTCCGCACTTGCACAGGCCGCGCCATCCAACCTCTCTACTGCCTGGACCGCTCCACAGTCCATGTTGTCGAAGCCGTCCGTGGCGAGTGCACCTCTATACACAGCGCCAAAGAGAACTCTGCCTCTATTTGCTCGCGTGATGGGCACTATCCCTTCAATTGCATGCACCAATGAGAAGCCCCTGTTTCTCCCATTGGACAAGGCCAGGCAGCAGTGGAGGGTATTTAATACGGTGATTCCTTGGTTCGAGACCAGTCAGCCAGTCAGACTCGTCAGTTAGCCTCGGGCAATCAGTGGTGGCCCACCTGGGTGCACCACTCATAGTAAAGAGCTTATTAAATTGTCTTTGTTACTAAAGAGCAATTTGTTTAACCCTCTCTCTCCACCATCACCATACCTCCCACCGCGACTCTCACGTTGCCGGGACTTCCTCATGTTCCACCGCGACTCACGTTGCCGGAACATTCTTCCGTTCCACCGCAACTCACGTTGCCGGAACATCCTTCCGTTCCACTGCGACTCACGTTGCCGGAACATCCTTCCGTTCCACCGTGACTCACGTTGCCGGAACATCCTTCCGTTCCACCGCGACTCACGTTGCCGGAACATCCTTATGTTCCACCGCGACTAACGTTGCCGGAACACACTCGCCGACCTTTTCCCTACCCACGCGTGTCTGACCACGACGTCACCACCGTCGGGACATCAACTACATAATCCAGTTACCCCCGAGCCGAAGGGATGGATAACAAGCTGTTATTGCTAGAGCTCCTCATGCATTTTACTAATATTTATACTATGTATTTATGTTAATAAAAAATGGCTTCAGCTGGGTTTACCTCTACCACTCTTTCTGTCTCTCGACCTTTCACTTCACTTCCACCTAAAATGTGGCTTTCTTGCCAATATAAAAGGCGGAGATGGAGTGGGGTCGGGATTCAGTCAGCAGTGGAGGAGTTACTCAACAACAACCTTTCTGAAGGAATTATGAAAGTAGTCATATCACTCCTGAAAAGCCTGAGAATAAGGATTGAAATTTCAGAGCCTCTCATAAGGTACCGAGCAAGCGTTCATGTAAAACTAAAGAATCACTTACCACTTATTTCATGGCATCAGGATTATATTGTACTTAGCCCAGAAATTCAAAAAGACATTTTAGCATTTGTGATCAGCTAACTCAAGAAAAATTAGCCAAACATATCAACAATGCAGAATGTGTGTCTACTATTGGAAATGAAACCCCTACTGCAACTGGTCAGGAGCAGTTCTCACTGTGCATTAGATACATACGAAATAAAGTTATTTAGAGAAGATTTCTTGATTTCTTTTACCACTATCAGATTTATCTGCAAATATTGTGGGTGAAAAAATGTTGGGCTCATGAATTGGACTTAGGCATTAACCTAGAAAAATTAGTTAATTAATTAATTGGTCAAGGATACGACAGAGCTTCAATAATGAGTGGGTGTACAAATAATATTCAAATAAGAATTATCCTCCATTATCCAAAAGTGATTTTATGGTCATTGCTCAAGTTATCACCTGAATTTAGTCCTCACTGAATCTCTTAAGCTCCCTTCAATTTCAAACAGTCTTGGAGTGTTAAAATAGGTAACTCAATTCTTTGGCCACACTGCTCAAGCAGGAAACCCTTTAAAATAAAACGGTGCAAAGATTCTGCAAGAATAAAAAATCAAGTGTCCTGGGGGTCCGTTAAACAAGGTTTATTAAGTGCCATGCTTCTGTAAATTTAATCTGTCAAGCTTCTTCCTGCGATAGTTCTCAGACTTCAAAAATTATCAGAAATGGACCGATCATTTTCAACTAATGCATCAACACTTCTATCTGCCATGGAAATAGGAAGCTTCATAGTGGCAGTGCTAATTTGTGAATACCTTTTAAGCCCCACTTAACCACTTCCAGCAAACTATTAAAATCCTCAGAATGAACTAGCTTCTGAGGTTAAGTTCAGTGAAGATATTCTGCAGAGGCTAAGAGATCCCCGCACTAGCGACAGAGATAAAAGTGAGATTATTAAGATCTTCCAGAAATCTAAAGCTATTGCTGGGACTATTTTTGAAATTCAGATTGATGCCCCAAGGAAAGCAAATAAAAAAAAATGACAACTATCCCTATGACTCTCTAGAGGAATACTACCATCTGTAGACGGACTCAGTGTAAATCTCGAACGGAATTCAGCCAAAATAAGGAAGTTTTTATCTACTACTGAGATGTTGCTTACCAAAAACTGTAAACCGAACCATGTAGAGAATATCAGAGGGCTCACTATGAACACAGGATGTCTCAAACAGCACTTAAAGCCAAGTACATCTTGTGGTACCAACAAAGGAATTCCATAGATAAATCTACCATCCTAACTTAAATAATGTATATTTTAGATACTTGCCACAAGCATTTCCACACATATAGTCGACATTTACTCTATGTCATATCATGCTTAACAGTATCTACATGTAAACCTGAGAGATCATTATCCTCCCTCAAAATAATAAAAACGTATTTAAGGAAAAGAAAGGGTAACGAAAGATTGACTGTCTTAGCACTAAAGTATGTGCATTATCCTGTACCTTTTAAAGCAGAAGATGTATCAGATGTTATGTTACGATAAGAGAAAAGAACGTTGTTATTTTTTAAATAGTTTTGTTTTTCTAATGATTTTAAATAAGTTTCTTAATGTACACAGCAATACGCCATAATTTCTAATTAAAACCTTAAAAAAATATTGTCCTTTTTATAATTCCAAACAATTCAATTTTTTTGTGTTAATGATGAAATTTAAAGAGTAATTCTCTTTCTATACATCAGTGTTAATAGCATTTTACTTTTAAAATTTTAGGTGACCTGGCGGCCTAGGGATAAGGTGTCGGACTTATGCGCTGGGGATCCGGGGCTCAATCCTCGGTCCCCGCACAGATTTATCTGATTGCCAAACCCTTCCTTCACCTCTAAAAAACACGTATTAGTCACAAATTGTGAATGTGTGGAATGCCAGGCCTCCACTGTGGTTCGGATTCCACGTTAAACTGTAATTCCTCCATTTCATCTCACAATCACCCTACCACTACACATTAGCGTAAGTGCGTATATCTCTAGCGGGTAGTAAGACGTGGTGCTAATAATAATATTAATTTTTAAAATTTCAATTAAAAAACAAGGTCATTCATAAAAATTTAGTGTAATGGAACCACTCCTTAACAAAATAATGACTAAGTGCCTGGGACGGGGACATTAAAGTTCGAATCTCACTCAGGTGTACTGAGGGTGGTTTTCCAAAATGGTTTTCAAAACTCCCTACACGCAAATGTGGACACACTTCCTATAAATATAACCTTTCTCATCCCCAAAACCATCAGCATAGCTAGTACATAGCCCTAACAAATAGTAAAACATGGCTAAAAAATTTAAATGAATACCTTTGGGTTGTATATAACGTGTTATATAACCATCTGATTATATGATTAATAAGATCTAGCAAATCTGCTTAGGTTCAATAATAGTAATTTTCTTACATTCTCTTTTGACAGCTGCTTGCATCACTTGTTTATTTATTTATTTTCCACTGCATCTTAGTATCCGCTCTGATTACACAAATATAACAGTGTTAATGAGCTAGAGATGAGGAAGGTATACATTAGAGCAAGTGTATTTGCATTTGTATGGTGGAAGAATGGGAAACCATTTAGGGAAAAATCCTCTTCAGTATATCCAGCCAAGATTCAATCACCGACTTGAAAAACAAGAGTAAATAAGCCCGACATATAAACACCGTGCCCAATTTTGTGGGTATGGAACCTATAATATTTAAGTGAAGTTAAATTTGAATCATACTCAAGCATTTACACACATACAGCATGTTTGAAATTATATAACAACTGCACATAGTTAATAAAAGTTTAATATCTCAGTGGAATTTCAAAAATAGGTCAAAATTTTTTTTTTTTTTTTAGCAACGCGTCTTACTACCCGTTCGGGTTATACGCTTAAGTACTAATTACGCTAATGGATTAGGAATTGGGAATGTTGAATAGAGGAAGTGAACCCGCATTTGCGTGGAAGGAGAGTGGAAAACCATTTAGGAAAAACCACCCCCAGTTCACCCGACCGAGATTCGAACCTCGATCTCCCCGTCCTCGATGGTCTGGCTTAACACGACTAGCGCGTTAGCCAACTACGCCACCGAGGCGGGTGTCAAAATATTAATTTGGAGAATTATTTAGTGACAAAACATTGAACTACACTTTGAAAATAAGACTAACAAAAGAATTTCATGATAATAGTAAGAAAGAGCAATTTGATTTGAAAAATAGTTTTAGGAAGCTCTTTATTTATTTAAGCAAATAAAATCCAATTTATTTAATTATTTTTAGCATCACGTCTTACTACCCTTTCGGATTATACGCTTATGTAATAAATATGCTAATGGTTGATTAGGAAGGTTACAATTATATGAAGTGTACCCACATTTAAGCGAAAGTAGAATGGGAAAACCACCCTCAGTACACCCGACTGAGGTACGAACTTCGATCTCCCCACCATCGCGAGTCTAGTCGACTACGAGAGTAACGTGTTAGATCATGCAGCCAACGATGCGTGTCACTTTATTAACTATAACTTTATCTTTATTAATAATATTACTTCAATAAATACGATCTGTATACCCGAACTTCCTTTCTAGCTATGTTTAAATTCGTCCAAAATAATCATAATAGTTTGAAGAAAATAAGCTATGGAATGTTAAAAATTGATTTAAAAAAAAGCAATGTACAAAATAAATGAATAACTAAATTAGACCAATGTGGTATTAGGTAAACCTATACTATATAGTTATTATTTACTTTGGTTTTATTGAATGTGAAAGTTAAGGTATTGACCTTTTTTAGTAAATATAATATCAGAAGATATATCAAAATAATAAAAATTTCTAGAGAAATTAGACAAACATGTCACTGCATTATTTTCTGCTGATTTATCAGATAATACTTAAGGACAAATAAAAAATAGTAATCGCAAATAAATTCAACAAAAATTTTTAAAATAATATATCAATTTATACCAGTTGTAAGGGGAAAAAAAATATAGTGCTCAAAAATAACAACTTAAAGTGTATCTAGTTTTTAATTTATCAATTTATGTTTTAAAGTCTAAACCTATTGTTTTTAGATCCTGTTTTAATTTATTTACTTAAACTTATCCTTATCTTACTGTATCTTCGTGTTTTATGTATATTAGTTGTGAAAGTGATAAAATTGTGATTTCATTCTTAATTATTTTGCAAAAACTAGCATTTTATATTAATTTTGTTAATGGTATTTTATTAATAATATGTCATTTTTTGAAAAAAAATAATAATTTTTTTAAATGTAAATTAGTCTTCACGCCACACGTTTATATATGATGTACAAGACCCGAGTGCGGATGTTACAAAACATTGCGAAGTTTCTACGCTGAAAACGTGGGCTGATGCGCCCTTCCCTACCGTCAACTTTATCAACAAAACACTTTCCTGCGCTTCGCCAGGCAACAGCAAACAAGCACGAAATGGAACAGTACATTTTTAGGTGCTTATTTTTCTCAAATTTATTTTTTGTTTTCCGAAAATACACCAAAATATGAAAATGTATATTTTTTTGTTTTTAGGAATTGAACGTGCACGTTGCTAACCGACAGATTATATCAACACATGACGTAGAAACTAATTTAAATCTAGAACAGACACGACACCCGTACTCCGGCCGTTAATTCATTAATGTTAAAGGTAAAAAGCCATTTTCAACCATAGGAATCAAACCCGTGACCCTTATCTCAGTATAAATACATGCTATTTACTTATCTAAATATCCGGACAAGAATAAATATAACATAAGAAAGCCACAGCAATAATCTATACTCTATAGTAACGCAAATAAGCAAACCAGAATTGCAACTTAATTAAGTAATGTTTGGTTTTGATTATGGTATATTTTTGGATCTTCAAACAAAATTTTGGAGATCCGACTGTATGAAAAATTTATAAAGAGCTGTTTTAATTTGCTTGGCTTAAACTAAACTACAATCTACTTCCCTTACAACAATAATATACTCTACTCAAAATGATGTATTCGGAGAAGAATTTCTGTTCATAATAATTTTGTTTAGCAATAAGAAAAGTTATAATATAATCTACTGTTTCACAATACGTACGCAATAAAGTAAGTAGGCCTATTTCAAAAACTGTTCTTACAAAATTTACTAAATTGTACATAGATCTCGGTAAGTAAGAAATTATAAAGTGAAGTTATTTTGAATATATGCGTATAAAATGCATAACACTTTAAAAAAAAAAGAATTATTATTGAATCAAGAAAGGGTAAGAATTCATGCTTGTTTTTAATAATTAATTAATAAACAGATTTAAAAGATAGCACGTAGGTTTATCGGGTGGATGTAAAATGTTACACATTTCAAAAACATTGCAAAAAAAAATAGTTTTAATAAAATATTATTTAAGTTACGCACGGACGTCGAAAAATTTGATAAATCTGTAAATAGATTACATTTTGCCAGAACTATTTATGAGGCGCAACAATGTATATTCAAAGAGGATTAGATGAGAGATATCACTAGTCTCATAGCCATAGTGATTGTATCTTCAGATTTTTGTCCTAAATTGGAAATAATAGAAGGGAATTTTCTACCTCATGAACAATACCAGGATCTGCACTTAGCGCTTGAACTGATAACATTGCTGACATTGATAAAGAGAATAATTGTTTCATGAATATAATATCTTTATCTGAGATAAATGTTTATTCTCTAAATAGTATTAGAATTTATCCCAAAGAATTATGTTTTCACTTCAAAGTATTCAATAGCACCACACGTTATTCTGAATATTATCAGTTTTATTGACTTCCTGTGAGCGTTTTTTTTTTTCAAAACTAACACAAACACAAATTATTTCTAGGAAACCAGCCTCAAAATAGTTTGTCACGGTAAACTATAATTACAATGGTTGTTCCTAAATGGTTTCCCTCTCTCTCTCGCTTCACGCACTGCCTCTATATACAACCTTCCTCATCCCCAACCCCTTAGCGTAATTAGTAAATAAGAGTATAGCCCAAATTGGTAGTAAGATGCAGTGCTAAAAAAAAGTGTTACGATTAAAATACAATTAATGTTATGTCATTGTTCATGTGTTAATTTAGTGTATGTTCAATTGTTGAATATAAGTTTGGTAGTATTGAGCTCTATTAATATAGACCCATATGTTTGCACAGAATAAAATAAAGCATATAAAAATTTTTATCATATTTATTGACTTAATCCAAGTATTTGTTACACAAAGAAATTGTTATAAAATACTTAACGTACTTGAGGATTGATTTAAATTATTTGAAAAATGACGCTTGGACATGGGAAATGAACACTGGAGCTTTGGCTTATCTAACCAATGCTCTACCAGTGAGCTATCCAGGATTCGTAACATGTTTAGGGTCATTCTTCAATCATTATTTAAGGCTGAGTCTATGATGGCTGTGTGGAAATCTTCAGATACATATGAGCAAACAAATGTACGAGTATCTCACTCTAGTAGATACCACAACCATCTGCGACTCGAAAGAACTCCTCCATATGGACAGTGGCATAGTTAAAATGAGTTGCAACATTTGTGTTTTTATTCATTGTACCTGAAGGGGCTTACATTTTCTATGTATCCTCCATTTCGTTCTAAGTCAATATCAGTCTTGTAGACGCATTTCCCACGACTGCATCCAGTATGGGCTTAGGAGTTACTTCTTTGTATAAAGGTCCATGATTATACTATAAGTACCACACAATATGTATAAAATATTGAAATTTTAATATAGTTTGTGAAGTGTTTCTCCATAGATAATCGAACGTCTTCTGGTTTATCTAAAAATGATTTTAATTAACTCAGATTTATCTAATTTAGCTTTAATATACCTTTTAATATACCAGATTGGCTTTGTTCTGGTTACTATAAAGCTTGGCTTAGTTAATACATGTTGATTTAGACACGGTCTAAGTATGTCCACTATTTTACGAACTTATGGAAAATTAAGATGATGCATCGTGACTTTTCAAAAGGTTTTCCACCTAATAACATGATCTTTTTATTAAATTCATAAATACAAATTCATCTTGTCAATAGATTCAAGTAAAACACTATACAGACCATATTTATTTAGTTTGGTCGAGATTTGGCTTAAAATTATTCTGGTTACGCTCATATTAATGTTTTTAAAATTATTTATTTGAAAAAAAAATTCTTGTGTAGCACTTTGATCTTAAATTAAATCACAAGTGGAATGCTCTTGTTTAAATGTACATTAATGGTTCAGACCTCCTCTGTCATTCTGTGCACGAAATGGGACAAACAAGAAATTTGTTATTACAAACCCATTTAGAAGTGCTTGAAATATTGCTAAAGATTTAAGTGCACGTGATTTGGAAAATTCAGGTAAAATGTTTAAATCACATGAAATATTAGTGTATGAAATAAGAAGTCACTTTTGATAGGGTCAAAATTAATATAGGTACATTATAATTCATAATTTTCATGATTCTGCAAGCATCCAACCATTGTTTGATCGTGCATATCACTATCCTATTCTAATAACAAGCTATTTAAACAATTACTACGTTTTATAGTTTGTGTTATTGTTTAAAAGTGGCCCCACTCTAGATTGTTATGTGTATGAACAAATTAACAAATGATTAAATGAATAGAATGTAATATGCTTCGTGCGAGTTATCGTTAGGCTCATCCATCAGCCGGATGCAAGATAATAGTGCACTGCTCACTGAACGAGCTTTGTTCATTATAGCTGATTGCTTGACATGTTTTCACCATTCAGTAGTTAGCTAGCTTTGTGGCTAGATGACAACTCAGTTTGGAAATTAGGCTATACACAAAGCTATTGATCATGAGAAGTATCAGAAACCAGTAAATATAAAAGGTGGATGGCATTTCCAGTTGACAGTTTTTTAAATGCGTAGATATCTATAAATAAATCTGAATAGGAAAATTAGTTTTAAGTCATGCCACTTCCTCGCACAGAGTAAACTTGTCAAAGGTGATTCCATAAATGCACAGCCTATGTACAAAAAAATTAATCATGCGCCTTTTAAGCTGTTTTGTGGGACTCGAAAATATATTTTGACCAGTGATGTATCTTATGAGATCAAAAATATACTGCGTTACGTTGTTATGTGTCATCTAGCAAATGTCGCAAAAATTGATTCGACCTTTAACTCTATTATATTCTGGAGGATCCCAATGTTGTATATATCCCCAAGGTCTTTAGACGCCTATTCAATGTAAATCTATAAAATAATATCAATACTGTAGGTTATATTAATTGGCAGATCAGTTATAAGTGACAATCAAAAGTCCTACAAATTGTTAAAATTGTAAAACCAATTTTATTTGTTCACAAATATAAGCTTATGTGTGTGTGGTCAATTTGTTAAAGTGTGGAAATATTGTAAATAAAAATGAATTTTTTTCTCACCACGTATTATACTATCTGTTCAGGTTATACGCGTCTATGACCATTACTCTAATAGGGTAGGGATAGTGAAGGAAGAATTTAAGAGATAATTTACCCACGTTTGCCTGGAAGAAGAGTGGTAAAACATTTATTAAAAAAAACACCCTCAGTAGACCCGACCGGATATCAAGCCCAAATCTCCTTGTATTCAGCCAGCCAGTCTAACACGAAATTAACACCTTAGCTCATTCGGCAACTGAAGCGGGCAATGATTTGCAATTGCAAATTTAATTTAATGAACTATAAAATAGAAATATCAGCGCATTTCCTCTACTTGATGTTTTGATAACTATAGTAAGGACTTGAATGCTTATTACTAAATGTTAAAATTATTTTTAAAAGCAATGTTATTAATTAGCAGCTTGTATCTATGATTTAATATTAACTCTAATGTATAGAATACATTGAACTAATTCCAAATCAATACGTGGCTAGGCTTAAAATTTGAGATGTAAACACACATTAATATCAAGTAAAACTTCAATACATTCCAATAATAAAAATTAAAGCTATTTTTATAAAAAATTAAATGTAATGTTTAGTCTAGACTCAAACATTTGTAAATCCAGAGACTACGACCAAAAAAGAATGTGCTCAAATAGTTAAAATATCGCTTGATCACATTGAAGAAGTAGTGTTAAAAATAAATTGTAGTTTAAAATTATATAAGCCTTACCAAATTTATTTTTAGTTAGGTAAGGCATATTTATCTAAGTACGACACATTATCAGTTATTTAACGTTATGTCTTTTAAATACCCTAATATATCTTTAATTGCACCCTATAATAAACGAATTATAAAAAGTAATAATATTTCAATATGTAAAAACCCACATTAGTGGCCGCGTGGTCTAAGGCTCCTCCCTCCCAGTAGACTAGACTGGTGATGACGGAGTGATCGAGGTTCGAATCTTGGTCGGGTGTACTGAGGGTGGTTTTTCTAACGTAGTTTATCCACTCTCCATCCAAGAAAATGTGGTTACGATTTCTTTAAACATAGCTTTCCCCATCCTTAAAACCACTAGCGTAATTATTATTATTAGCACCGCGTCTTACTACCCGTTCGGGTTATACGCACTTACGCTAATGTGTAATGGTAGGGTGATTGTGAGGTGAAATGGAGGACCTACAGTTTAACGTGGAATCCGAATCACGGTGGAGGCTTGGCATTCCTCACATTCACAAGTTGTGATTAATACACATCTTGTCAGAGGTGAATGAAGGGTTTGGTAATCAGATAAATCTGTGCCGGGACCGAGGATTGAACCCCGGACGCCAGCTCAGAAGTCCGACACCTTACCCCTAGACCACCAGGTCACCCCACTAGCGTAATTATTAGAACAACCTACACGCGTATAATAATAATAATTAGCACCGCGTCTTACTACCCGTTCGGGTTATACGCTTAAGTACTAATTACGCTAATGGATTAGGAATTGGGATGGTTGAATTTAGAGGAAGTGAACCCGCATTTGCGTGGAGGGAGGGTGGAAAACCATTTAGGAAAATCACCCCCAGTTCACCCGACCGAGATTCGAACCTCGATCTCCCCGTCCTCGGCGGTCGAGCTCAACACGACTAGTGCGTTAGCCAACTACGCCACCGAGGCGGGTAACACGCGTATAGCTCGAACGGGTAGAAAGAATCAGTGCTAAAAAAAATTGTAAAACTTTCAACAATGACGTTTTAAGAACAGAGTGAGCATTAATTAGAGTAAGTTCTGTGTGACTTGTAGAACAGGAAAAGAAAGTCTGGTAATCTGGTTAACTTACAGTCATGCGGGCTAAAAATTTAGGATGTGCTGTAGATTTTCCTTAGCATTTCAGGCACACAAACGGCACATTTTTCTACCAGCGCAACGGTGGTTGGCTCCCAAAATTCTTATCTCGGGGTCAGATGGTTGGTTTGGTTTCTTGCGGGTCAGATCAAAGGAAACGTTTTGCAGATTTTGATATGGAGGTAAGATCTGCACTGCTCTAATTAAACTTTATCACATTCACGTGACAGATTAGAGCTACAACCAGATTCGTCAGCTGTAGAAGGGTGAGCAAAGTAAGCTTCCCGAAATTAAATCGTTTTAAAATGAGAAGAGTACATAGAAGAAAAGAGATAAAATGAGAAGTGATAACAAAAATTTGTGAAAGTAAATATATTTTTTCTGACCATTCTAGAACGTTTTTCCATTTGCATTATCAATCGAGCTCTATACTGTCATTCAAATTAATAAAATTTAATTTTGTTAGAGTGCACGTTTTTCTTCCCTTTCTGAAAGTAGTAGACCAAGGATCTTCAACCCATGGCCCGCGGCCCACTGGATCATGAAAAATATAAAACTATTTCAAGAGAAAAAATGACCAAAATAAATATTTTATGTTATTTTATAAAGGATTTTTGCTTTTTACGTGAAAAAAATTACGTTCTTATAATTTGAACTGCTAAATAACAACTCTAGTAGACTAAGATATATATATAAAAATAGACACAAATAAAAGAAGAGAAAGTACTTCACGAGAAATTCGAAATAATTACACCTGTGGGAGAAAATCCTAATCCCTAGTGTGAGTATAATTGTATGAGAATGAGCTGACACTAATATCTTAGTATATATGTAATCCTAATATCGTCGGTACAGTACTGTGGCCCACGATCCAACAAGAGACAGAAACTTTGGCCTTTGGCCTTTAGCCCTTGAACATAAAAAGGTTGAAGACGCCTGTAGTAAACAGTATTGTGGCAGTAATTATTTATTGCATCACAACTTTCTCTCACTGATTTAGTCGAACTAATCTTTTATAATTTTTCTAGTTCTCATCATGTAATTACAATTCCCAACAGCTTACAGTTTTCGTGAGAAAACGATTATATGTTTTCTTTAAAAACTTAAATGGTTGCTCAATACCATTACTATACTAAACGCTATCAACTCTTTTATTTGACAAGTCTATGAAAGTATTGAGAGTGTTGACAAATAACATGATAGAAAATTGTCTTACATAAAAGGTTATAAAACCTAAGTGAAAAATTAGTAACCATATTGGTCAATTGAACGATTCAAAAAATTGTAGCATCGAAGTTTAAAATTGACCACCTTTGTTATAGTGGTCAGATTTCCTGGCCACATATCTAGACTCAATCCCCAAAATTTCCAAAAATTTTCTTTCAAACAGTGGGTATGGAACGGGTTTAGACTCAATCTTGTGAGGACAAATGAAGAGATACTTGAATAAGGAAGTAGCAGCTCTGGTTGAGAAAACTGATATTAACGGAGGGAGGACTCGTTGTGATGACCAAATTACACCCTCTATCCGCAAACGTTGGTGATATCATCATTAGCAGCGGGGACCGTTTGATCGTAATAGATCGCTTGTGGGCTCACATCATGGATCATTTTATATATATATATATATATATATATATATATATATATATATATATAATATATTATATATATATTAAATTAGATTTTGCCGTAAATGACATATTTTCATACTTATCAGGATTATTGTGAGAGAAGGTTTTGGCAAACCATAACATTTTACTATATTCAAGCCATGAGCATTTAGACATGAATATAAACATCTCTGCCAAATGTGAACTGAAGTTAAAAGTTCAACTTCAGAGAGTAAAATGTGCAGCAACAACTGTGAAACGCTGTGAATAATGGTTTCCAAAGTATTGTTTACACATTTCAACCAACATAACTGGAAAAGAAGTTTTACCTGAATAGAACAAGCTCTATCATCAGACTGTTCCCAACAGCAAATAATTGCATTTACCTTTGTCTGTTATTAGAACGCAAATAAGGGGGTCGAAATTTATAATTTTTAAGGCTAATAAAAGTATATATGTGACATTTGGTTGGGGTTTTTTTAAAAGCAAAGTGGTAAACATAGGCCTACTGGATGGAACTTGATTCGGGTCACGCATAGTCTAAGACGTCACTCTCGCAATAGACTAGACTGCTGGTGACAAAGAGATCGTGGTTCAAATCCTGCTCAGGTGTACTGAGTATAGTTTTTTTTCAAAATGGTTACCCACGCTCCCTACACACAAATTTGAGTACACTTCCTTTAAATTCAACGTTCCTCATCCCTAATTCATTAGCGTAATTAGTACATATGCGTATAACCTGAACAGGTAGTAAGACACGGAGCTAAAAAAAAGCATGGATGGATCTTTGACCCTAGGCCCGAGACTATAAATCTCATCCGAATGACAACCCTTCTTAGGTGCATGGAGATCAACATGAAGTGAGTGAGATTTTATTGATTTATTTGAGATACTTAACAAGCACTTTCTGAGTCGACTGACAATATCATCACGTGACTTACAAACTAACTTAAATCTAAAACAAACACAGCTCCCATCCGTTAATTAATCACTGTGAAAGGGGAAACCCTCATTTCCCCAATAATATTTTTTTTCGGCCAATCAGGTAATTAAGCACGGGACTCTTAGCTCAGAAGATAGAAACGCTATAGACTGGAACAGGAAGTGAACGGTCTTCATTCGACTGAGCTTCACAGTCTCGACCCTAAGGCTAGCCGTACAGGCATTAAATACGTAAGTTAAAAATAAAGCTAAGGATAACATTTACTTCCCACCCATAGTCATAGTACTCGTTTGTGCTATATGCAGTGCTCGAATTGGGAAAGTTTAACAACCGGAACGGTAACTACAACTATGAAAAATTATTTTTCAATGTAAAATGTTTTGTAACAAACACTTCATTAAATTGGCAAAATCAACCTGATATTATAATCTTTAATGTAAAGCCCTTTATCACCCTCATCATTATCCTCATAATCATCATCCTCATCCTCATCCTCGTCATCATCATCATCATCGTCGTCGCCATCATCATCATCATCATCATCATTCTCATCATAATCATCCACTGTTTCCAGCCTGTAGCCGGGTCAATTTAGTAAAATGCTTCCATCTTCCTCTATTCTTCCATCACAATTCCTCCTTTAATTTATTCCATTCTTTTCCTCTCACGTGAACACTTTCTGTTCTCTGCTCCTCCCATCTTTTTCTTGGCCTCTCTTGTGGTATTCTTCCTTCAGACTCCTTTTCCAACATTTTGACCCACCTCGATGACGTAGTTAGCTAACGTGCTTGTTTCGTGTTAAGCTAGACTGCCGAGGACAGGGAGATCGAGGTTCGAATATCGGTTGGGTGAACTGAGAGTGATTTTTCCTAAATGTTTTCTACCTTCCCATCACGCAAACGCGGGTTCACTTCCTCTATATTCAGCCATCCCCATTCCTAGCCCCCTAGCTTAATTAGTACTTAATCGTATAACCCGAACGGGTAGTAAGACACGTTGCTTATTATTATTATTATTATTATTATTATTATTATTATTGTTATTATTGTTATTATTATTATTATCCAACCTTTTCTTCAGCATCCTCCCTCTTTCCATTCTCATTACATGCCCATACCATCTCTGTCTTGCTTCCTCTACTATCTCATGTACTCCCTCTACTCCTACTCTTTCCCGAATAACTTCATTCATAATCTTGTTTCTCCTCGTGACAGCTCGGGTACGGGTTTGTTTTGGCCATCGGCTTACTAAGCCTGTCGTGGTAAAGTCCTTTATATTAAGTGTAAATTTTAATTGTTCTAAGTATTATTTCTGACCACAATAAGACAGTGGGTTATTTTAAAGCCCTTTATATTAAGAGCAAATTTTAATTTATTCAAGTATTATTTCAGACCACAACAGGACAGTGTTTTTTTACTTTTTCGCTATCTTACAGGTATAGAAAATATTGGGGTCGTCAAAAAAATCAAACTTGAGATTTTGATGAATCTCGTCGTTTCGTGACCCCCCCCCGAATCCGAAAAAGTGGTTTGGGAATTTCCGTCTGTCTGTCTGTCTGTCTGTACCTCCACTAGAGCCTAAACTATTTTACCGATCGGGCTAAAACTTGGTATCTAGGGTTTTCATAGGGTGGCCTCGAAGGGTTTTCGGAATTGGTTATCTAACCCTAAAAGGGTAGTTTACTGAAGGGAGAAAAGAGAAAATGTCGATTTTCTCAAAATCGGCTTTAACAATTTTAATTAAATTTCATTCCTAAACATTTATAAATATTCCAAACAAAATGACTACCCTCAGTATTTCGGCAGAATGAATTTAAGGGCTCCGGTCTGATGCGTAAATTATCATTTTTATCATATCTCCGAAACTATTTGAGATATCAAATTACTTATCTATATTTATAATACAAATCTTTTATTCGAATCATATTTTTTATATAACCAATGACTTTCAAGCTATAAGCAAATATTTATATTTTTTAACTTTTCGAACACAAAAGGTAAAGTATTGCGACCGTAAACAAAATCTAACCTGAAATGTTGATGGCTGTAGACGTCTCATGACCTCCTGAATCCTAAAAAGTGGTCTTTGCAGTGCAGATTGTCTGTGTATCTGCTTAAACTTAAAATTAATGGTAGTTTAATAAAGGGCGAAAATAAAAAATTGATTTTCTCAAAATTGGCTCTAACGATTTTGATTAAAATTCGTATCTAGGCGTTGATTAAGATTATAAATAAATTGACTATTTTCATTTTCCCATGAAAATGATTTTTGGGTACTTTACAGAAGCGTACATTTCCGTATCTCCGCAACTATTTGAGATACTAAATAACTTAGCATTGCAAAATTGTAGTACTATTAAAAATGAAAAACTTTTATATGTAATAATTTATATAAAACCAACAGTTTCTGGGATATTGGAAAATATATTAATACGATTTTGTGAGCTTTAGTTGTAAAGAGATACTACTTAAGTTTTAGCGCAATAATTCTCAAATGCTATAGAGTAATTAAATATAAGTAAGTTTCTCAAAACGTTTATGTTATTCATCCTTAAACCTGTTAGGATAAATGTTTGTACAACAATGAGCTATCTCTATTTTAGACTCAATAGTCAATATTTACATTTTTTATTGGTCAAAATTTATAAATGAAGAATGTAATAGCAATGCGATGACATGAGGATGTGCAAAACCTAATAAAATGTCGAAAATTTTAACCGGAAATCGAAATTTTAATACGAAGTGTTGATCCTTTTGGACCCAATATTGATCTTTTTTATCGGTCCAAACCTACAAATGAGGACATTCATTCTTTAAAATTAAAATTATAAAATTTAAAACTTAGACTCAAAAAATGTTTTATATAAATATAGTGCAATTTATTCTTGTTTTTGTTAGTGTATATTATTTCGTTTCACATATAATTATTACGAGTTTTGAGTAAATATCTCAATTTTTAAACAATAGAGTGATAAATTCCGTGTGTAATTCTGTACCATTTATTTAAATTATATATATAGGGACAGATCATATGACATGACTTGAAAGTAGATTTAGTATAGATTTTACCTGTCAGATATGGCTCTTTATATGAAATTGTACTGTAAAATGTGTGTGTAAATATATATATATATATATGCTGACTTTACTGGTTGATAAATATTTTCTTTAGAAAATTTCCTGATTTTACATGTGATGGGTAGGTAGTATATTAAGGTGGATGGTCCGCGTGTGCATCTAACGCTTATCAAGTTGTCCGCTATTGTTAAAATTATAAGATTCGACCAACGAAATGTTAATTGATGGTTTTAAATAGTAGTTTAAGAGTAACTGTTAATATTTATCTTTATTGTTGTGTTGAAGGATGTGTGAGTGGCAAGAGTAATCAATCAAATTTATGATAGATTTATATTTACGAGATATCAAAGTGATTTTATATACACTTGTCAAATTTTCTTTCTTTAATTAATGTGTAACAAAAACTGATAATTAATTATTGCTCCATGATACTGAATTAAATTTTATTAATATGAAAAATGGCAACTTCTACACAGTCCTGGGTTTTAATCCCCTGTACAGGTTGTCACTTTTAACTTATTTGAATCTCTTTCTTTGTGGTTTATTTCATATTAAAACGTACAATGTTTAAAAAGTGAGATTTTTTTTCATTTACTGACAATATGTTCAATTATTTCAGGGTAAAGTTAAAATATAGCCAACTGTCAGAAAAAAGGGCAAATCCTACAAATCAAGTAAAACCAATATAATAACTAAAGATAAAACAAATAGGTGACAACAAGTTAAATAAGTTAATATATATGATCACACTTTTACCTTATAGATCTCCAGATATGATAGTTTTTCGATTGATTAAAAAAACATAATTTTAATGATTCGAATATTTTATATTTTCTGTTATAAATATACTGTTTTCTCTAGATAAACATTTCATAGTTTTAAATATGTATTGTTACAAATACTCCATAATGTTTTCATTATTATTTAAACGTTTTAAAAACTTTTAAATATAAATTGAAGTTTAACAACAAAAGTTTTAAAATTTTTATGAATGTGTTCGAAATGTTTAGATAGCAATGAAACTATTGTAGATGTTACCTTGAAATCGTTGCTAAAAAAATTGTACATCATCAGGGGGTGAGAATAGTGTGAGTTGTTATTTTCATCAGGTTGTAGGAATATCGTGAGACGCTATTTATACCAGGAGGTGGGATTAGTGTGAAAGGCTATTTTTACCACATGGTGAAAATAGTGTGAGAGGTTAGTTTTTACCACATGATGAAAATAGTGTGAGAGGTTAGTTCTTACCACATTTTTTCATCGGGATTTTTTGGTGTATTCGATTTTCATACTGTATGCTTAAGGAGGAGAAAGTATTGCAATACTTTTTTCACTCATTTTTGTTTTGCAGGTTATATTACGTGAGCTAGGATCACATTATTACATTTTCAGAGCCATAGAAAAGTCAAAGGCTCAAGACTCACATTATTCTGGATTAATGTTAATGGGAAGGTGGGTGTTAATTTCCTAATTAGTCAAACTAGCGGTCAACTTTCATGGTCTTTTTCCATTCTTTTTCCAAGCTGATTAAAAAACAACTCCAATATAGTTTACCCTTTTCATTCTTACTCCTTAGGTTTTAGCGATAAAAGCCCTTGTGGTAAGATATTAATATGATCTATTGGTATTTTTATTCTAGCATTTCTATTTTTATAACTTTAAGTAAGTCTATAGGCAAGGAAATAAATACTTTAAGAGCGTCACTAACTGATAAAAGTGGTGCAAGCTCTCATTTTCGCCATGTTTTATTTTTTATTTGGTAGTACGTTCTGTGTTAAGGAAAGATTAGTGTTTAATTTTATTTAATCCAACCTCTCAACAAGATAATGTTTGGTAGGCCAGGAGATTATTATTATTATTTATAACCTCGTTTGAGATATGTAATGTACGACATGATGAAAACAGTTTTCGCATAAAAATAATATATCCTGATAATCAAAAGATATTCAATAGAGCTGTCTATATCTGAACCGAAAAGAATTCGTCTCTCTCCCTTCCCCCCAATTTACCCCCTTCCCTCACCAAACAAATCGATCTCAATATTCTTTATCCAACGTTGATGCAAGTCTATTTCATTCCATGATCACGAGTTTTTTTAATTTGTTTTGCTTCCCATTCCACCACTCGTCAGGAGAGAAGTGGGTAGTGGTGTAACCATCGAGCACCCCGTGGACAGTTTTCCTACATATACAAAAAAAAAAACCTTTCAACCCGCTTCTTTTGTACTATCTCTTTTTATTTGTATTATTTCATCCTCTGTTCACTCTGCACGCCTAGATAGAGACATATGTTTTTTTTAAACTTTCAGATGTGTCACGCGAATTTGATCCTTATTCACTATAGATTGATGCAGAGCTATGAAGGCTTTAAGATTAGGTTAACTCACCTACCTCACCTCTTTCATAATATCCCCTTACCCCTCTTCCTCCTTCTCACGGTCAAAGATCTTTCACCTCACTCTGTATTGTGTGCATTAGCCTAGCTCTTGGGAGGGCATCGTGTGTGCGCCATATTGTAAAGGAAGTCGGGGTGTTTTGTCTAGTAAAAGGCGTTTGGCGGTGGTTTTTGAGAATAGTATAGGTCTATGTTGTAGGTCATTATGCCGATGACAGGAGGGGGGAGTGGGAAAACTATACGGGCTTATTTTCATTTCGAGAGCTATTTGAAGCATACATTCCTAAACCCTTTTACTTCTTTGTTCAACCATAGAACCAATTACACCCCCCATTCCCCACTCGCCCCCAACCTAAAGCTGGTTTATTGGCTTTGAAAACATACACTTAACCTGAACTGTGAATACACGCTGGCTCCCCAATATTGTTCTCGTACTAGGTACCTTATTAGCTGTCCGGGAGCTAGCCACATATTTAGACTAATTGGGTAGAAATAAGAAAAGTAGAATTCATATTAAATGTTCCCACATCATCTTCGTGGAGGAAGAGCTGGAAACCATTTCAGTAGTGGCTCGCGAGTAAACCTTAAGGGAGGCGTCTCTCTTAAAAATTGTAAAATACTCGTAAATTATAATAAATCTTAGCGTATTACAACTTTATACCACTCTGTATATAACTTAGAAACTACACTTAAAAAGAGTATAAAAATTATAAAAGTGTAAAAACTCATTTGGTTTGAAGTCGAAGACTGACAATCGTGAAATCCACACATAGACACACACACATATATACCAGTAAACAAAAAAATATATAATTAGGTTATTAACACTGTCGAGCAGTAAACCTACTATATAGATGAGAATTACTTTATCAGTAAGTTTATCGTTTATAAGAAAAATCGAATCTTTTGTTTTTGTCTAAAATTATTTTTTCTATTACTAGTTCATTGAAGTCTGGTATCGCGAATTATCAATTACTGTTCTATAGACAACATGGCTATAGCATTTAAAATGTCCAAGCCTACGGTGTTTTTAAAATAATTTGCTATTGGCAGATTGGCACATTGGCAGATTCGGGGCTGTAAGTTACCTTCTTCTTTTGTTGGGTGGTAGTCTCCTTTTTCCGTTTAGATTTAATGACGACTGTTCCAGTTCATCTTTTTCACAGAAACACGATAACCTATCAAAATTGATGTGCATTTTATATCGTTAAAAAGAGAGACGGTATGCAGCAGAGAAGGGACGATCGAACCTGTATCGTTCTGTAGATCACCCTGTGTTAACTCACACAGGTTTTGACCGAACAGACCAAATACTTCTAAACTATTCATCAAGAAGTCGGACATTTTCTGTAGCGAGCGTGTAAGTCGTACTGAAACCAATGAGACACTTGGCTACTTTACTCTGGATTTTAAATTTGCTCATAGAAGGACAACCGAGATCTTCCAACCGGCAAAATCAGGTACTCATCACTATTGCCGACAATACTCTGTTACCAAGTTATCTTATCTGCTCCTTTAACATATATCATAGTTTCCTTCTCCAGATGGTGACCAATCAGCGTACCTAATTCCAAGTAAGTTTTATCGCAGCTCTGTCAAGACAGTCCATGGAGATGTCACCCAATCTACAGTCCTCTCAATCCATAATGAGAAATGACCAATCTCAAACGGAGGTAGGAATATTTAGCTGGCTTCATTTTTTGTATAGAAATATAAAATAACGACCTCCCTGAAAAGGAAGATGGCTTCCTCACTCATGAACCGTTGCACGTCAATCAACATAATTAAATGAACAAGTCACAAGCAAACTGTGACAGGCTATTGCTTTATCCCTCACATACACACGAGTTTATTAAAACAATCTCTGGAATAAATTTCAACTTTTGTACAGTATTTTGGCTATCACTTACCTGTTCAAGGGTGGATTGCCTTTCTGGAGCACCAAAGAGAAGGTGGGCATTGCCAACATGCCCATTTGACTCGCTTAAGAACAAACGACTCTGCTGAGTGATATTTCTAACTCCAGGGCGCGCGCTGGATTGGATGTCAGCCAACTGTGGATGGGCGCTCTCAAATATTCCACAGCTGGGGAGGCCTGCCCCCTCCTCTACCCACCCCATTGACGTCAGATTTAGATCATATTCATACGGCATCTCACGAACTATTTGTTGCATTAATTTTCAATAATTCACTCAGCGAGCAACTAGGATTCTTGAAATACTTCGCGTTCTACCAGCCACGTAGAAGATGGTTGACCCGTACGTCATATCAATTCGTCGTAGACCCAGTAGCTAGGATGTAATATTTTTAGATTATATTTTAAAGTTAGTCGTTGACTGGCTTTTTTGTAGTTTTCTTCCCTTTGGAAGGTGATTTGAAATGTTAATTGTTTTACTAGCTCACTAGCTAGAGTCAATATGTTCTACGTTAATTGTTTTGCTAGCTCATTAGCTAGAGTCAATATGTTCAAAGTTAATGGTTTTGCTAGCTCATTAGCTAGAGTCAATATGTTATAAATTAATTGTTTTGCTAGCAAATTAGCTAGAGTCAATATGTTTTAATTATTGTTAGTCATCCATGACTATCACATACATTGATCGTGCTATGTCCTTATGACTAATGCTTATGTCAGGGGCTGTCTGACACCCCGCACTTTGAGGCCATTTATCTGATGGTCCAAGTATTTAATCATTTGATGGGATGCTGGGTAGATTCATGGCTTTATTACTCGACCTAATCGAGTCATTTTCTCTTATACGTTGAGTGTTAATTTATTATTGTTTAACCTTATGTGGTGCGCAACTCGTGGGGATAAATTCACCCTACTGATGGGACCCGCGTATATTTGTGTTCATTTTGTGGCCGGCGCCCTTCTGTCACCATTAGACAACGAAATCGTTAGAGTGTTAACCAAATATGAATTCAGTCACTTGACTGCTTGGGCCCTATTAAGTTACAATTGTGTAACCAGGCAGTATTATTATTAGCACCGCGTCTTACTACCTGTTTGGGTTATACGCACAAGGCAGTATTAGTTAGGAAGTAGCCTGAGGTTTAATTCTAATACAACCTAGAAACCTAATTTCCCTATTGCTGGAACATATTTACAAATATCTCTACGTGCAGGAGGAAACCAAATTGTAAATTATCACTTCCTTAAGGAGTTTAGAATCCCATGTTTGTTGTGCCAGCGTCAACCACCGTAGCTCCTTAAATACGAGCCTACTGTTATTAAGTGTTGATCAACATTCTATCTAGACCTAGCCTAATATATTTGAGTCTTTAAACCACTTGGTATGGAAGTCATAGTGTGTATTTATTAATAACGCTTAGCTTGTCCCATTCTACTGTTTTATGTTTCTTATGTCTTTTAAACACGGTTTAAATTGCTTTTCTTGATACTAAATGCTATAGTTCATCTTTAAGGAGTCACGAACCATAGAGTGTTCAAAACAAGTATTCTAGTCTTGGGTTGACCTCGGTTGTACACGGCTTTCTAAATTACTATGTCATATTGACATTTAGTTGTTATTACACCTCTAAAAATGTTTGATGTGGAAGTTCTAGATTGATTTCCCTCATGTTGATGTTACCGTTTGCCTTTCTTGTGGTTAATAAACTTGATTGTTAAAGTGTACTGCTCTGTTTTGAATATTTTACCCTTTCATCCCTTCTATTTCATAATGTCATTTGTAATAGCTACTCGTTGGATAACGGCTACCCCCGTTATCTAATGGTGCAAAACCGGTAATGATGACATTTGGTTGACGTCACTGCTGGAAGGATTGTAAAGGACTACCTGATCATGATTGACAGAACAGAAGGCTTTAGTATTGGCAAGTATGTTTTCCTCTGTCTAGAAATGTATACATGTTATACCGCCCTTGAGAGTATCTTCCTACTAGGCTGGCGTCAAACATGACGAAAGTGCATGTGATTTAAATACGGCTGGGCTCAATAGTGGTAAGGAAGAGTTCGTTCCGTAGTATCAAGTCTGGAAATTGACGCAGTCTTAGTACATTTTCGAGAAGAAATCTTGGTTAAAGTCCAAGTTCATATCTTCGTAAGGGCACATGATTGAATTCAGGTAGATATTAGCTGCTTGTAGACCCAGTGATCGAACATGCTTCTATCTGAAGTTGTTGAATCGTTTTGTCCTGACTGAAGGGTGAAAATGAAGTAATGAGATTTATCCAGCAAGGTCAAGTTTTCACCGTCCAGTAGTTTAGCATAGAAGCAGGCACGTTTGGGTACACGCACAGTTCCCATGTATGAAAAAGTGGATCGTCCACTCATGATGAAATTGAGAGGATTTAGATAATTCACATCGACTGTTTTAATATGAGGAATTAGCTAATATATTTTACTCAGTTCGATTTTCAAAGGTGTCTTAGGGTTGTCTCTTTGTAATGCATTGTTGTCTGTCGTCAAATGGACAAGCACATGTTATAGTTTAGCATTGATCAGAATCTGATAATAGTCTTCGAAATTTCCCAGAACGAAAGGTAAAAGGATGCGTATGTCAAATATACCTCTTTTAGTATATACATAATTCTTCGTGTCTTCATCTTGCGTTTTCTAACTACGTCTCTTCCCCTTTCCGTACTGCTTGAGAGTTCTTGAGCTGAATTTAAATAGCTACAGTTCTCTAACACAGTGATCTCATAGGCGATTCTTGAGAAGAGATTAAGTATTTCGTTATTTGCGATTATGGAAGTATTTCTGACAGCTCAATTATCCAGTAATAGACTTAATTTGATATTCAGGAGTGAACGATGTGGAAGAGTGTACAAACCTTTATGGGCGATATTTATATTTATATATATATATATTAGTTTCCGTTAGCTAATGGACCTGGAATATACTAAGCATATAATGGTACTGGTAACTAGTCAAGCCAGTATCGAAGTCAGTAGCAACTCCGATGTTTAATATATTGTCGGCGCCATCAATTATTTTCGTAGCGAATAACCCAAGTGTTGTAAATGTAGTTTATTAGCAGGTGTTGTCGTTTTCACTGAACTTCCCTCCATTTTTTTTTAGGTATGGGACGTCGTCTCTTTTTATCTAGTACGAGTTCATATCCCCAACTTGGTTAAGTGTAGACGTGGCACTATAGTCTCCTATATAAAGTTCATCATATCTCCTATTTCATAAACAAGTATCGAAATAGATTCAATTAATCGTTTCGCTACCGGAAAATAAATTATATTAATCGGTTCTTCCACTATCTTATTGATTAGAGGGGAAGTAATGGTTAACTTTTGCAGTTATCACCCGGTTCTCCGTTGACTTAATATCCAATAACAAGACTGAATTCAACACGGATCACATTCAAATATAGGTTATTCACAGTATTTCTCGTTATGTGCTTTACACCATCAAGAAGAAACACGTGTTCTAACCTACCAGAGATGTGAGCGTACCTGGTCAAGTAGAGTACTACTTACTACAATTATTATTGATGTAGCTCTTTTAAGGTGGTGAGATTACCGATAATAGAGAGTCTCATATAGCTCGAGAATTCTCATCTCAAGTATATATCCAAAGCTTCCAGCTCATGAGTGGCCTAAAGAACGATATACGCTTTCATCAGTAATGGAATTTATTATTACGTTTGTGAATGTTCGATACGAAATTGAATGTTGACAGTCCGATAAACAATTATTCATGATTACTCTCTTCTCCCAACAGGATATACAGAAAGTAACTTTCTGTCAGATTTGAGCTCCGACCCGTTATCGTTTCATAAACATATGCGTCGTCACCACTAGTATTTAAGTAAAGTTAGAGAAATATGTCTACAGAATATGGTATCGTTCTCTTGATATTGTTTATAGTTATAGTTGATTGTCATTCCTCTGAGATATTGTGAGAGTTAAAGAGTTAGATCACCAATACAGTCAAAGTATTCCACACGTCCTCCTTGTTTATCATTTCGTACCATTACCACCGTATATACCACAGGATATACAGAAAGTAACTTTCTGTCAGATTTGAGCTCCGACCGTTATCGTTTCATAAACATATGCGTCGTCACCACTAGTATTTAAGTAAAGTTAGAGAAATATGTCTACAGAATATGGTATCGTTCTCTTGATATTGTTTATAGTTATAGTTGATTGTCATTCCTCTGAGATATTGTGAGAGTTAAAGAGTTAGATCACCAATACAGTCAAAGTATTCCACACGTCCTCCTTGTTTATCATACGCCACCCATTTCGTACCATTACCACCGTATCAATTGAGATTTATGATGGCACACTCGTTTTTCCATGTTGATCTAGTAAGTAAAGAATCTCTTATGATAACTTCTCTAAAGTACGGAATATTTAACTCTTTAGTGTACTTGTGAAGATCTGTTTAGAAAAGGGAACTTCTAGGTAGCATTTCAATCAATTTGTTTTAGTACGGGTGAAGATACATTCCTTTTCTCATTTTAATAACCTCGTGAGTCTTCTTAGATCTTTTAGCCTCACTAAATTGTTTCTTGTCTATCTTGGCACTTTATTTAGCTATCATGTTTCCTGCGGTACCTTCTGAAACAGCTCCTAATGCAACAATAAGAGATAGTATAAGCCAAAAAGAAAACAACCTTAATTACTTCTCGCATGAAGATTAGTGGTACGTCTTTTAATCCCATTTCATTGACAACGACGTCCTTTGGGAAGGACATATCAAATATTGACTTTATCTTTCATCGTGCTCGCTACAGCTCAAGCAGCAGCTCTCACACCCAACTTTCAGGTGCGAGTACTCTTTTCCAAGCTTTCTCTGTAATTTCTTGATCCGTGAGATGATGACCACCCAGATAATTCCCCTTGGAGTAGGCAAAATCATACTCTTGACAAATATGGTCCAACTCGCTAACGCCGGGTTCATATTATTTCAAACTTTTTGCCAATTTTTTACCTGGTCTACAATATTGGTATCAAGGTATATGAGTTTCAAACGGTAGTTGATTGATAATGTTACTCAGAAGTCCAATAACCCTTCTTCGTTTTATGACACATACTGATCGACGTTTATATAAATATGTATACTATACAGTCTTCCTAGTTGATATGCTGCTAGTGAAACAGACAAATTACTAACCGTTTGCGATAAAGATCATGATGAGGGTAAGACCTAACCTCATAGGCATGGTTCGTTGTTACATGATAACATTTATTGTATCATTTGCGGACTTTCAGATTGCGGAAATACGAATGCCATGATCATTCTGATTGAGGAACCAATCTGATTAAGGTCCAAGAACTTGTACATTTAATCTAAATCGTTGTACCAACCCAAGTATCAACGTTTATCTCAAGTATTCGAACTCATAGAAGGAATGGGCTGTTTTCCTTTTTCTGACAACGATGAGATCATCCCATCGGTTAGGCAATGTTGGTTTAAAATGTGGTCTCTAAAGGCTAAGTCAATTCAAAGGCAGAAAGAGTTTTCGTGTATATCTACTTAGAATCGATACCTACAAGAAAGGGTTCTATACATTTCATACTGAGACTTACTAATAAGACTGAATATTACTTCTTGATAATAGGGACACCTATCGGACCAGCACCATTCAAGGTCAAAGAAAGAGACATCTTATATTTCATGCTGAAGAGGTTTTCTATAGTACCTCTTACTCTGAATGTCCATATGTTTCTTACGTGCGTCCAAATATATATATAAATATATATATAACGAAGCATATAGATTTTTATATATTTGCACCAAGCATCATGTTGACAAAGTTTGCAGACGATATCATCAAAGTGAGTATTATCACTCAACAAAATTACAAACATTTACTAGATGCATGACTTTGTACCGTGGCTACAAACAACAAAAACCCCCACCTCCACCACCTTAAAAGATCGAACAGCACTTATCCCGCTATACCGGGAAGTCAGCGCCATAGCTACGGACACTCCATGCTCGTCATCGCAGAACGCTGCACATCGGCCGAGCTCGACAATAAAACAATAACTAAAGTGCCAAGTGCTATGTGAACTCTGTGCGCTAACACGGTTTCCCCCCAAGTTTAGACGCTGTACAGGCGCCAAGCCTGGCCAAACGAGCAAGAAGAGTAATCACGTGTGTCTACTCCCCCTCCCCCCCCCCCCCCCATGGTTATGCTCCCGAAGTTGTGCGCAGGCGTCGGTGAGAGGACGATTTATGACTTGAGGAGAGTGACTTCATGGGTCATGTGACTTCTCCCTACCAATTTCCCCGTTGTTCAATCTGAGATATAAGCTAGTACCCAGAAAGTAGCATCACTTTTGATGCCGATAGGAATTAGGAGCTAGTTGCATTATCAAGTCGTCGTAATTTTGGAGAAGTTTTTTAATATTTTTTTATGGGAAACCAGACAGCTTAAATCTAGTCGATATAATGTAGGCTTAAATATTGATATTCTTTGGACGTATTTCTTTTTAATTTAATTTTTATTAGGCTTGTTTTGGAAACCAACGTAATATGGTATTTAACTGTTTGGGATCCGAGTTCGGATGACCAATTCTTATTTATATATTATATATTATTACCTTTGATAGCTATCTCACATTGTTAATTTTTGCCTTTATATTTATTGTTGTAAGACTAACATGGGATGTTTAGTATTGTTGGTTATATTCAGTAGGTATTTTTTAAATGTTAGGAATATACTGTTATTGTAGTGGATAGAATAGAATGTATTAATTAGTTTCACAACATAGCTACCTCCGCTTCACGGATTAATAATTGGAAATAATTTCGTATGTGATCAACTATGGATCTTGGAGTATTGTTATGAGCAAAACTTTATTATTTCAATTATTAAAGTATGTTTTATAATCATGGCTATGTCAGAAGTATACACTTTCAAGACGGTCTTATTATGATTCTTGTAGAGTTGTCTTTTGAAAGGCTTAGTCCTTAAATTTAAGTGATAGGTTGCATTCATTCTTTCTTATTATATTGCATAATTTTCACTATAATTTGCTATGTTTACATTGAGATTGAAACGTTGTCTAACGATATAAATATGTCCTAATCAGATAAATGCGATTCAATCACTTTCTATGAACATTGTTTTGAATTGTTAAGAACTCACATACTCTTGCGCATGGTACACAACTACTTAAAATTGTATTGTAATTTCTTAAGAGACTTATCTATTCTTTGATAATAAATAGGCCTGAAGTCCATTATAGATATCATGTTATTCGTTTGCGTTCAAGTCTAGCAAACCCCTTTTTCGCTCAATGTCTATTGCCAAATTATCTGTTTTACTATTTGTCCAGATAGCTAGGTCTGAATACTTGGGCTAGGCTTTTAAGTGTAGGCCATTTAAAGGTCCCTGGTGATCAACCATTATTTTATTTGTCTTGCAATGCCTCCTCTGTAGAGGAGGGCTGAAATTGAGTCTAATATTGCCGAGAGAGAAACCTTCAATCCGATCATGGAACCACAAAACAAGATGGTGAAGATGACTGCAGAGCTTGAGAATGAAGAGAAGTCTCACCTGAGAGATATCATAACATATTTTTTGCAAACTACCTCAAGAACGCTCTGATAAAACCTATGGTGTACTTCACGATGAAAACCCAACCCAGCTCTTGGATTCACGTGTTCTATTTGATGAGAATGAGGGAACTGTTACTCTCCATAATATCGTGACTCCTTACATTCTGAGATTTTTGGAATTACTCTTAGAAAAAGAGCCTATGAAATACACCAAGGAGGATCTGAAGGTGTACGATCTTGAGGAAACAAATGCAAATTGAATCAGGAACGAACCTTACAACCGTTTAAAATCATGCACAAGATCAAAGTATATACGTATCATAAAACTTATGTTTCCAGATGAGCTTAAGGGAGAAGGACTACATGAAATGGAGAGAAGAAGGGGGATCGATTATACCTAATGGGACGACCAGAACGAATTGGTCGATTAAGTAAAACTCTTGCACGCATCGGCTGGAGAAGATCATTCAGAACACAATAACGAGATTTTTTTCCATCATTGAAGTATTATGTTAGAGTGGGATCATTGTCTAATTATGTTTGTCAAGAAGGATATTGTACGTGAAATTCATCATCCTACAAGACGTTGTTTTGCCAGAAAACATGTTATCGTAAGAGGATTGAACGAGCTACTACAAGCTGATCTGGTTGGGTTTATACCTTCTTCTATATCAAATAAAGAATACAAATAGTTTCTAGCCGTTGTTGACGTGTATTTCAAATGGGCTTGGGTTGTACTTGTCAAGAATAGTAAGGGGAAGATAGTAACTGTAGCTATGGTGCACATCCTTAGGCAAGTGACCACAACCTGTTTACCTCCCCTACTTCATCTGCAGACAGATAATGGAACCGAGTTTTATAACACAGGTTTCAAAGCTCTCATGGCTATACAGAGGATTATACATTATTCGATATACACCATCGTAAAGGCAAGGGTCGTATAACGATTAAATCGAACGCTCAAGAATATGATGTGGACAATATTTAGGTCCAAGGCATCATATAGATAGACGGATATAATCAATTCCTTATGCAACAAGTATAATGGAACAGGACACTTGACCATCAAGATAATACCGATTGAAGTTAAGGACGATAGTATTTTACGTGCCAATTATCTGTATGCCAAAACGATCTATCTTACACCGAGGAAGTTAAAGTCAGTGATATCTTTCATATCAGTAAGCATAAGGATATTTTTGCAAAATGGCATATAACGAAAGGGCATACCGCGAACGGGTTGCTAGAAATATTCAAGATACTTAAAGTAGTCGAGACGAAACCTAGGACCTTTCTACTAGATGGTATGGGAGACAAACCTATCACTGTAGGATTATAATCCAAAGAGCGTGGAGAGACATCACATCCAGACGTGTATCTTAAAAATGGTCATCAGATGTTTTGGAGATAGATATGATTTCAAATGGCTGGTTTTTGACTCGTCACACAATTCGTGGAACAATGCTGGCAATATTATTATAGTAGGTGGAGAACAACTTCCCCACCACTTTTTCTGGCTGTATAAAGTTGCTTTCAGACGGATATTTTCACCATATTTGAGATTTTAAGACAATTAGGTTATTGCTTGGAGGATTTATCGGGTGTAGATATTTGTAACGGTGGAATTGCATATTTCATAGAGAAGGACGACCGTGGGTACAGTGAATTCTATAACTGATCGCTTCACTGGCTGGAAAGCCATAATCAGGAGCCCAGCTAGTCCATCAAGAGCTGCAACAATAGCTATCCCATCTCCAAAATGAATAATGAAGACAGCCCTGAAATACAGCGCGTATGGCACGTCGAGAATCCAGAGCAGTATCTTATGGATGAGCATGTGATGTGTGAGACGTAGCGATAAGGAGAAGTACGACCGTTTTAAGAGTGTATTTAAGCTCGATAAGTATAAGACCTTTAATGTGCTTTGTTTTGAAGGAAAAGAGGGAGAAAATGGTGAGAGTTATTCTTCTGATAAATCTAACATTGTTGAACTTGAATTTTTGGGGAGAGTGCTCCTCCCAGGAAGAAATATGACCATGCGCACAGACGTCGGTTTGATGCCTCGCAACGAGGACTTAGATATCTTTATCTTGGTTGGGGGGAATACTAATATTTTAAATGGTGAAGTGAGAAAACTAATCGAACCACCTAGTGGCTGGTTCCTTTCGATGTTACTCTCAAGATAACTGGCGCTCTGTCAAGAGGTTGTTTCATACGGTAAAGTGAATGATTAGAGTCCTACTGTACTATAGACTGATTAAAATACTATAGTTGCGCTACAGAAAGAGAGAGATGAAGCTATATTTTCTATTAATATCTTAATCCTAAGAATATATGTATTTAAAGAAGCTATACCATTTATCCAACCATGATTCTGATACTATGATTATGTATATGCAAGAGAGAGAGAGATTAACCAATACTTTTGTGTTTGTTAAAAAAGTATAATATTTATTTAATTTATCTCCTAATATATACTTCACGACTTAAAGCATTAGCCGGATGGATAACAGAAATAGGCTGAATGTGAGTGAACAGTCTGGATAGAGAATGTGAAAGGGAATATAGAATGGGACTATGTTTAATGTAAGAGATTATGACATGTATGGAGAATGTATGAGCTTAAAGATCATGTGCGTAAGCCTTGGATGGCAGTGACGTTTTGGGACAGGTATTTCGACACCACGCATTCGTCGGACACCCGAGCGCAGCATCCTTCTCTCGGAACCATGCTTATTAGCAGATGGGGCAACAGTCCATGCATGACCTGTGCTCTCGTACATCAAAATATTATTACGTTATGACACCGGCTACGCCAATGAGAGTGACGTGCCCCAGGAACCGAGTTTTATATATTACCCCAAAATTGTTAAAACACGAAAACAGTGAATAGGTATAAAATAGATCAACTATCTTATTAAAAGTATTTATTCATCGTGTATGGTTAAATTTCACTTTTATTGTATAGATAAATATCACATAATATACCAAATATTATCAGTCGTCAAAATAATAGTTATTTTTATAATATATAAACTGTTAATTTTCTGGTTTATTAAAATTCCATTTTACTATCTATAGGTGTGTAAGCCGAATTTCTGTACATTTTATAAATAATATTATAAAACAATTTTATTTATTTTTAAACATTTTTTTCATTATTCTTTTCGTTGTTTTTGGCAACTATATCTTTCCTAGACGAGTTTTTTTAAATTTACATTTATTAGTCAAATATACTAAACATAATATTCTACAAGTTCTAAAAAGCTTTGATTTGATTCTACTGTTTCTGTTTAGTAGACAAAAAATTTATGAGATGGGAATGATTGTATTTACATACTTTTGTGTGTGCCATTAAAATGTTGAATTATTGCAAACTTGTATATCAAAAGACCCCTAAAAGACCGCCTTGCAATTTAAAATAACTATATTTATTCTGTCAAATATTTTGGTAACAGGAATACCCAAATTCATCATATTTATTCATTTAGAATTTTTTTTATTTTAGTAAGGAGATTATTAAAAATATAACAACGAATAAGGTTCTGAGATTATTTACAGCCTACCGAATTGCATTGGCGTATTCTGAGAAAATTAATAGGTATGCTGTACTCTAAAAATTGCAGGGGAGATTTAAGGGCTGAGGGCCCTCAACCATCGTTGTCCAAGAACGTCAAGGGATTATTTCAAGGGAAATATTTGAAGATGTGTGCCTATAGAAAATTGGTTCTGCTTCTAAGATAATATGGAAAGACTTTTCAGAAAATCTGGAAGCGCTGGGAATCCAACCCGGGCCTCTGGGTCCGTAGCCAGAACCTCTGACCCCTAGACCACAAAGGCGATCCTCAAATGGTAATGCTATCTACTCGGTTAGAAATTTAAGTGAATATTAATGTCGGGACTAAGAGTGGTATTGGCACATTTCTGAATTCATAAGAAAGACCGATCCTATTCAATTAGCCTAGTGTGACTAAAAGCACACAGTTAGCAATACTCAAAGCAAAAAATCATAATAAAAGTAAAATGAAGTAGTACATGGATCAAGTGTCCATCAGATCATGGTGAGAGGGAATCCTGTGTGTTATTCAACTCACGTTGCAACTAAAACTATTTCTTAAAGCCTAACTTATATCATACAATGCTGCTTGGAAACAAACGAGTCTCCCAACTTGAGAATTTATACTCTAGAAGCTATTTATATGCCTAATCTCTGACTAACATAGGGGAGATCATCTTGGACTATTAATAATCTATCGGTTCGTCATTGGTTTATTGCTAAGATATTTACCAATATCTTTTGCTGTAAGCAGTGGTGCATCCAAGGGGGAGAAGGGCAAACAGGGTATTCACACTTCCCCAACACCACAAATAATGTTTATATAAATTTAAATGATATGAAGTATAGCAAAAATATTTAGCATTGAAGATATGTCGAATGTATAGGCTACATTTTAAGACCACGCTTCTGACTTAAGCTTAATATTCAAAAGGTTTACCGTTACACACACAAAATTGACAATTGAAAAAAGCACACAAATAATAGCTTCGATACCATTTGCATTATTTAAATCTCTTAATTACTATAAAACTAATCCAAATAATTTCTAAAAGCATTTAATATTCATAAATATTATCGGCCTTCAGGGATTAGGGGGTTGTGTAACCCCAAACCTGCTCTTTGCATCAAAATTTCATTCTTGCTACAGCCTTGATTGAAGACCTCCCCCATAGTAAATGGCTGAGTACGCCACTGATTAAGTAAATTATATGAAAACATAATTATTTGACTTTACCCTTTCCTTCTAAATCATCTTAATATGGTGAAATTACACTCCTGACTTTAAGGATTCTTATATGTATAATTATTAGTATATAAAATCACAATGACTAATAATAAGTCGTTAATGTAAAAAATAAAATAAAAGGACACTATTAAAACTCCGCGCATCCTTTCTACTAAAGAAAAACAAGAATTACCATCAACTACGGTTAAAGTAGCCCCATCATCCGCCCCCCCCCCCTCCCTTTTTCACTCCACCAGTGCTGAAATGCCTAAATGCGAAAGAGTGTTGGCCAAATACATGATAATGCATGTGACTAGAATACCTAAACATATCTCAATGTATTTAATTAGAATATAATTTAAAGCTTGGTACGTATACTAGCTATTATCTTACAATTAATTTTATATGTATTTTATGTAATTTTACCTAAACTATACTAAATTAGCTTAATAAATAAACATTTTAATCTTGAATCTTTTTTCAATAGTTGGAACAATGCTTTGCTTGCTATACATGAACAGCATGACCTGGGGTGTAAAAACTCGAACTCATTGGCCAATAACTTGTGGGCGAGCGTAGAGGGAATGAGTTGCAACCCCCTAAACATTGGGCAAGGTCATTAAAGCCTCCCTAGCTTGCCTTGCAGTTTTCAAGCAGCATGACCTGGGTTTTCTATTGTGTTAAGTAGAGCCTTTTGAAAGAAGAATTACTTAAAACACAGTATTCTTGGAATATGAACCAATATTAGTTTTAAAATTAATAATTAATTAAATGTATGTTTATTAACAATTTAAACATTAGTATTTACACAGCTAGCACAGACAACATTAAATTTAAAAAAAACTAATCCATATCATTATGGGTATGCGGGGCAGGACTAGCATACCCGGATAATACGCCACTCCTGAATTGCAAAATAGTTGCTCTGCATTAGGCAGTAATTAAATGTACAGTACAGTGATATAAATGTAATATTAACTATATTGTAAATATCGATTTAGTTAGTTAACAAATTTGTTTATTTGACAATTAATTTTTAAAAAACTGGTCAAATTTGAAGCCTATTAATTATTATAAAATCCCTCTATTAGTCATTTAATCAGTTTTTAATTACTTGTCAGATATAAAATGTTGTTAAGTACTTAAAATTAAGCTTACTCTAAGACTTATAGGTAATATTACATTAATATCATTGCTTATCTAATATCTTGACTGCCTAATGTGGAACAACTATTTGCAATTAATTAGGCTGTAAATAATTTCAGATCTTTATTTTTTCTTAGCTTAATAGATATGTATTCATATTCGGAGATAAAACAAAGTATGTAGTAAAAATTACTGTACAACACTTAGTAGTACGTCATCTGGTGCCACCTTGTAACTAATCATTGTGTGTTGGATTATCCATACCTCACATCGTTGAACACCAATTGACCTACCCGCTTATGTGGTTGCATGGTCTAAGGCGTCACTCTGTCAATAGACTAGACTGCCACTGCCAATTACGGAAATTATGGGTTAGGATTCAGGTCAGGTGAGCTGAGCTAAATGGTTTTCCACTTTCCCTCCTCGAAATATGAGTCCATCTCTAGAGTAAGCTTTCCTCTTCCCTAATACATGAGCGTAATTAGTACTATGCATACAACACAAACGGTTGTAAAACGTGGTGCCAAAAATCTGACTCAACACAGCACCAATCCCTGATACAGTCGTTGCCCATGACTCACATCTTTGTCCAGACTAACTGGTTACGTTCTTGATATTGTGGACCACGTGCCTTGTGAACCATTGCACACACCAGCACATGCTTCAAACAACAAGAACACCCCTTGCTCGACTGTTTAATTTCCAAAATAGTCTCACTCCCTATGTTTTGGACTCTTGGTAGTCCCACTCTTAAGTTTTTTATAGGTTGGAAACCTCAAGCCCAGGTAGAGGAATTCTCAATTCTATATGATTAGGAGAGAGATGGGGGAAGCTAATAGAGCGTGTTAACTCGTAGCCTGCCCTCAAAGAAATAAGGTAAATATAAACAATTTCTTACATATTGTTTATTTAATAAAGTTTTATTAATGAATATCAATACACAGGTTGCAGACAGTGCCGTAATTACAATGATTTGCGACCCATGTATTGATATTCATTAGAATCTCACTTTAAAATTACACTATTGTATTGTATACTGTATTGACAGTACAACAGTCCTCCAAAGTCGCAGATAGCTGTGGTATCTGATATCTGATGCGATACATTGGTCTTTCATATGTATCTGATGACTTCACACGTCCATCATAGATTCAGCCTTTAACTATGAATAAATAACTACCCTAAGCCTTGGAGGAAATCTGGATGGCTTATTGGTAGAGTATAAACAAGTAAATCCAAGGGTCCCTTGTTCGATTTCGATGTCTATGTGTCATTTTTTAGTTATTCTATATTAATCTTTTATCATTTAAGGTATTTAAACCTAGAACTTTAGTTCAATACCACCCATAAGATAATCTATCAACTTCCTCCGGTTTGCTTTTACAGTTATGAGGAGATCAGAGTTCGGATCCCGTCAGTGTGTACTGAGGGTGGTTTTCCCCAGTTGGTTTTCCGCTCTTTCTCCACGATACCGTACGCGAATATATTTTAAATTCTACCTTTATCACCCCTACTTCATTAGTGTAGTATGTGGTTTGTCCGAACGTTTTCTATAATGATGCACACAAAACATATCTAGTGTCCATAATTGTTATCTACGCTTACAAGCTTGGATAAAGGTTTATTAATGCATGACTGAACATTCCGTGTCAATACTGTATCATAGCTTTCCATATATTGTGCGACCCGAGTACTCACACAAGTACGTATGTCGTCGTGCCTTATTCATAAAGTGTCCAAATTATCTAGCCCTACATTCACGTAAAAAATATCGTTCATACAGTGATGAAAATGTTCAAATTTTTGTTGTTACTTTTACCTCGTTTAATTTATTCACTGATTTCAGGGACATAATACGATTTTTAAGGGGATGGGGAGTAAGGAAATGGGTGGTCGAAACTGCTTTATATGGTGAAGAAGCTCCTTAATAAAGGATATCAAAGATTATTTTAAACATGAAATGCCTCTTGAAATATTATTTTTAATTTAGAGTTCATTTGCCATAAAAAAAATTGTGGTAACCGACAGCTAGAAGAAGATGTAAAAACGGTTAAAGTAAAATAAAATTTAAAAAAAAATTATTTGTTGTGAAAGTTCTTACTACCAAATCGACATAGTCTTGCAGATCCTATGGTTTGGCGAATGGATAATCCAGAGTAGATCTGGTAGATTTTCCCCATCTGTCAGTTATCACCAATCCAATAGTGAATTGACTATAGTAGGAATTGTGTGATGAATTTCATAATATTCCAGTAACATATAGCTAGGAATTGAGGAGGAATACCAAATTACATTTTTAATAATACTTTGAGAGAGTGGTGTGGGATAAAACCCCAGAATCTCCCTTCGGTACGATCCTGACCCAATTTATTTCACCTTTTATTTTATTTTTGTAAACAAGATATTTAGGTTTAGCTAAATAACACTGTTGTAAACAATTTTTATTTCCTGATGTATGATACATGACTTAGATGTGTTTTTATTGCTGATAACAAATTTAAAAAGAGAACTTTGCTATCACCCACAGATTTTTAAAAAATCAGAAAACTATTTTTAATGTATATCACAAGCGTTTAAAGATATTGTCTTATTTATTTATTTATTTATTTATTTATTTATTTATTTATTTATTTATTTATTTATTTATTCCTGTTAATTTGATTTTAATTATCTATTATTTAATTTATAATTTTTCTAAACTAAATTTAAACATAAAATGTAACACTTCATTATTTTTTTTACTGTATTTTCATGTTGAAGAACAAAAAATAGATATTTATTTTATAGGCCTAGGGATGATGTATTTAGGTAGCAAGTCAAATTAAAGCTATTTTAGAGAAACTGAGCAGGAAGCCAAATGGTCTTCTTAAACATATTCAAACAAGTAACTTTTCAACTGATTCAGTGACGGGTTCATTAATTATATGAAACTGACTCTACAACATGCTACTTACTGTCAAGAGTTGGAAAACATTTGTCACTGCCTTTTTCCCTTAGCATTTGCAATAAAAATATTTCCTAGAATTGCTTAATGCCTTTAAATGCTGTGCCTATCCACCAACTTTTAGTGACCTTACTAAAACAGTTTGTTTAAACAGTCAGGTGTGCTTACATAATGGTTGAGTGAGTACTCTGTTTCACTATGCCTCGAAAGTGTGAAAATGATGTAGATAGTTTTTGTTACGTGTGTGATGGCTATTCTATAAAATCTAATCTTAAGACTATAACATCATTGATTAAGGAAGCATATTAACTCTACTTTGGGTGCAAAATAGGTGACCAGGATAAATCTTGGGCTCCTCACATTGTATGTAGCAATTGTGCAATGTATTTGAGAGGATGGTTGAAAGAGTCTCGGAAGTCTGTGCCATTTTCTGTCCCAATGGTCTGGAGAGAACAAAAAGATTATTTGACAGACTGTTACTTCTGTTTGACTAATATATCTGGAATTCCCTTCAAATCTAAACGAAGTAAACAATATCCATCATTGCCTTCCACCATCAAACCAGTGTTTCACAGTCAATACCTGCCAGTTCCTAGACCACCTGAAATATAGTCAATTGTTGATGACAACGATGGAGACGAGCCAATCTCTATGGAACAGGACATAAACTATCCAGACTTTCAGCCCTCTGCATCAAATGAACCACATCTTATATCACAGGGTGAGCTCAACGACTTAGTAAGGGACTTGAACTTATCTAAGAGTCAAGCTGAATTGTTGGGATCAAGATTACAAGGCTGGAACCTGCTACTGAAGAAAACCAATATTTCAATATTTCGCTAAAAATATATCGCTCAGTATTTTGCTTCAGATGGTGATTTGACTTACTGTACGGATATTGATATAGTCATGGCTGCAGTAGGACAAGATCACAAAACAAATGAGTGGTGACTTTTCGTTGATTCATCAAAGTATAGTTTAAAAGAAGTTCTTCTTCACAATGGTAACACACATCCTTCCATACCAATTGATTATGCATTGCACATGAAGCAAACTTTTGAAAACATGACAAACTTACTTGACAAAATAAACTACAACAAGCACTGTTGGAACATATGTGGTGATTTTAAAGTTATTGCAATCTTGTTAGGCATGCATTTAGGATACATAAAATTTTGCTGCTTAATTTGTGAATGAGATAGCCAGCCAAGGACAAGCACTACTCAGTAAAACAGTGAAAGCAACTGACCCCAGGGGAAAATTTTTTTGTGCACGATCCTTTAGTTAGTGCCATAAACGTAATTTTACCACCAATTCATATAAAAAGTAGTTTAGTAAAAACCTTGTCAAAGTCATGAAGAAGGATGGTCCTGGTTTTGTTATATCTGCAGCAAAAAATGCCCCTATTTGAGTGAGGCAAAGATAAAAGAAGGGATTTTTGTTGGTACACAGATAAGAAAGCTTACCACGGATAAAACTTTTGATTCTAATCTGAATGAATTTGAACTAGCAGCTTGGACATAATTCAAAGATGTAGCCAGCAATTTTTTTGGAAACAATAAAGCAGACAACTACCAGGAAATTGAGGGGAAACTGCTTCAATCATATAAAACAATGGGATGCAACATGTCACTTAAGATTCACTTTTTACACTTGCATTTGGATTTTTTTTCGAAAACATCTTGATGAAGTTAGTGACGAAAATGGAGAGCGTTCTCAACAAGATATTGCTGTTATGGAAAAACGGTACCAAGGAAAGTGGAGTGTTAACATGCTGGCAGATTACTCCTGTAGTATTATCAGGGAGATGACAGACTATTTACAGACGGAAGTCTCACCTAAGTTTAAAAAAAAATAACTTCATAATTATTATAAAGCAATGTTTGTTTCATCTATAAATAAAATATAAGTTTTTTAAATTACGTATTTATTTTTAACCGAGGGTGATAGAAATATTCTGAAGAAATCTTCTGTAAACAGCATAAAAACACAGTTCAAAATGACGTATCACATATAAGGAAACAATTTTTTTTCCAAAAAATTGTATTTCAGTGCAATTTATAACTATTATATAGATCTCAGTTTAATTAAATATCTTTATAAGTTTTTCTTCATCCATGCTTAGAGTAATAGAAAACTATTTATCTAAGAAATAGAATTCACAATTATTTGGTTCTCTAAAATTAACCGTAAGGCAGAGTTAAAATGCACCGAAAGCTTTATTTAGGCCTACTATTCACACCACAAACAATGCTACGTGTGTCAGTGCCAAAGATATCCAAAAGTTTGCAACTGACGTATATTCGTAGGCACTGCGCCACGTATTTGTAAATTAATATATTGAAAATATATTATAAAATAGAAATATCAAGGGGTCGTCACCACCAGTACTATTATGAAACGGACACAACATGGTCAGGATAAACATAGGCCTATACAGGGTACATTATAAAAAGGGGAAAAGTTCAATTATAACTAAAATATAACAGCTGTCAAACAATTCTACGGATATACAATCTTTGTTTCATATCAATTCTTCAGTAAGCATAAAATTATTTCTGAATTATCTTGCTTCAGACAAAACTGGTTTTGGAAAGGGAAATTAAACTTAAATAATGCAATAATATTGGACAAGAGACTTTTTTTTTTACATAATGTTTACTTTCTTACATAAAGTAAGTATTTTAATCAAGAATATTTCGGCTTCGTAATATGAATATGAATCTTAAGTTTTATGTGCCTCTAAACTCAAAATTGGGCTATGCAATTATTCTTTCTCCCTCTGTAACTGAGACTTAAGCTAAAACAACTTAATGTTAAATAATAATCCTAAAAGATACCAGGAAAGCCATGCTCTTAATTTTTGCTTTAAAATTAAGGATATATTACTTATAATTAATTTTTGAAAGTTCGAAATTTGTTGAAAAAACTATAACAATTATGTTAAAAATTGATATCTAAGGAGTTTTTAACATGATAAATAGCATTGTAAAATGTGTTTTAAGATTAAAGAAATCCTTTAAGAATATTTTTATATAATGAGTGTTGACAAATGCTTAAAAATTTGAAATCGTTGGAAAGGGCTATAACGATTATGATCAACGTGTCTGGGCCGTGTATTACACGACAAATAAGGCTATATGCTTATTTTTCAGGGAAAAATTGAATTAAGTGTAGATTTTTGAGATTTTAGATATATAAAAAAAGTATTTAGGACTGTGTTCTAGTTTTTATTAATTTAATATGCATTAGGTTTATAAGACGTTTCACTATTTTAAAAAATGAACTAAAGACTCATTTAAGGAATAAATTAACGTGCTCAAATTCTATTTTGAGAAAAATTGAACAGGAGCCTTTTTATAAATGGATGCCTCAGTTCTGAGTTTAAAGTGTGAGGACTTTGTTGTCCTTATTGTAAGAAGACGTGAGGACTTCTGATCTATAGTACTCTGTTGTCTCCTGGTCCACTTACACTTTAGAGTAAAAAGAATCCCTTAATAGTTATTGACTAGAGTAGAGTAGAATAATATTAATTATATATAATCTCTGCCGAACATGAAGATGCTGAAGCCCCATACTATACATCAGCAGAGCTTCTGCCGATTGGAGATCTGATTGCGCCTATTATTTAACAATCTCAAGGGACAAATTTGGCACGAATAAGGGGCCTCAGAGACCAAGTACTAGTAATATGGGGGTGGGGATAGGCTAAGAGGGCTATGGATTTTTTAGTATTTTTTATTTGAATAGTAAATTGGGCTCTAAATTTGTTGTGTGTGATTCAGTTTACATGGCATACACCACCTGCAAGATTATGTTTACAAGTAACAATATTTTGTACACGATTCAGTGTCCGCATGGTCTAACGCACTACTCTTGAAGTAAACTAAGACTGCTGATGGCGGGGAGATCGAGGTTTGAATATGGTCGGGTGTACTGAGGGTAGATTTTTCAAAATAGTTTTCCACTCCCAGGCAAATGCGCGTACACTTCCTCTAAATATAACCTTCCTAATCCCAAAAACCATTTAACGTAATTAGTACACAAGTGTATGAACCGAAAAGATAGTAAGATATGGTGATATATTTAACTAACGTAAAATACATTATGTTTATTGGATTTGCACTATAGAGTTTTATTCCAAAAGGGTTATCTCAGATAATCTTGATTTTAAAACTAGTTTAATAGAAATATACTTTGACATTGATTTTTAAAAGAAAATACTGTACAGTTATTTTGAAAGATAGAACAATTAATTTTTGAACATCCAGCACCCAGTTATTTATTCATCACTGTGAAAGGAGAAACCCACATTTCAACAATGATTTTTTTTTGCCATGTTAGGAATCAAACCCAGGGCCCTTAGCTTAGTAAACTGGCACGTTACCAACTGAGCTAATATGTCAGACTAAAATATTTGCGAAAACCCGGATGGGTTATGGAAACATAGTTATTAAGATCTTTAGTTTTTCATTTGTCAAAATTATCTTTGTTAAATGATTAATTTTTTCAAGTGGAATAATTTAAAAATGACATTGGCCTTGTATGTTACTCCGACTGATTTTATGAACATCAACTTCAGAACACTGTTTAACTTTCTTTCGTGTTCATTCCATGTCAACACAAACGTAGTTAGGGGATAGGTTTCCCTCAAGCAATCTATTATGTTATTTTTCTCCAAACTGCAGCCAAAAAAAACTCGATGAAACATTTCTTGTAGATGCAATTGTTTTTGTTAGATGCAATAAAATACTGATTTAAATAACACGTTTAGTTGTGACTGAAAATTTAAAAGGAAAAAATTGAAAAGAACGTAAAAGCCACTCTAAGTTCTGTCTCCACTAACTCAAACGGATCCGCTCGTGGCATATACGTCACAATCAAATTCGTTTTTAGGTTTCCTGTTTCTTTGATGGCGCTTGAAAAGCTCTCATGTCAAACAAAAGTTATTTTGAGCTGCGACAGTTTTAATAGGTCGCTGACTAAATCGTGTGAGTGTGTGGCAAACAGGGGTCTTAGAACAATGCCTACTACCTCAACTTGACACAATAAACGTTTGCGGCGGGGGCCTTTGTAAGATTCTGCTCGTTGAATTATTCGTCTCCAAATCAATTCTCGATGCGGGTAAAAAATGTACAATTCTTGAAATATTTGAGACCTACCTTTTAATATTTATGAATTGAAGCTTGTTACTATGTCTGTTCTAGACTTAAGATAGTGTTAGGCTGTACGATGATTTAATTATGAACGTTCACGTTAAGAACAGTGGCCGCTACTCTCGTGTTGGTCTAGACTGTCGAAGATGGGGAGATTGGGGTCTCGATCCCAGTCAGGTGCACTGAGGGTGGTTTTCCTAAATGGTTTACCACTCTCCCTCCATGCAAATGTGGGTTCACTTCCTTTAAAATAAACCTTAATACCCATAGCTAGCTATCGTAATTAGTATGCATGCGTATAACCTGAACCGGTAGTAAGATGAGATGTTTAAAAAAAGTACATAATCTACAATCAAATAAATCCACTTGTAGGTGCTTGTAATTATTTTATTGTGTTATTGTGTTTATGAATTGGCTCTTCTTTTTAATTGAGTCCATTAAGTGAGAAAGTGTGAGACCCTTTGAACCTTTCAACTCGCCACTATCATTAGGGCCAATAATTTGCTCATTCTAAGTACATGGATTATAAAACCACACTACTTAATAGCCTAATCCAGGACAGTACGGCTAAATCGTATAAACCTAGTCCTAGCGCTTATATATTTGCTTATTAGATAAATGTAGGCCTAAGAACTCTTGTACAAATAGGTCATATCTTTGTCAGCCACTCCCCGGATTCAAACCAGGGTCCCCTGAGATAATGGACAGAGCTACTCTAACCATTGTGTTATGTAAAGGGAGTAAAAGGTGTGTACTATCTTTTATCATTTGTTTAGCACCGCGTCTTAATACCTTTTCATGTTGTACGCATATATACTAATTATGCTAATGAGTTAGGGATGAGAAAGGTTGAATCTAGAGGAACTATACCCGCATTTGCATGAAGGGATAGGGTAAAACTATTTTGAAAAAAAACACCCTCAGTACATCCAACCGGGATTCAAACTACGATCTCTCTGTCATCGGCAAGATAGTCTAACACGAGAGTGATTCCTTTGATCATGCAGCCACCGAAGCTGGTTAGGTGTGTTTTATTTGTTTTTAGCACCACGTCTTACTAACCGTTCGGGTTATACCCCAACGATTATTATCATTAGCACCTCGTCTTAATACCCGTTCGGGTTATACGCACTTACGCTAATGTGCAATGGTAGGGTGATTATGAGATGAAATGGAGGACCTACAGTTTAACGTGGAATCCGAACCACGGTGGAGTTCTGGCATTCCTCACATTCACAAGTTGTGATTAATACACACCTTGTCAGAGGTGAAGGAAGGGTTTGGCATTCAGATAAATCTGTGCCGGGACCGAGGATTGAACCCCGGACCCTCAGCACGGAAGTCTGACACCTTACCCCTAGACCACCAGGTCACCCTATACCCCAACGAGAAGCTGTGTTAATTCCTTAATCCAATATACAGGATGTACCATAACATGTTGTAACCACTTCAGAGGTGGACAGGAGAGACAAAAAAATTTTTAAAAAAACTAATATTAACATGTGTCTCATTTGATCATTTCTCAGAGCTATGGCCTTGTTTGTATTCCAGTAATGTGGAGTTGCTTAACATTATAGGAAGTGCTCAAAATGGCCATTCTCGGCCTGAATGCAAGCCTACAGTCATCGTGTCGTAGAATTCCTCATGCTTTCAAAAATACATTTCATTTCAACGCTTGCATTCAGGCCAAAGGTGACCATTTTGAGCACTTCATATAAGATTTATCAGCCCCACATTACTGGAGTGAAAACATGCCAAAAACTTTGAAACAAGGTAAAATGGGACACATGTGTATATGAGCATTTTTCATTGTTTTTGTGTCTCTGGTCCACCGTTGAAGAAGGTACCACATGCTACGGTACACCCTGTATATCGTGAAGTTAATCAGATGTTTGAAGTCTTCCAAATTAAAAGCAAACTTTAGAAATAGATCATACCCTGATGGCCATGGTAAATGATTATCTGATTTTTCATGAACCAATTTTAGAATATTTAAACAAATCAAGCAATTAGTTTGATCAGTATAAATTGTGAGGTTTTCTTTTTTGCTGTTTTATATTTTTTTTATATATAAATTAACATATAATGAGCACACACATAAATTATTGTAAATATTTTAGACTTTATTTTAATATTAGGTGACCTGGTGGTCTAGGGGTAAGGTGTCGGACTTCTGAGCTGGCGTCCGGGGTTCAATCCTCGGTCCCGGCACAGATTTATCTGATTACCAAACCCTTCCTTCACCTCTGACAAGATGTGTATTAATCACAACTTGTGAATGTGAGGAATGCCAGGCCTCCACCGTGGTTCGGATTCCACGTTAAACTGTAGGTCCTCCATTTCACCTCATAATCACCCTACCATTACACATTAGCGTAAGTGCGTATAACCCGAACGGGTAGTAAGACGCGGTGCTAATAATAATATTTTAATATTTTTGGTAAGTTGTCTTTATAGCTTCAAACTTCCCCTGTTGTCGTTTCAACCCAAATTTTAGAAAGGGACACTGAAGCTTTTACTAGTGTAAATGTGTAATATTGTTTTAATATGTCACTTGTTTAGCCGTTAAGATAAACGGTTCCCAGAAGACACTGCGGGGAAGGTAGTACTGCCACGACTCATAATATAGAGCTAGAAATGGTAGCGACTAAATCTCAACCTTTTTCTCCAGTTTTATTAAAATATGTTTTAAACAAAATATTTACATATCCTAAAATTCCTGATAGTTTACTAGGGCCCATAAAATTGATATTTGAGGTACAACGTTGATATATATCAATACAACAATATGATTGAATTCATATTTTAAATAATTTTTAGTTTGTACGTTATTTTATATGCACATATGGATAAGATAATAATATTATTTAAGTGCGCTGTAGTGTATATTTGATTTGAAGGAAGTTTGTAATTTTTAAGTACGTTGTAGTAGATATTTTTGTGATTTGGATCAGGTTTGTATTTTTTATCCGGTTAGTTTCAAACCATAAACTTAATTATTTTCCTCATATTTTATTTTTTCAACGGAACGTTTATAACGCAATAGACATAAATGAATTATTCTAAAGATTATTGGTGAGGAGTGTAGATTAGAGGAAAATGTATCAGAATTAACTTATACAGAAGCTGGATAACTCCCCTTCCCCCCTTTTTCGCTGTAACCTCAAATACCTACTACTACCCACCTGTATTTTAACCACGACATAAACCAGCCCCGTGGTATAGTGGTCAGTGCACCTGGCTACGAACCTAGGGTTTCCCGGTTAGAATTCCGGCTGGTACCTTGGGTATTTTTCACTAAATGGGAATTACACCAACAGTCACCAGGTTTTGAATAAGTAGTCAGGCTCAAATTAGGTTTAAGATCACTCTCATTGCGGGTACGACGCTTAGACAGCCTCCAAGATGTACCCTGGGCAACGCACTGCGGATTGTAAAGCATTAACTACAGCTGAGATCTGGTTCATTTCTACGTGGCTACAAATTAGAAAATATGCTATAATCTACCCACATTTGTTGAAACTTTGGTGTACATCTGAGCTTTCTAAAAGTGAAAAAGATATCTTTTTATCATACTTGTACACGTCAAGGGATGTAGTCTGAAGTTGTCAATTTATATAGATGATGTCAATTTGAACTATTTTAAGGTAAATATCTCTTTCTCAATTATATTTGTTCTCTATTTAATTGTGATATCTTCCATGTTGTTCGATTTAGTATAGGTCTATTACAGTCATAGCCCACCTAGTGAACTAACTGTAAATTATATGTTTGATATATATTTTAACCCCGCGGCGTCTTACTACCCATTTTGGTATGTACTAGCTACGCTAATGGTTTCAGGAATAATAAAGGTCATATTAAGATATGTACCGCATTTGCGTGGAGGTAAAATGGCAAACCATTAGGAAAAACCACCCTCAATAGCATCGGCAATCTAGTCTAATGAGAGAGTAGAACCTTAGGCCATGCGGCACCGAGGGGTATGTTTGATATTAATTACCTTTTATGTTATTGTTTGTTTTAATGCGAACGTTTTCATATTCCTTGTTTCAGTAAGTAGCGCGTATGCCTACTGCTGGGCTCTGCAAGGTTCCCAGGTTTGAATCCCGACACAGCCGCAACAATTATCGTTGATGATATTGGGTTTTTCAATTCATAGTAATGAATTGAGGGTTAGGGAGATTGGTGTGGATTGTTGTTTGTTCTAAAATTAATATTTCTTCTAATCCAAGTGTTGATATAAACTTAGGTTCGACCAGTAGCCTACAAGTTTATATATATATAATATATATATATACACTATAAAGTACACTTTTATAAAATATTTGTTTATTTCAGGTCATTATGCTGGATCTAAATGTGGGCATGGTGGAGTTTCTAAAGACTCCAAAATCTAAACTTCCCAGATCTTCTATGATTCGAGATTTTTTCGACCTTGTTTTTTTAGAAACCCGCCCATTTTTGAGGCCCCAATAGGAATTTTCGTGCAGCAGGTATTCCTACAATCTTTTGGAATAGGGACTAACTGCCTGCAAAATCTCCATTTCTTAGGTAATCTGGGTTTTGAGATTTTTTTTTTACTAGACAAAGGACAGGGGAACTGGTAGTCATTATAGTGGATTTTTTGAAAAAAAAAATCGAAAATCCGGTTTTGTTAGGTTCTGTTCCGTGGTCTATATAAGTGTGCAAAGTTCCAGCTTTGTGAGACGTCTAGGGTCTTCTGGAGGGTGTGGAAATACACACACATACACACATTAAGAAATTATAAACAGCGATATCCACACGGCTTATAGCCTTTTTATACATGAAGCCTATAAATTATTCACCTCTTTATAAGCTAAAGCAATAGCACATATTACATTGCTTGTACCTTCACTGTTATCATTGTGCCCTTAATTTTCTTTTATTTATTTGAGGTATTTAACACTTTCCGAACCGATTGAATTTCTGTTAGTGAACTCAAAAGAGCCTACCAATTTTTCCGGGAAAGGTATTTTCACATACCTTCCAGGGTTTTTTTATATGGACAATCGACATAGAAGCGACTTCCCCTCCGAAAGAAGTTGTGCTACAGAATGTAATCACTCAAGAAAAATCCGCCAACCCAGCTGGGTTTGAGCCCATGAATATCGGGTCTGAGGCAAGCAAATTATTCCTAAATCCCCGAGGTCAACTATGCCCTTAGTGGATGGTCTACGAAGTAAAGGAAAACTATATCTGGTTTTGTGTTATTAATTACCCCAAACCGTTTTAAGATTGCTCCTATCGTAACGAGTTTATTAAAGGCTTGGACTGGAATCGATTTTCATATTGACATCTGTATTATAATATAGCAAAGAATACCGATTGAAAAATGAAACCCGATTACTAGAAATAAACCCGAAGCCAATGTACCGTGTCCAGCTGTCATTTTTTAAACATGTTTAAATGGACATTTTTGAACAGCAGACATTCGTATCGAGTACTAATTTCAACGTATTGTGTGTTTGACTAATAATAATAGGACCTTCATTAAGAGAGAAATAGGCCTAACTGGATTGGTATAACTGGGGTCGAACCTGTCAACCCAAGTTACTAAGCTAATAAAACGTTTCACGATATGAATTGAAATATTTTTAGTATCATGAAGATTTATAATTTTTGAACTTATGAGTTATATACTAAGTTAATTTAGTCTAAAGTACTAAATATATATAATAGATAATTGAAAAAGTAGGCCTATATAAAAACTGTGAAAAAGTGGGTCAAATGCAATTAAGCTAAATATTTTTCCCACATAAACTTGAGCTGTCAAACGTCTCGGTGCCAGAAGTAAATTGGACGAGTGTAACAATATTTAAGGAATTGTACCTCCATTCGTCCTGGAAGAGTAATCACCTATCCCAATGCAGTGAGCCGGGAATGAACCCTGCCCTAAGTGATATTTATTTTTACTAGGCCTATGATGTGTCTTGCGGTCATTTCAAGCTAATCGCAGCTTACAAGGACACAGAACGAGGCAAGTAAAATTAAAAGAATTTCACCAGCATTCCCTTGTGGAGATGATGTAAAATCACCCAGAGAAAGAACGTTAACTCTGAGGGATGTTCCCGCTTTCATTGTTGAGTCTCGATAGATTGGATACAGTTGGACTCGATACATGAAGACAAGTTTATATTGGAGGCAGAGGATTCTGAACGAGAAAACCTTATTAGAACCAATGGTGTGATCCAATGGCCTACCCACCCACTCTTGGATTGGTTAGTGAAATTGAGGTATGATCTGTTAATATCCCTGTTTCGCTCAAGAATCCACTTTTACCCGTTAGTGAATGAACGCCAGAGTAAAAACTTCTTCCATCCTGTGGCGTGCCTGGAAGTTCTATGACAACCTATGGTTGGTACTGATAAACTGACACCTCATATTACCGGACTCGGGAACAAACCCGTGAGATGGCCTGGATGACGTCTCTTTCACACACTCACACACGCTTCTCGTCGCACGCCACTTTGGCTTTCCATTATGGAATAAAATGTAGGCCTCCCTGGGGAGACTCGCTCTTGCCAGTTCGTCGTATAGGGGGAAGAGGGTATTGGAGTCCCCTCGGAGGAAAGGGGAGCCTTTGTGAGCGACCTTGTCGACATCATCCTCGTCATCATGATTGTCCAATTCCCTGATGCCACTCCCCTGTCATCCACTCGCCGTTTGGTCGTGACCGGTCGCTTTTTTGCCACTGGAGGGTCGGAGAAGGGATAGTATTGCAGATGATGCTTGCTATTCTTTACTGTCCCCCTCGCCATCAACCTTACGAGAGAAGGGGTTGCCATGGTAACCCCAGTCCTCTAAAATCAATCCCTCCTTCCTGCAACCTCATTGGTCGATGTCTCCTGTCACAGGTTTTCATTGGATCCCCCCACCTTCCTCTTTTTTAAAAAAAACAAAACGAAGGGATGTGTCAGGATAGTCTTTTACCAAAATCAAGGAAAATGCTGGGGGAAAAAATGTTGCATCAACCCCTTTCTTCGCATAAAGTGTATAAAAAGTCGTGAGTGAGCGAGAAAAACTAGTTATGTGTCCTCATTTCATTGGTTAGAAGTGAGGTGTAAAGATGGCCGGCTCATTGTTTTCGTATGCGCTTGCCGTGTCTCTTTCTAGGAGAGTTTTGGGCGAGAGGGGGGTTTAGGGGGTTCTTTCCCACTCTAAAGTCGATGTTTTTTTCCCCCCCGAAAACAAGGCGTGTGTTCTATTTTTTCGTCCCTGTTCCGTGTTCTTGTGTGTTCCTCCCCAGCTTGTATTTTATTTTATTTTATTCTAAAAGGCATAATAGGGTTTCTGCTGCCGTTGTAGAAGAGTTCTGCTTGCCTGGGAAAGTGCCATATACTCCACGAGTAATTTGATTTGTCCTTTACTCTTAACTGAGTAATTGGGTGTACATGAGCTATAGGTGCGTGTGCTCTCTTTTTCTCCTCAGGTCGCTCGCTAGCTCACTTGTTACCCTTGTCACAAATGGTTGACTTTTTTTTTTACTAGGATAATCGTTGTTGTGTTGGCTACATCCTGCCTGTCTTTGTTTTTTAAATCTCCAATAGCCACATTGCTTTAAGGCATGCTTGCTTTAATTATAAACTCTAGCGATATTTTTTATTTATATTCGCATTATCATATTTAGTGCTACACGTTTTACAGCTCATTAGGGCTATCCGAAACCTACACGAACTAAACTATTCTAAGTCACAGACTGAAGAGAGTTTATTTTAATTAAGTGTACTATCACTGGTATGGAGAGAGAATGGAAAACCAAACAGGGTTGAAAACCACTCCAATTCACCCGACATGGCTTTCAGACTCCAGAGTATTGGATCAAAGTCAGAAGTATTATCACTTAACTAACTGTGGTAATGTTTAAATATTTGACACACTAAATTTAATAAATATAGTTTTTATATCTGAATATATAAAATATATTTATTGAATTTTATACATATATTTTATATTATATATATAAATGGATATTATATATTGATATGTAAGCTATGCCTATGCAGAAACTATTTTAAAATTCATAAATATGTTTTCAGATTAACTTTATAAATGTAGGCCTATTTATTTTGGTATTGTATCTATCTATTACACATAATTCATTACTACCTAGACTCATCATGCCAATTGTTTGGAAATCCTCTTTTTCACTCAAAGTAATGTTTTTTTAAATATTTAATAGCAATAATATTGTAATAACTTGAACTTTCAATCATGTTAAAATTTGAGTTCACGTTATCATCCTCTTAGATTTAGAAAGTAAAAAAAATGTAAAAGGGTGTTTAAAAAAATATATGGATACATATTTGTCATTAGTGTCACCATTTGTTTAGCAGTTAGAACAAAATATAAAATAATAGAAAGTAGCATATTAGCTTTATATGAGCCTGTTGAAAATTTTAGAATATTTAACTGTTGTTTAACATAGCCTAATTCTATAATAGCTTAATACCATTATATCCGGAAAAATGTAAATGCACAACAAGAGAACATTTTTCATTTATAACTTTACCACTATGTTTTATTCTGAGAATTTTTTCTAAGTAGAATTTAAAAACCGTCTTATATCATGACAAATTCTATTGAAAAGCTGTAAAATATTTTCTTTACAGGATTTAAAAAATATATATATTATTGAATGACAAATCATTGTATTGCTAGAGAACATTTTCCCTGAAGGATTAAGCCTGACAATTACTGTGTTATATCTTGATAAGCTTCATTTACGGCTGGAGAACATATTCCCTCTAATATTGAATAATCCACTGGAAAAATTTTCTCCGTAGGCACAAATTATGCTATATCTTGTCCAATCGTATTGTAAGGCCTACCACTAGGGAATATTTTTTCTGTAAGATATAGCTGCACTATATTTTGACAAATCGTATTGTATCGCTGGAGAACATCTTAACTGTAGGATATAGCTATGCTATATTTTGACAAATTGTATTGTACCACTAGAAAAATCTATCTAAGGATAGAGCTGTGTTATATCTTGACCAATCGTACTGTACCACCGGAGAATATGTTATTTGAAGGTTATAACTGTATTATATTCTAAAAATTCGTATTATCCCTACCACTGGAGTATATTTTATCCGTAGGCTATCATTGTATTATATCCTGGCAAATTTAGTTAGACCACCAGATAACATTTATCCTAGAGGATTTAAATATCTTTCTAGATTTTGACTAATGGAATTGTTAAACCTCAGAAAATTTTCCTTGGATAGTGTAGGCCCTATATCCTAACAAAATATATTGTTCTACTCGATAACACCTTTTCGGTATGAATGAATAATTTTTGTTTATTCTGACAAAAATAACTTCATTGCTGAAATACATTTTCCCCGTGGAGTTGAATATTTCCCTTTAGGATTCAATAATTGTGTTCTATCTTGATAAATTTCACTGAGCTGCTGGTAAATATTTTTCCTCTGAAATTTAATAACTGTGTGTGACAAATTTAATCGAGCTTTTGGTAAATATTTTACCCATAGAATTTATTTATTGTTCTATATTTTGATCAATTTTACTCAACAATTGGGAAAATTTTCCCGCTAGAATTTAATGGTTGTTCAACATCTTTACAAATTTCACTAAGCTGTTGGAAAAAAAACTTATTTCTAGGATTTAATAATAATTATGCTTTATCTTGACAAATTTCGCTAAACCGTTAGGAAATAATTCATCTCTAACAGTTAATAAATGTGTTAAATCTTGTAAAAATTAATTAAGCTATTGGTAAACATTTTCCCCCTAGAATTTAATTATTGTGTTATATTTTGACAAAATCCATTAAGCCATTGGTAAACATTTTCACTCTAAAGTTTAAATGTGGTCTTATATATTGACAAATTTAGCCAATCCTCTGGAGAATATTTTACCTGTAGGATTTAATTAAATTAAATTATATATACCATATTAACAAATTTAATTGTACCATCAGAGAATATTTTCCCTGTAGGATTGAAAAGCTATGATTTATAGTGACAAATTTAATCTTGACATTGGAAATATTCTCCGTGTGGAATTTAATAATGGTCTTTTGGCCTAATATACTCTTATATTGTAGTACTAGCACCATGGAATTTTTCCCATAGAATATGGATTAAATAATTGTGTTATAAATTTTAAAATGTAATTGTAGCCTCCTGGAGAATATATTACCTGTAAGATTTAACAGTGTGTTAATTTAATTTAGAAGATGAGAGCATTTACCTGTAGGATTGAATAATTGTGTTATATCCTGATAATTAATTGCACCACGGGAGAAAATTTAACGGTTTAACCTATACGATTTATTAATTGTGATGTATCTTGATACATTACATTGGACCTCTGAAGAACATTTTACCTCTAGGATTGAATAAAATTGTATTATCCTGACAAATTTCATTTAACCAATAAAGAAAACTTTCAATGCAGGATTTTATAATTTTATTTTATCCTGACAAATTGATTTGCACTGACGCAGAACATTTTCCTTTAGGTATTAATAATTGTGTTATATTCTGACAAATTTAATTAAGCTGCTGTAGAACGTTTTCCCCGTAATAACTGTACTTATTTGACCTTAACATTATACCTCTTAATTTACATTGTTGCTGTTCAAAGCATGAATATTATACGTTTATATCAAGCTACGGACTACAACATATCACACACAAGATTCCAAAAATCACTACGTGTCACACTGCCAGTGCTGACGCACGGCCATTCGATATAACGTTTCATTCTGTCCGCATCAGTGGTCAGGAAGTAAAAGTTATAATGTTCAATACCTCCCACCATTCTGAACTTACCTCTACTGGTGATTGATTCACTTTAGATAATGTACAACACTTACATGAAGTTTTGATTCGAATATCAAGTGATTAATCTCATTATAGTCTTAAATTAATAAGGAAGTTGTTCGTAATTTATTATTTACTCTTACTCATAATAGGTAAAAAAAATGGTGGCTGACTTTAAGGCCGAGAACATCACTAAATAAATTAATTAGTTATATATAATTACCCGTTTTGGTGGTCGCATGGGCTATGGCATCACTCTCGCAATAGCCTGTACTTCCCATGAAGGGCGGATCAGGGTTTGAATCCCAGTAAGGTTCACTGAGATTGTTTTTTCCTAAATGTTTTTCCCCTCTCACTCCATGTATATGCTTGTACACTTGCTCTAAATTATTTCTACCTCATCCCTAACAAATTAGCGTAATTAGTACATATGCGTAATACTCAAAACGGGTAGTGTGATGCAGTGCTAAAAACCTGCAATTTCTCTTTCAATATCAATGTGAAGTATATTTTAAACCATATATTTTTTTAAATAATTGTATATCTGACTTTAGCCTTTATTATATATACGGTAAGTGCGTTGAAAATAAAAAAACTTATTGAATTGGAGTGAAGCTAACTAATGACTTGTAAAACATTATTTGTATTTAGCCACTGTACCATTTTATATACTTCCTATTTGAACGTCATATTTCAATGATTAAATGTATAATATTCTTAATATGTAAAAACTTGCTTTAGTAGCCACATGGTCTAAGGCACAACTCTCGCAATATACTAGACTGCCAATGACAAAAAGATGGTGGTTCGATCCCTGTCGGGTGTATTGAGGGTAGTTTTTCCTTGAGGTTTTCCCACTTTCTCTTTCTCCACACAAATTCTGGTACACTTCCTACAGATTCGACCTTCCTTATCTTTACTCCATTAGTGAAACTAATTCATAAGCGTATAACCTGAATGGTAGTAAGACACGGTGTTAAGAAAAAATAGCCTATGTATAACATTTTATGATATGTAAATACGCTAACGGTGTACTTCAAATAGATCTGCTATTGTTTTAGAAACATGACGCTAATCTTTACTTTTAATTTTGTTCATTGTCTTCAAACAGCTCAAAAATTTAATTGATGTGGCTAGCAAGTGGACCTACTCGTACACCATTTTATGTGAATGTCTGTTAGCCAAGCAAAATCACGAAGCGGCGTCACATGGAACTAAGTGGAACCAAGAGATATTTTCTCTCTCACTCCTCATTAGTGGACGGAGGTGTAGGCTATTGTTTAAATAATAGTAGGTACGTTTTCCGTTCGGTCCCGACTAGTCAGTTCCTCCTTGGTAAGTGCCAGGGAGTGGTGCTCTATATTTGACCGTTTGGGGATTTATTACACCATATCGAATTTGATATGATGGTTTCGATGACTTGTATATTTATGTTCATATTCTCTAAATTGAAAAATGACACCTGGACTCCGAAATTGAACCCGTACATCAAAACTCTGTCTTAAAATATTAGTGTAGAATGATCTTGGATATGAGATTATTCCTGGATAGCTCAGTGGTTAGACGCAGTAGTTTCCAACCTTTTCCTGAGTTCGATCCCAATTTTTGCCTCTGAGATCCTAGATTTTTAATTGATATAAAAATGATTATATGACTATTATCAAATGTTTCACTCAATTTTAATAAACAATTAAAAAATAAAGTGTGTAGATAGCATAAACAATGTCAAAAGAAACTAAACATCAGCGGCACAGTTAGTGGGATTTTTGAGCCTGCATTGATGCACATAGTTTATTAAACCTTGGCACTAATGAATAAAATAACAAATCTGAGATCCGGTCCTACGTTAAGCCGATTCCTATATTTAGTTTTAAGGGCAGTCACAGCAGAAAACAATCCATACCCCTACAGTGACATGTTTAAAATATTAAATCTTTCAAATGTATCAGCAAGATAGGCTAGTTTGCGTGGGAGCCTTCCCTTTCACGAGAGCTTGTAAACTACTCCTTTCTCTAGACATAACACATTCCAACATAATTCTCCCACTGCATCTCACTTGCTGTTAAAAAATCGTCTGTAATCTTGAAAAGTCCCTCAGCACTGGCTCTTCCCAGAATTGGCTTGCAGAACAATAGGTCTTCTTTGACAGATCTGTTATTGATGTACCTAACATAAGCTATAAGGTGGGCAATCTTCACTGAGTCAGTGGCTTCGTCGACCTGCATTGCAAATTTTGACCGTTTCAAAGCTTCGGTCAGCTATTCTTGTATGTCCTGCGCCATGTCGGATATCCGTCTTCCCACCGTGTTATCTGCCAGAGGGATCTTTCGGACTAAATTTGTAGACGCTTTGTCAATCATTATTTCAGTGATTTCGACAGCAGCAGCCAAAACGAGTGTATATCCAAAATAATGAGGCTTGTTACATTTTACGACCATATACGAAACTTTGTATGATTGCCAGAAGTCCATTGGTGGGAATACTTGTAATTTTTATCATTGATTTGATGTGTCCAAAATATTATTAACTGTGTCGGTAATGATGCAGTCGGAGTAAGAGAGCCAAAATATTATGTTTCTATTTGAATTTTGAACTTTGCTATAGTGATCAAAATCTCTTAAAAGAGTAAATACAGTACAAGATTATAGTCCTTCACAAAACTTGTGACCCCTGCAGATTAACGCCGCGACCCCCAGGTTGGAAATCACTGGGTAGAGCATTGGCATAACAAGTCTAAGGTCCTGAGCTAGATTCCCGAGCCGAGGTTTTATTTTTCTATGTAAAGAATATCATGTTTAGATGCGGCTATAGCCGTAATGTATCATATATAATAAATAGCTTTGCTATTTAATCCATTATTGTATATTTACGACTATTCTTTGGAGAAACATAAATTGATGTTTGATATTCTTTTTGGATTAGTTATGAAGAACTGTTAACTTGGAAAAACTCTTGTTGATACATGAATCCATTCCCTTTCGAGGGCATATACTCTTTCAAGGTATAATTAGGGTTGACTATGAGTGGGTTACTCTGGTAGTAAACTACCTTCAGCTTTAAATATTAACTAGATCAAAAAGGGTTTTAGGGATAGTAGCTTTTTACTCTAAATTAATTGTTGTATTACTTGAGTTGCTGCTTCTATGTCCCCTCATAAACGTAAAAACCAGCCCTCTATCTGGGTGAAGGTAATGCCATTATTCATGTATACAGAGTGACAATCTAAGCAATGGCGGATCAGGCCTCGCATCAAGAAATTGGTTAGTGAACGTTGCTAAATAAATTATATGACTCATGAACATGATGTTGCGGATGAGGCATTTGGCCTTGAAAGTTTAGGTTAATCAGAATTAAAATACATAATTTAGCTAATAATTGACAATCTAGCTCTAGATAAGGTTTTGTTTACTCTAAGATAGCCTTTAAATAAAATTCATGTGGTCATTGAAATTTGTAATTCCTTCTTCTTGCATATTCTCATTAAAGCTCGTTGTGTGATTCTTAAGCTTTTTACTTTCTCGCTATCTTACAGGTAGAGAAAGTATTGTGATCATCAAAAAATCGAACTCAAGATTTTGATGAATGTCGACGTTTCATGATCCCCCGAATCCGAAAATTTCGCAATGCCGTCTGTCTGTCTGGTCTGTCTGTCAGTCTGTACCTCGGCCAATAGCCTAAGCTGTTGTACCGATTGAGCTAAAACTTGGTATCTAGGGTTTCCATAGGGTTTCCCCGAGGGATTTTTGAAATTTGATATCAACCTTAAAATTAAGGATAGTTTCTTAAAGGGCGGAAAGAGAAAAATTTATTTTATCAAAATCGGCTTTAACGATTTTGAATAAATTTCATTTCTAAGCTTTGATCAATATTACAAACCAAATGGCTACTCTCAATTTTTCGTCAAAATGACTTTAAGGGTTCGGGCCTGATGCGTAAATTCTAATTTTTAATTATATCTCCGTAAGTATTTGAGGTATAAAATTACTTATCATTGCTGATATATTTACAATAAACATCTTTTACTTGAAATATATGTTTATAAAACAAACCGTTTTCAAGCTATAAGCAAATGTATATCTTTTTTACCTTTTCGAACACTAAAGGTGAAGTATTGCGACCGATAAAAAAAATCTAACCCGAGATGTTGATGGATGTCAACGTTTCATGACACTCCAAACCCTAAAAAGTGGTTTTTGCAATGCCGCCTGTCTGTGTGTCTGTTTAACCCTAAAATTAAGAGCAGTTGACTAAAGGGTTAAAGAGAATAATTCTATTTTCTCAAAATCGGCTCTAACGATTTTGATTAAAATTCATATTTAGGCGTTGTTCAAGATTATAAACAAAATGTCTATTTTCATTACCCATGAAAATTACTTTTAGGGTACTTTACAGAAGCGGAAATTTCCATATCTCCTTAACTATTAGAGATACTAAATAACTTATCGTAAAATTTTAGTAGTATTAAAAATAAAAAACTTTTATTTGAAATATATTTTTATAAAACCAGTAGTTTTTTCTGAGGTACTAGCAAATATATTCATACAATTTTGTGAGCTTTAGTTGTGAAGAGATACTACTTAAGTTTAAACGCAATAATTCTCTGATGTCATAGAATAAGCAAATAAGTAAGTCTCTCAAGAAGTTGATGTTGTTTTTCCTTAAACCTCTTAGGGGAAATTTTTGTACAGCACAGGAGCGGATCCAAGATTTTCGTGAGGGGGGGGTGTTGGCGTGGGTGCTCCTATTGGGATCGGGTCTAGGAGGGAGTGGGGGGGGGCCTCAAGAAATTTTTACATAAAAATACTTCAAAATTTGAGTGTAAATTTCTAAGTAATTTTTTAATGTAACGCTAACCTTAAGAATGATCCTCAAATGAAGGGTATAACTCGAAATTTGCGATTAGTATTGAAATTTATTAAAATAAAATAATAATAACATCAACAAATAGTGACTATTTGAACATTATAACAATTATTATACAAATAGTGTTTTTAGCTATGCAATCAATTAGACAAAATAGATGGAATTATTCAAATTTCGAACAATCGAACTTTAACTCCATTCTACAGTATAGCTAGCTAGTTATTTCTCATTCTAACTCGAAATTATATCACCATGCTATACTAACACGTTTTATGTGTGGTATTATTCAAAGATTTTGTTTAAAGCACGTCATTTAAAAATAAATTATTTGAAAGATCTTTATTTATTATTAATCATTGAAATAATAAAAACGATAAAATAAATTTAAACCTAAACAAGGTATGTGCATTGTTCAACAAGGTGAGAGGCGCGCATCTTAAATATGGTAATTTCAATAATACCTATTTTCACCATTTTAATACTTAATGTGATTCTTAATAATTACCGTAATTTAAAAAAAATGAAATCTGGTTAGTGAGATAGTATTACGTGGCAATAAAACTAGTAGTGACTTTAAATTTGATTTAATTAGTTTGATTTCTTGAAAGGGGGCGCGTGCCCCCCGTACCCCCCTCCTGGACCCGCCCGATATAGCAATGATCTATCTAATTTTAGACTCAATAGTCAATATTTACCTATTTTATTGGTCAAACTTTATTAAAGAGAAATTTAATAGCACTGCGATAACAACAAGATGTGCATCCCCTAATTAAAATGCCAAAAATTTTAAGCGGGGTTCAAAATTTTAATAGGAAGTGTTGACCCTTGGGGACCCAATATCGATATTTTTTATTGGTCCAAATATACAAATTAAGACGTTAATTCTTTAAAAATAAAATTATAAAATTTAAAACCGTGAGTCAAAAAATGTTTTACGTATGTATAGTGCAATCTGTTCTCGGGTTTGCTAGTGTTTAATATATTATGCATTTTGAGTAAATATCTCCATTTTCAAACAATAGATCGAGAAAGTTCGTGCGGAGCTTGTACAATTCTTTTTGTTATGTTGGATTTTATTAAAATAACGAGTCAATCTCTCTCCCGAGTAATTCTTCAGTATTGATGTACAGGAAAAATAAATTGAAAAAAAGGACAACGACCAATGTTCATAGGGTTTTATTTAAATATATACAGATGAACACATTGTGTTGCAAAGGTACAACGCAAGCCTTTAATTCTGTTACCAATAAAATTATATTTGTTTCCACTTAATCATCATGAAAGGTTTAATATTCTATACAAATTAGTGGATTTTTTTTTAAAAAAAAGCTATGTGATAAATTTATCGTTCAGGAAATTAGGCAATGGGACTCATGCCAAAAGTAGAAGCTTTATTCCTGAGAAAATTTAGTTTTACTAACATCTTAACATTTATCATTTCCTATGTAATGGCTTGATTTTGAATTTGTTAGGCTTAAATTGTTATAATAAAGGGCATAAAGATGGTAATTTTAGTAGCATTCAATTCTTTCAATAAGTAAGTAAGTTAGATTTAAAGGACTTCTAAAGGCTCAACAGAAGAATTTTGTCTTCCTTATTATTTGATTTGTATGGTGGTTGATACTGTATTAGATTGTTAAGCTGTTGTTCTATATTAATTTTGATCAAGAACATTTGAGAACTAGTCTTTATCATTGAATATAAGACTTATTTCTATATTACCCTAATATTGAATCATTGATAGCAAAGTTTTAAATAGGAACCATTCAACCATACCTAAAATGTATGTTCAAGAGTACACAAATGGGTTTGCCAAATGACTTCGCACAGTACAAATAGAATGGCTTCACGCACACATTATTGGTTCTAATTACAGATTTGATGAACCTTTTGTTGGCAAAATTATTTTTGGGACCCAGGTTTTTTTCAAAATTCTTCTGATTCCACTCAATATTGTCTGGGAAAATTAAAAAAAAAATCTTACTTTGCCGACTATTTATGTTTTCAGTAAACTACCCTTAAGAAAGATTTCCTCATAAAAACAAAACAAAATATAATTTTGTTAATCACAATAAATACTATTTATTTATACATTTTAAACCAAATCGTTCAATATTTTTAAAAAGTCTTCAATTTTTTTGTTTAAATCTATTTTTAACTATCCTAAAATTATTTTTAATTTGTAAAAATTAAAACGTATTCTCAGTTATCATGGAACTACTCCCAGATGCTCATTTTAAACTCTATCTTCAAAGCCGATTTTTAAAAAGTCGAATTTTCTATTAATGGTCGTTACTAAACTACCATTAAACTAATTTATTTTAGAAAATAAACATACATTAGTATTGATCATGTAAAAAAATAGTATCTCGATGTCAATTTTGAACAAAATTGTAAAGGCCAATTCCAAAAAAAAAAAAATCATCAGCTAACTTCTATGAAATGATTTTTTTTAATCAAATATATATAATTATTTATAATGTTACAAACTGTCAGAAGGACAAATTCCTGCCAGACGAGTTACACTGGAAGGGCCATTTTAAACTAATGGTGGCTGAGCAAATCCAGGCAGATTGGAAAGTTGAGGGACATAACGACCGTGAAAGGGGAAAATAACAATTTTGGAGCTGAAGAGTGAGGGAGGCTAGGTTAGTAGAGTGGTAATAATAATGCGCGGCTGGGCTACAACAATCCTAGTCTAGTAGAGGAAATATTAGCCAGTCCTAATGTGCCGTTGTTCAGGGTAGGCGTACACCCAAATGTACTAATCGTACATCCTTTCCATGGAAGTTGTTTCCCTGTCACGATGAGATGAGATGAGATGATGGCGGTAGTGAGGTTGAGGATGTGGAACTAGTGGAAACACCTAAGCCTAGCTTAAGCCTAACTAACCAAACCCTGGTGATTAATGGGGTGTTTCCCCTTTACGAGAAAATGCCCAAGGTACCAGCGGGAATTGAACCTGGGACACCTAGTCTCGTATCTAGGTGCACTTGACCACTTATTAGAATGGTGAGAGGTAAAGTTGTTCCTGGCTCATCATTCCCCACAATTGAGGGCTCTAAGTCAAGGGCTGGGTTACCATACGTCCTCTTTCCCCCGGACATGTCCTCTTTTTAAAGTGTAAAATATATATCCAGGCCGATTTTTTTAAATACAAAAATGTCATGGTTTTTACCAGCGATGTTCCCAAGAAGAAGAAAGCTCAAATCAGTCCTTAAAATCATATATAGTATAACATAAAATGTATCTCTATTTTGGTGAATTTAAAAATTGCGTTATCTCTGTCTGTTGGTAGCAGTAATCTCTATACTGGATGGACATAAACACGCCCCTTGCATAGGAGCAAAAGCGTGACACTAAAGTTTGTCGTCTGCTTGAATCTGGGGGACCGATCTAACGGTTTCTTTTTGTTCTTGTGTGAAAACATGTATTTGGTGCATAAAACTCCCAATGATTGAATAAAGTGAAGTATTATATCACACTTGGGTAAATAAATATTTAGATTAAAGGATATACAATTCAATTTCACAGGTAATAGTGCACAAATACGAGTAAAATCTTTATATATTTAAAATATTTGCTTATCATCCATGTAACTTACATTCTGCTAAGGCTACAATATATTTAAAATTGGTTATTACCTCATATATTGGTTACAGAACCAAATAATAAACCATATTATAATGAAAGTTTGATAAATATAATGATCTAACAACGTTTGTGTAGTAAACTTACGTTCAAACGTTCGTTTAGGCTATAGGCATGTAGGAAGTAGGCCTATACTACACCCTGATTCTGGTAGAAACCGGTTCTGAACGCCGTATTTCTTACCAAAATCATACTTTAAAGTAATATTTGGGTACTACGAACGGCCTTCTAGAACGGAATTAGGATGTCCCTTCTGGAAGGTATTTTATCCTATCCAATATATTACTATACGATAGGTTTCTGGTACGAAATTCCTAAACGAGCTTCCTTCCAAAGCCATGGTGTATAGACTATTACCCACATCAACTTATTTAAAGAAACAAATCACGAGTTTCAAACTTTTTTATGTTGTTAAAACTTTTTATTAACACATATGTTTCATTTAACTTTACTATCACATACATTGATGTATCTCATATATTCATACAAATTAGAGAACGATGTCAAATACCTACATTTCCTTGAATGTGTGTAGGAGAAAAAGAGATGCCCGTAAAGTTTCTTTATCTCTTTCAAAATGGTGTGCAGACGACAGCTGATAATTTGAAACTCAGATGTCCATCCAGTTATATTATAGAGATCAATACTTGGTAGTGATGGCAGTGGCTTCTTGGTCTAACAGAATGTAGTGATACTGCTTTCTCGATACTTCTCATAAATTCACAAAAACACTGTACTTACACTTTGAATCCAGTTCCCCTCTTTGTGAAATTTGAGTGGTTGTATACTTGTAAGTTTATAACACGTTATATGTCAGTAATTGTATGTTGGCATCGAACAGTGTTTATGTTGGTGTGAGGAGTAAATCTGTAAGTTTGACTTAATTCTCAGTTTCAGTGTAACTTGATTCAAATTGATTTTTTTAAATGATTAAACTTAATTCAAATTCACTGACAAGCTAAAGAAGAAATATGCATGTCTTAGAAGTGGTCTTAATTATTAATTAAGGCAGAGTTTAAAGCTTGCCTTTCAGGAACATATGTGTCAGTTTATAACAAAGGACAATTAGATTTGGAAGCACATTATGGAAATAGTGAAGCACAAAAGAATGTTATAGATAAAAGCAGTTCATCAAAGCAATTTCGTGCAACCAGGCTATCTAAAATATTCAGTTGAAGTGACCATAGCGTTTCATTGTGTGAAGCATCACAACAGTTAAAAATCAACTAACTGCACCAGTGCTCTAATGAAATCACTTTATCCCGACTCAAAAACTGCCAGGAAAATTTCAAGTGCAAGTACGAAAGCTGAGGCAAATTATTAATGGTGTCATTCCTCCTACCGCAGTTGAAGTCACGTGCAAAACAATGGCTACTATTCATTTTTGTGGAGTGGCTACTGATCCAAGCAACCATCTTGCCGATAATATATTCCCAGTGCTGATTCAAGATTTCGACTGGTAAAAAGTTGGCTTTCAAACAAAACTCCCAGAAGTTCAAAGTAAATCAAATGAAACATCAAAACGATCGCAGGATATGTTATGAACAATAAAAACGACGCCTTGTTGGAAAGTGCATTGCATTTTTTTGTTGATAATTGTAAGACAATGTTTGGGGGTTAGCATATGCCTCCAGAAAATAATGTTTTTTCTAAGTTGAAGATTTCAATAAAAGATAAGATAATTGATGTTGGTGCCCAGCTCATATAATAAATTATATAGAACATGGGATTGAACACTTTGAAATTGATATCTAGTCGATTATCTTGAAAATATATAATTGCTTTTCTGTGTACAAGTGAGAACCTAATTGCTTAAAGAGTTTTCAGTTTTGTTAATAATGACCAAAAGCATTAATTGTTGTATCACTGTGATTCAAGATGACTGTCACTTTTTCATGCAAATGCATGACTGTTGCAAATATTTCCGTCTTGGAGTTTTATCTCCTTCTCAGCCAAAACCTCCCGCTATAGCTAAATTTTTTCGAAAACAATTTCAGAGAACAGTATTTGTGTTGCATTCACTCATTCATGTCTATGTTTCAAACAAATATAGAGGCACTGTAAAAAGAGGAAGCCTCTGTAATAGAAATGTAATCAATTTTTACACAGTTCAAACATCAAATGCTGAAAGATTAGCTTCGAAATCCATGTTTTTAAAAACCAGAAATATGTTGTCGCAGATTTTGGGTGAAGTCTATGAAGAAGATGTAAGAAGTTTCACCAGCGAATTTAAACTTTGCACTTCATGTTTACAGTAGTTAAATATGTTGATGAAATTCCTACAGATAATGCACATGTCGAGCGAATATTCTCGCTAGTGCAAAGTCAACGGACCAAAGAGAGAAACAGGTTGTATTTATAATCTATAAAGGGGATTTTAACGGTACAATAATTTTAAGAACATATCTTGTGAACTATTTCATACTTACATTAAAGATATTTCTGAACGTTTGAAAAAAGAATTGTAACAAGTGAAAAATACGCTTGCTAATGTTCCTCCCTAATAACTTATCTACATAAATAAAAATCTAAATGTTCGTTTGTTCAAAATCTTAAATCTCCAAAAGTTCTTTACCGAATTGCTTTGACATTTTGACACAACGTTGCATTCGAATACACGAGTGTTTTATATACCTATAACTAGCGCCATCTGTTTTTAATTCGTGTTTTTTCCTTTTTTATATGTTTCGTTATCACATTTTTCTTCTTTTTTAGTGCAAGCGATCTGCTTTAGTTCATCCAAATAATGCCTCGCAGAATATCAAACTTAGGTCGTCGTACTCGCGGAGTGGAAGCAGTGCGACGAGTAATTGCAAATCAAACTGAGGAAGAACGGGCAACAGTGAACGAGTGAAACAGACAAAGAATGGAACAAAATACGTGCTGATGCAAGCAGCAGAGAGACGAGCAGCCAGACTTGAGGATGCATGGTTGCGAGCACGCGATCGAGTTTTGCAGATTCAGATCTGCTTCGTTCTCAACAGAATGAACGCGACAGGCTGAGAGTGGCTGAAAGACGTCAACGAGAAACAACAGATCATCGTCAAACACGACTCCGTGCCCAGCAATCACGCTATTAAATCGCCTTGCATTCCGGTACAACCCAGCTGATTATTATAGTTTGAGCCCACACGTTCTCATCGGCATATGACTGAAGTGTGTCCTTATTGCAAGGCTCTGAAATTTAATGGAGAAACGAAAGGAATGTGTTGCGACGCCGGAAAAATTAGACTGGCTCAACTTGGAGAACCACCAGAACCATTAAAAACTTTGCTTGCCGGATATACCACCGAATCAAAGCATTTCCTATCTAACATCAGGAACTACAACTCATGCTTCCAAATGACGTCGTTCGGTGCAGAAATTGTAATAGCTCAATTCTCGCCAACTTTCAAAGTGAAATTACAAATTTATCATAAAGCCGGCTCCCTGCTTCCATTCCCAGATGGTCAACATAAATTCCTACAAATGTATTTATTGGTGATGGCAATGATGAATTGAATACACGCTGCATAATTTCTACTGGCATAAAAAGGTCCACAGTTTCCCAACTGCAATAGCTTCTTCACGAAAAAAAAACAATTATGCGTTTGTTCAAAACAGCAATTGACATGATGCTATCAGATACACACAAGATTGTTATTCATGCTGACAAAACGACTGCTGATTACATGTGCGAGATTCAATGCTCCAACTATAGACGAAATAGCAATCGTTATAGTCAGAGATCAATTGACAGAAGTTGCAGAAACTCATCGATGATACAATGCCCTGCAATATCCAATCATTTTTTGGGATGGTGCCGATGGATATCACTTCAAAGTTAAGATGAAAAATCCAGTCAGTGGTGAAGAAAAAAATATGAAATGCAGTGCAATGAACTATTATTCACACCGATTAATGATTCGAGAGAATGAATACAATCACATTTTGAAATGCCGTCAATTGTTTCACCAATACATCGTAGATATGTATGCAAAAATCGAAACAGAACGTTTGATATTCATTCGTTTAAATCAGACCAAGCTTCGCTCTGAAGAATACGTTCATTTGCGAGATGCAGTTGTAAATGACGCTAATACAACTAATGTTGGAAGTCTAACGATTTTGCTATCTTCATATATAGGCGGTCCACGTCATATGCATGAGTAAGCTCAAGATGCAATTGAGTATGTTCGTCACTACGGGCGTCCAGACCTATTCATTACATTCGCATTCAATCTAGCTTGGGACGATATACTACAGATCTTACTTCCTGGGCAATCGCCGGTGGATAGGCATAACATCACAGCACGTGTTTTCAGACAAAAGCTGAAATCGCTGATGGATTTCATGGTAAAACATGAAGTGTTTGGGTCTGTGCGCTGCTGGATGTACTCAGTGGAGTGGCACAAGAGAGGATTGCCACAAGAACATATACTAATCTGGCTCTATAACAAAATCACTTCAAACGAAATCGACGATATTATATGCGCTGAAATACCCGATGTCGACGTCGATAAGGATTTGCATGAAGTTGTGACGAAAAATATGATACATGTACCTTGAGGTACACTTAATCCAAATTCACTATGCATGATAGACGGAAAATGCTCTAAGCGATATCCTCGAGCATTAGTATCCAACACAGTTAGAGGAAATTATGGATATCCTTTAAATAGAAGAAGACCAGCAGAAGATGGCGGTAAATTGGCAACCATACAAATACCAAACGTTGACATCACAGTAGATAACCGGTGGGTTGTTTCATATTCGCCTTTGCTATCAAAAACATACAAAGCGCACATAAACATGGAATATTGCAACTCCGTTAAATCGATCAAATACATTTGTAAGTACGTGAATAAAGGCAGCGACATGGCAGTTTTTGGCGTGCAACCAGAAAGAAGTGATAGGAATACGGTCATACATATCGATGAAATCGCACAGTATCAGGCTAGAAAATATTTAAGCAGCAATGAGACTGTATGGCGAATCCTTTCATTTCCTATACATGAACGAAGTCAAGCTGTTGATTCACTTATCAGTACATCTAGAAAAAGGACAACGCGTTTATTTCACAGCTGCAAATGTGCAACAAATAGCCTTGAATCCACCGGCTACAACTTTAACTGCTTTCTTCACGTTATGTCAAAATGACGCGTTTGCGAAAACACTGTTATATCCGGAAGTGCCTACGTATTACACATGTAATGCGAGTAGAAAATCATTTTAACGACGCAAACGAGGAGAGCGAGTCGACGGACAACCTGGCATATTCAAAGAAACTACGATAGGCAGACTGTACACCGTGCATCCCAATCAAGATGAATGCTTCTTTTTTCCCATGCTGCTGTAAATGTGCCCGGTCCGACGTCTTTCCAGCAATTGAGAATTGTCAACGGCGTTACACATGTCACTTTCCGCAGTGCATGTCAAGCTCTGAATTTATTGAAGAACGACGACCGCCTTCTCTCCATCTCCAACAAAGTTCTGGTAGAAATATAAATCGCACATGGATGAAGATAATTTCCGTCAAATACGCAAGGAAAATTCAAATATGAACATGGATTTCACAACAGAAATCTACAACGAAGGGTTGATAATGATTGAATATTTGTGCCTAGAAATCGCGAACAAAGTTTTCAGTCAATTGGGAATGCCATCACCGAATTGATCTGCTGCTGCTTCTTCTTTCGATATAGAATTACGTCGTGAACAAAATTACAATACGGGTGGTCTTTTGTCATATGTGCAATCAAATATTCCTAAGCTAACGCTTGAGCAAAAAGGCATTTACAATCAAATAATACAAACTGTCAATAACGGGGTTGGAGAAATCTTCTTCTTAGATGCGCCAGGAGGAACTGGTAAAACGTTCCTAATTAGATTGATTCTGGCAGCAATTCGGTTCCAATATGACATAGCCTGACTCTTGCGTCGTCCGAAATAGCTGCGACATTGCTACCAGATGGAAGAACTGCTCATTCCGCTTTGAAATTGCCATTGAACATACAATTCATTGAAACTCCCACGTGCAACATTTCCAAAGCATCCGGCATGGGAAAAGTATTGCAGAAATGCAAACTTATTGCATGGCGCACAAAAAATCGCTCGATGCTCTTGATCGATCATTGCAAGATTTGCGTGTGAACATCAGACCATTTGGGAACGCATTAATATTGTTAGCAGGACATTTCAGGCAAACATTATCTATAATTCCTCGATCTACACCAACGGACTAAATAAATGCATGCCTGAAATACTCTACTTTGTGGCAACACGTAAAGACGTTAAAATTAACTACAAATATGCGTGTCCAGCTGCAAAACGATCGATCAGCTGAGATATTCTCACATCAATTGCTGGAAATTGGGAACGGAAAGGTGCCGGTTGATCTGACCTCAGGACGAATTTCATTGCCTCGTAACTTCTGCAACTTAGTGACGTCAAAAGAAGAATTGGTTGTAAAAGTATTTCCCAATATTCAAACCAATTATAAGAATCACGATTAGCTGTGTGAACGAGCTATTCTTGCGGCCAAGAACAAAGACGTCTACGAACTTAACAATATTATTCAGTGTAACATTCAAAGCGAGGCAGTCACATACAAGTCCGTCGACACTGTTGTGGAAGCAGATGAAGTGGTTAATTATCCAACAGAATTTTTGAATTCACTCGATCTGCCAGGGATGCCATCGCCACACATACTATAATTGAAAATCGGAATGCCAATTATCATGTTGCAAAACATCAACCAGCCAACGTTTTGCAACGGCACGTGGCTTGCAATAATAAAATTAATTAGCAACGTCGTAAAAGCAACAATTTTGACAGGACCTTTCAAAGGTGAAGATGTCCTCATTCCTCGCATTCCTATGATTCCAACGGATATGACATTTCAATTTAAGAGATTGCAATTCCCAATTCGATTGGTGTTTGCAATAACCATCAACAAAGCTCAGGGCCAATCTTTAGAATTGTGCGGTTTAGATCTAGACACGGATTGCTTCTCACATGGACAATTATATGTTGCGTGTTCTAGAGTCGGCAAACCAGACAATCTATATATCTTCACAGACAATGGAACAACAAAAAATATTGTATAACCACAAGCATTGTGAAATTAAACATATTAGAAACGTCTGCTTTCTCTTTTCTTTCTTTTCCATTTAACCAGACTGAGCCACAGCAACGCGTGGCTGGGTACAGCTAGTTTATAATAAATAAATTATTGTTCTGTACCTATTTGTAAAATTGTTATAATCTCAATAATAAATATTCTTCAGAAGCTCACCAGTACATTTTGGGGAGCATCAGCCGCAAGACTCCACGCATCAGTGCTAGGTCTGGTCTACTCAATGGCTGAATACTGTGCATCAACATGGCTGAATATCGACCATACACCAAAGGTTGACACTGAACTAAATTCCACCATGCGTTTTATTACAAGTACTATTAAGACCCTCTCAACACAGAGACTAAAAGTCCTATCGAACATTGGGCCCCCAGACCTCTGTAGATCCAGATTCCTGATGAAAGAGTATGCAAACATTGGGGCAAATCCTGCCTTTCCAAATAACGAAAATACAACGGCAGCCCAACGTCACAGGCTAAGGTCCAGGAATCCAGCAATAAATAATGCAACGCAATTGAAGACATCAAACTTTGATATGGATAAAGAATGTCAAACTGCATGGAATGAACACATGCCTACTAAAGTCCAACAAGACCGTACAGTCACACTTCCAGAATTTCTTTTCCCAATACCAATATGTATTAAGCTAAAGAAAGTAAGAACTGAGCATGGAAGTTGTGCTGACTCACTCCACTGGTGGAAGACGACAAATAGCCCTGACTGCTATTGTGGGGCAGAAGGCAAACGATATCTCTCATTGTGAGATATTGCCCACTTAGATCCTTCCCTGACAAAGTAACTGACTTTCAAAACATAACATCAGATGCCGTCTTCTCGCTGAAACACCTCTATGTCCAACTATGATTATTACTTTTAAATAATGTATACCTTGACGTTCAACCCTGATTGTATTGTAATATCCATATCCATAAAACAATAAGCAATATAAATCCATATGCTAAATAAAATAAATACCCATAGCCATCTATTTTATCAAAAAGGACGGTTTAATGTGTGTTTGTCATCCATAATTATATGTTTCCCTCCTTAATAACTTTATCTATGTCGAAAAAAGTAAAATTGGGATAAAGGTATTTATAATCGACGTATAAACTAATGAGGATATAATCCCTTATAATTCTGAATCTGACCTTAACTCTCGTAGCTACCTATTTCATAAAGAATGCCATTCTAATGGATTCTTACAGACCAAATTTCCCTTTTTAGTAACTTTGTCTTTCTAAATAAAATAAAAAGGTGGTATTTTTCTAATAGACTTATATAGGGATTTCATCCTTTATAGTTCCGAATTTGGAATTAAACACTCGTATCCACGTAGTTCATCAAAATACAATTTTAATGGGTTTTTATATACTATAAATATATCCCTTTTTGAGAGCTCCGTCTATGTTTAAAAAAATAAAAACCAAGGAAAAGTAGTTATTTAATAGTACCTTTATCAATATTTAATCATTTATAATTCCAAATTTAACACTCATATCCACAGGTCCTTTTCATAGTTGTTTGGATAATGATTAGTAGTTATTTTGTTATATTTGATTATTTTAATATTAAGCTTACTTTTTTTACCTAACTATATATTCCTTTTATTAATTCATTATTATTTTATGCAAATTTCACATTTTTCTGTCTACCGCTTTTTTCATTAATTTATTTTTGTAAAGTTGATACATTTTGTTCCTGTATGTTTTTGCACGAGCTTTACTTTAGTTCGCTGAGTGGTGGGCACATTGATCTCTATAATATAACTGGATGGACATACACAAGCACATTCCAAGGACAAAAGCGTGACGCTCAAGTGTATCGTCTGCTACACTGACGGGGGGGAAAGATTTAACGGTTTCTTTAAATGTTCTTATGCAAAAACATGTCTCTGATGAATAAAAGTGTTATTGTTTGAAAATAGTGAAGTATTATGCTACACTTTCCTGAAGAAACATTTACATTAAAGGATATACAATCCAGTTTTACAGGTAATACTGTACAAATACGAATAAAACCTTAGATATTTCAATTTTTATGTAGTTATCATCAATGTTGTTTACAGTCTGCCACGACAACACTTATATTTAAAGTTGGTTATTAGCTTGTATATTGGTTTCATAAACAATATTATATTGAAAGTTCGGTAAATATAATGAACAAGGTATCTTAAACTTGATTACATATGTTTGAATGACAAACTTTGAATAGTTGCCATGCATTCAAACTATCACTTAGGTTATAGGCTTGTGGAAAGTATTATCATACCTTTCAGAAACAATATTATGTTAAAATTTCGATAACTTTAATGAAACAAGTTAGCTAAAAACTGTATTACATTTGTTTGAATGACACACTTTGTGTAGAAGTCTTACGTTCAAATGATAATTTAGGTTATTGGCTTGTAGGAAGTACAGTATCTATTAAACCCTGATTTTAGTAATAATTCCAATCTGTAAGGCTTTATTTCGTACCAGAATACTATCATATTTATAATATTTTGGTAGGATGAACGGCAATTTAGAACAGAAGTAGAAATTTCCTTTAGGAAGGTCTTTTATCCTAACTAAATACAACTATAGGGTAGGATTCTGGTACGAGATAAAGCCTTAAAAGTAAGCTTCCTTCAAAAATCATCGTACGTATTAGGCTACATCAACTTATTTAAAGAAAAAACTAACCAGTTTTGAACTTTTATAAGCTCTTCAAAGCTTTAACTAGCATATTTATTTAATTTAACCATTCACACATTGATGTATCTCATATATTCAATCAAATTAATGAACGATGTCAAAATGCCACATTGCCTTGTATGGGTGAAAGAGAGAAAGAGATACCCGAAAGTTTCTTTCTCTCTTACCCAATGGTATGCAGACGACAGCTCGAAAATTTCAGCCACAGATGTCCATCCAGTTATAGTATAGAGATCAATGGGTGGGCACATTGATCTCTTTGATATATTAACTAGATGGACATAATATGTGGCTGAAATTTTCGAGCTATCGCCGTCTGCATAGCATTGTGTAAGAGAGAAGGAAACTTTTAGGTATCTCTTTCTTTCATACACATACACAAGGCAATGTGGCATTTTGACATCGTTCGCTAATTTGATTGAATATATATGAGATACATCAATGAGTGATTAGTTAAATTAAATAAATATGTTAATAAAAGGTTTGAAGAGCATGACAAAGTTCGAAACTCACAAGTTTTTTCTTTAAATAAGTTCAAACAAATCTAATCAAATCTTAAGATGTACTTTATTTAATCATATTTATCAAACTTTCAATATAATATGGTTTCTAAAACCAATATACAAGCTATTAGCCAACCTCAAATGCATTGTAGGCTTGGCAGAATCCAAACAACATGGATGATGGGTACATATTTAAATATGTTAATGATTGTATTCGTATTTTTACAATATAAGCTTTGAAAATTAATTGTGCATCCTTTAATATAAATGTTTCTTCACCCAAGTGTGGCAAAATACTTCACTATTTTCAATCAATAAAAATTTTATTCATCAGACATATTTTTGCACAATAACATTGAAATAAACTGTTAAAAAAAGCAGACGATAAACTTGAGCGTCACGCTTTGGTCCTTTGCAAGGGGTGTGTTTATGTCCATCCTGTATACAGGGCTGTCTTAAGGCAGTTGGTGGCCATGGACCCTAACTTTTTTGAGGCCTCTCTTCCCTTCCCCATTTGTATAGAACAACTTCTTTAGAACTTTTTTGCATTGATTAAAAATAGTAAAACTGTTACAATAGCTATTTAGAGGATGGAGGCTATAAATAGCTACTTGGGGATAGTGTGCATCTTATTACTGTGAAAACTATAATAATATTTGCTAAGAATATAATATAAAAATATTTTTTTAATACACACAACAAGCATGGAGTGAATTTATTGTTAATAGTTTGACGCCTTAGCTCATTCGGTAGCACGTCTGCCTACGAAGCTAAGAGTTCCGAGTTCAATTCCCGGAATGGCCGAAAATTGTATCATTTGTAAATTAATGTGGGTTTAAACTTTCACATTGATAAATTAACGTTTAGGGCTGGATGTTGTGTCTGTCCTAGATTTAAGATGAACGTAATTGGTACTTAGGCGTATAATCTGAACATTTAGTAAGACACGGTGCTAAAAAATAATAATATAAATTTTTATATTATTTCTAGATTATATAATATAGAAAATTAATGGTATGCTCATCTAAATCTCAGGATATAAGCTCAGCCAGAACAACATATTTTAGGAAGAACATTTTGTTTTCACGCAAAAGGTTAGGTTTTGTTAGGTTGGAATAATTTATAAAAATAAATATATAATATTATGAATACTAAAATATTTTTGGTGTCATGTTAGGACATTTACATTTCCTAAATATTTATGTTTTTTTGCCACTTTGGTAAGTATATTTTTACTTTTCTACCGCATAAAACCTAGAACCGTATTAATATTTTTGTATTTGTTTCACTGCATTTTTGTTTGTTTTTGTGTGTATTAAAAATAATAAAATGGTGTTTAGTAAAGTATGACAAAGACATAAAATATTTTCCCAGTAGTAAAATGCGCCCATTCCCAAAAATTTAAAATTCTGTGTGAATAAAATTATCAAGAATATTCACAAATTTTTAGGAGTGTGTCAACTCATCAAAGATTTTTTTCCCCCTTGCCTACATAGAAGCGAAATCCTTTATTAATTCAGAAAAGTCATATTGGTTCAATAACTCAAATTCCATGTTCATTAAAGATAAAAAAACAATCCAACCTCTTCTGAAGCATCGGAGTTTGTAATTCATTGAGAATTATTTTCAATATTGAAAACGAACGCTCTCCAGTACAATTTGTTACAATCATTGATAAAAAATATATGGAAACATATTTCTAAATTAGGAAATGTCCACTACACTTGGTCTTGAGTCATTATTGAGAACATAGCCGTAATTGATTTTTTAGGTTCATTTTTAAAATAGTGTTTTAGTTGATGGCATTCCAAGTATAGTTAATTACCATCAATAACTTTTTGTAAATGGAAGCTATATTGCTGCACTTTGCTTTGATGATATCATCACTCAAACATTCCATGTTCGTAAAGAAATCGAATATGGAGTACAGATTCTGGTAACATTCACTTCTTCGATTCAATTCACTCACGAGTGTGTCAATTATTGCAAAGTATACATTCACTCGAAAATTATCTTCTACCTGAAGCCTGACTTCTTATTCTTCTGAGAAGTCAAAATATTTCATACGTGAACTTCATTTAACTTGACCGCTTCCTCACTTTAAATAACCAGTAATTGTTAGCGCTTCTCTGTACTCATCGTATTTGTCTCTTAGCTCTTCTACAAATAATTTCAAGGTTTTTAACAGTTTACAGCAACAGATAGATCTATATATCTTTCTTAAAATATTTTACTTATCTGTTAAATCTTTCTAAAATATCATTCCAAAAAAGTGTCAAAACCATTTTCTAGAGTATCCATTTTGTTTTCAAGCGAGCTTGCTTTTAGACTGAAGGCATTGTAGAGCTTTTTTGATTTCCTTCTTCCATCGTAAATAGCTTTAACAGCGTCTGCATGGGCTGACCAACGTGTATGAGCTAATCTTTTCACGGTTACACTATTTAGATTTAAAATTAGCACATGCCATCGATGAATGATGCAGAAAAGAACGTATAAAGCTATTGTATAAAACAAAAGTAAGATACAGCAGCAGTACAACTTGAAGCAGCATGATTTCCGACTAAGAGTGTCCGGCACAAGGAATGAATGAAGCTGTATTGTTTATTTCCAAAATCCTAGCTTCAAGACCAGAATATCTTCCAGACATATTTTGAGCATTATCGTATGACTGGCCTCAACAATATTCCATTTGTATTCCATAGTAAAAAAACCTGATTCATAATATATTCGGCAGTATGGCTACTAATGTAAATTAATTGTAAGAATCTCTCAACAGGAGTATGTGTATCACTTTTTACATAACGTTTAACGAAAGTCAATTGATCTACGTGGCATAGATCTGGCGTAGAATCTAAGCTAATTGAATAATATTAGCATTCAAAACTTCTTCTTTAATTTTCTTAAGAACCCATCAAAGCAATAAATTATTCGCATATAGTTGTCGATAGATAATGTGGTTTTCCTTTACCTTTATTGCCATACTTTTGAAAAAGTTGTTTCAAAAACGGATCATGTGTACTCAATAACTCTAGGATAGCCTACCTAAATGATGTACATTTAGCTAAGAACCAATTGTTTCATTTTCTCCGCGAAACGCTAGGCCACGATATGCTAAAAAATTTACAACAGAAACTATTCTTCGAAGTACTTCAGCCCAATATATTTGTTCATTTTGAATTAATGGTGTCACTAAATCGGTATCAATGCGTGCTAGATTTTTCTGTCGGCTGATGTACGAAGTTACATGTTTCCGGTGCCCGCTTCCATTTTCATGCTCAGACAGCTGGTGGATCAAATGTTTTCAGTCATCAACCCTTTGGAATAAAAAAAAATATTTTCAAAGTCAGTAAATAGTGTACACAAAAGCAGTATACTTTACCACTTGATGGAGAATAAATTAACCACTCGTGATTGACGGTGTCACCATTGAGCATTTTCCGAAAAAAAGATTCCTTGCTCAGTGACTTTTTTTTTTATTTTGTTTTTCTCTGTGTAGGAACGCGTGGAGTTTCTAAAGCTTGAATCTTTGTTTTGACAAGTTAAGGGACCTTTAAGCACCCAATATTCTCGTGCCTGATCATTTAATGGCCCCTAATGACCCAGATCATTGGAAAAATTATTATTTGGCTCCTCGAAGACTGGTATTTCAGTTTTTATACTATTAAAACTTGATCGTTGGAGGGAAGTGATGAATCTAAAAGTACTTCAAATTCGGTAGTTTTTGCCTTTGCTTCATCATTAGATTTGTTAGCTTCCATATAAGTGTGTATTTCTTCACTCTGATTATCTTATATATCTTCAGCAGCAACAGTAGCATTAATAATATTTACACTTTCACATGCGCTCATACCACTTTCTTATTTCGCACAGTAATTAGCCAATTTTGGTAACAAAGCAGATTGTTTCTGAAACGCCTTAGCCCTTTCCTTTTACTAACCCCACTATAAAAACTACGCTTCAGTATTAAATTATATTTACCAAAGAGAAAAATTGAAAGTTTGATTGATTATTATAGACTATAGTACTAATCACAGTCACACTGTAATATCGACGAGAACATTAATAATTTAATTACATTTATAGTTAAAACAGAACAAATTATTTGTAATGTAGCTAAGATTTTCAAAACTGGCACACGCTCTCCCGCACTGATATCATGTTATTACTGACTACTTTACTAAATGACTATTCATTTTGTTAGCCCCACCGCCCTAGATATCCTGAAGCAATGTAATTATGTGTATAAACACCCAAGTCACCAGGTCTAAAAGAAAAACAAAAGTAAAAAAGGTTGACTGCAACTTGGTGGTCTTATCTCTTATTCCATTCTTCCGGCTGCTGGAGGTCTTATCTCTCAATACACCTTTCTGCTGCGACATTGCAGTATTCGAGGTGTTGATGGCCCCCTTTCATATTATTAATTTTCCGTCCAAAGCAATCTTTTACCTCAGAATAGCTCTAATTATATTGTTCCATTGCCTCCCGATCTATCTCTGAACCTAAAATGTTTTATTTTCTAGTGTCCAATAGGATAGTTCATAAATATTTTTTTGTTTTTGAGTTTCTGTTTAAACTTTCCTCTCTTTTAAGAGGCTTTCTATAGATTGAGGCCCTGGGCCAGGGCCCCTTAGGCCCCCCCTTAAGACGGCCCTGGCAGTATAGTATAGAGATCATTGGCTGAGAATTGATCACTATAAGATAACTAGATGGACATCTGAGGCTAAAATTTTTGAGCAGTTATCTCGACACCATTGTGTAAGAGAGATAGAAACTTTAAGGTAACTCTTTCTCTCCTACATACATTCAAGGCAATGGTATTTTGACATCGTTTGCTAGTTTGAATGAATATAATATATATTATATTCATTCAGATTAGCGAACGATGTCAAAATGCCACGTTACCTTGAATGTATGTAGGAGAGAAAAATACCTTAAAGTTTCCATCTCTCTTGCACAATGGTGTGGAGATGACAGCTAAATTTATATTATGAGATACATCAATGTATGTAATAGTTAAATGAAATAAATGTGTTAGTAAAAGGTTTGAACAGCATAACTGATCTCATAACTCGTGACTTGTTTATTTAAATAAGTTGATGATGAAGGCTACAATATTCCATACATATTTTCGCACTAGAACACTGAAAGAAACCGTTAAATCTGCCCCTCGCAATCGAGCAGACAACAAACTTGAGCACTACGCTTTGGTCCTTTGCAACGGATGTGTTTATGCCCATTCATTATAGTATAGAGATCACTGCTCTGAATAGACGTGTGTCTCCACTGCGGCTCACAACTATCTTCACAACAGTTAATGTAGACTCCATAAAAACATTATAATAACCCATATTTTTCGGAATGAACTCAATATTAGCTTGTAAAGTGCAGAACAACAAAATGTGTTAAGATAGCTCATCATCTCATCTCCCGCTACACCCAAATAGATCTACTGGGAAACAACGCTTCCAAATGATCACCACACCCAGGTAGGAACGTACTACCCACTTGTTTTCATTTGATAATATTCCTTAATAATTATCTTAATTTTAAAATCTAGGGGCGGCTCGTGAGGGAGGGTTCGGGGGCACCACCCTCCCTGCAAAATAAAATAAAAGAAGAAGCAAAACATATTTTGAAATTCATACCAATTATTTCATATTTTTTCATTACATAATTAAAAATTAAATAAATAAATTTGTTACTGCATTATTTTCTATTTTATTGAGGAAATTAGTAAAATCGTAATCGCATTAACGCGTGACAGAAAGCACATCCATTTTAACATGTAGCTGGCTGTCCCAACGCCCCAAGTTTTGCATGCGTAACAGGGTGGTTGCCATGATAGCCTTACGTCAATGTCCTTATCTCAGCACTCGTCAACACCTTATTTGTACTGAGTTCAAGTGAGACCCTGTAATACACACTGCAGTCATTCGTTTATTTGTAAAGTATAAAGTGTGACGCTACCGGTTTTCATTTGAGTTTTCGAATACTTGATTGAAAATGAAAGTTTCCGATATTAAAAAACTGAACTTTGTATTTTTATCATTAGAAGAAAAGTTTGAAATTAAAAGCAATGCAAGGCCAGTGCCTGATTTAAACTTAAGTCCGGTACAAAAAAGTTCAAAGTAAGAGGAGAATTTACCCACCGTTTTGATAAAAAAAACTATTGATAAAAAGCCGTGAATATGTAGGCGTGAAGAATGTAATTCTTTATTTTGTTTTGTGTGTTTGTTATTTGGTTAAGAAACCTCATTAATGAAGATAGTTCAAATGCTTTAGCCATGTTGTCTATAGAAGAGTCAATGATTCGCTAGATACAAAACTTTAACGAGCTAGGGGGCATTCAAGTATTTCGTAAGCACCTTAGGGGGGAAGAGGGTTCGAGCTTTGCTTATTTTTGCTAAAGAGGTGGAGGGGGTACAGAACAATGTTTACGTAAACCATAGAAAGACGGGCAAAATTGAGGGAGGTTGCATCGTAAGCAGCTTGGACTTTGGGTAGATTTGGGCAGCAATGAAGATGCTGAGTGGCTAAACAAGGAATAATTGGAGAAGCCTATAATAATAATAATAATAATAATAATAATTGAAAGTGTTGAGACGTGTATTCAAGGACCTCGGTCATTGGATTAAATTGAATTTAGGGTGGTTTTTCATAAATGTAATAGCCATGAATTCACTAATAATACCTTTTTTATAACTTTAATTGAAGCTAAATTAGCATTTTAAACTTTCATGTTGTTCTAGCTTTTTTAATTTTACCTGTTCAATAAATTGACAGTTTTAATTGTCAATTATTTCGCAATATTAATTTACACCCTCATGTTAATAATCACCAGCTATGTATAAAATTGCATGAATTTTTAATATTTTTATCATCGCCTCTTTACTACCTGTTCAGGCTATAGGTAAAATTGCATGAAAAAAAAGAATGTGTATTCCTGTAAACAAATGAAAAGAAGTTGACAAATATTATGTAAGCAAAAGGAGGGTCAGGCATTTGCTTATTTTTGCTTACGAGGGGGGAGGGGTTAAAATTGGCCAAAAATTTGCTTAAGTAATACTTGAACGCCCCCCCTACTGATAGGAAAATTAATTATAAACAAAATGCCGAGGATTAGATTTTTCTTTCAAACGATAAACTTACTGATGCACTAATTCTTATAGTAACTTATATTGTATGAATAGGTAGGTAGTGTTCAAGATAGTGTTAAGAACCTATTTATATATTTGTTGTTTGCTGGTGTGTGTGCGCTTGTGTATTTCACAATGTACATTCTTCGAATTCCAACCAAGTGAGTTGTTATGCTTCTATAATTTTATAGCTTTTATTTACTTTTATTAACTTTATACTTTTCTTACTTTTTAAGTATCACTAACATTCTGCCCATAAGAAAACAAATAATATATGACTCTGCAATAACATTTCTCAAAATAGGTAGTGGTACAACTTTAAGCTCAATCAAAGTGGATAAAAACCTTATACATGGTTACTTAACTAGAGGACATAACAATCTCAGTATTGCTCATTATAATACAGTAAATTATGGACTAAACTCCATTCGTGCTAAGGGCACACGATATATCAATAAAATTCCTAATGACATTAAAACATTGGAATTATATAAGCGAAAAAAAAAGCTCAAATCATGGATAAGGGTAGCTTCCTTGGAGTCTTTAATTTAATTGTTACTTGATAATGCTTGCTCTTTAACTCTTAATGTATCTAACTACACTCATAATCTTACAATGGATAGGCACTGCACATATTTCGAGCTAATTGCTATTTGTTCACAGCTGTCTTTCGTTCTATAAACTAATGTATAATTTATAAACTTTTATTTAGGCTTATTAGACTTTGGATAATTTGAATATTATCCAGATGCAACAACCAATAAGGTTAAATTATGAATGTCCTCATCAACAGTATGGTTGTCATGAATCAATCCTTGAATTTATCTTTCACCTGCATCCCCCCCCCCCGCACCACCACCCAACTTATTTTCTATTATATGTATGTATTTTGTACTTGTCTTTTTTTATGGTTAACTGAACCTGTTTCTTTGTAACTTTAATGTAACGAGCTAACTGCTCATTTTAAAGACAAATAAAACAAACAAACAAGTGTAGTTTGTAAGTTTAATACAGGATGGTAAAGGTAAGCACACATACACATTTTGACAATTTTTAAGGTTTACTCACGAGCCGCCACTGTCTTTACCGCTCAGCTACCTATCAAATACAATACATAATATATTCTTTTATAGCTCATTTTATAAGTATATATATGTTATATTTTTAAATACTTTTTACGTTCTATTGATGTCTTATAGAAAATAAAACCATATGGTACTACTTATTTTTCATAGGTTGGTTTTCAGTTTGTATCCTAATCGAGCTTATCTTCCGTTATACTTATACTTAAAAACGTCGAAACGCACCCCGCACTCTTTCAAAAATGCAGTGATAGCGTTTTTATGACAAAAAATCCTAAAACTGCTGTAAGTTATTACTTATTCATATTATAAAGTTTGATTTTGTCGACCAAATTATGGTTATACATAGGCATCATAGTACAGGTGCAATATGAGCATAATAAACAAACCTGTCACATTATGACATTAGCCTTTTAACAAAGACTGAATGTAGAGTGCTTTTATCAGAAATTTTATAACTACAACACACATATGCATAATTATTACAAAGTACCTGTTCAGCTCACAACTTTTTACTTATGTTCATACAATGTTTTCCTTCAGATTATTTGTTTTGTATAGATTTACTTGATTGGAAACTGCATAACTTTTTGTTTATTTTAAGAAATATAGTGATATATTCTTGATTGTTTTCTTTAGCTCTTCACACATGGTATTTTTGTTACCATAGATTATCACTACTTTGACCAAGACGTCCAACCTTTATTGGCACCCTCTCCATCCATCCATCAAACAAAACCGAGGTTGTATACTTAGAAATATTTTAATTGTTATGGCATTTTATTCACTTTACTATGCACACAAGAGTACATAGAATCGAATAGCACAAAGGTTTATAAATTTTTAACACTTTTAATAAACAATAACATCCAAACAAAACTCGGTGACAACTGATTGCCCAAATCACTTTCAAATTGTAAATGATATGCAACTTTACTGTGATGCTTTCTTCTACAACTGTGACCCTACACCCAAAAATGGAAATACTAAAGTAATTGTATGATGTGTCCCGGCCACATTTAACTAGGGGCTTATTACATTAAATAGTATTTTAATGAGTTACTTAAAAGTAGCTGCATTTTACTTTCACTACGGATTTAATTTTGGGACATTTTCTAACTTTGAATGATTTTACAATACAATAAGACTCATGCACAAGTAGATCAATGCATAGTAGTTAATGTAGGTAGGTATAATATAAAATATAAATGTATAATAGAAAATGAAATGTGTTCTAATACACTACCTGCTGTTAAAGAAGATGTTTGAAATGGCCTCCCTTGGCCTCAAAACCCCTCAAAGCTCGAGTCATCATGCTTTGGTAAACTTTCTGCAACACCATCGATGCCTGTGATAGCATTACGAATGTTTTTCTACAATTCCCGAAGAGTGCAAGTTCGTCCCATAAACTTTCCCCAAAGGATGTGGTCATGTCTGGGGAATGTGGAGGTGACCAACCTTTGTTAACAGTCCATCCATCTGGGAATGCTTCCTGAATTCAGATAAGCACTACTCTGTATAGGCCCTACTTTAGGGTTATGGCATGTGTCCCCATATTGTTGAAATTTGCACCACTCCCACTCTTCAGGGTTGGTTGTGCATAAAAGCATTCACACACACATCTGTGTTGACAGTCGTCTCAAAGAAGATGGGCCCTATGATCCGCCATGCGGACACGGCACACCACACTCCGGCTTTTGCGGCATGGAGCGGTTCTTCATAGAGTATGTGGTGATTTTCAGTTGCCCACTACTTTGAGCTCTGAGAGTTGTGTCTAGTTAAATGGAACCAGGCTTCATATGACATAAAATATTGAGTTGAATCGAGTGTCAGCGACGCTGTTAAACAGCCACATACAGTAGGCATATTCTACATATTTCACTTTATCTGTCTCTCTTAATTCTTGTATGCATGTTACACTATTTGCTTCAACTTTAGTGTGCAATTCACATACACTTGTTATCTTGACTTACACTGACTTGCTGGGCTAATTTTCAGGTACTTTTCTTGGGGCTTTGTTTAATTTTTGCAGCGTGGAATGGCAGGCTACTTTTATGTGACTCAATCTGTATAATTATAAATTTAATTTTTTAACCTATGAAAGGCTTAGGTTAAGCTGGGTTGGGAAAGTGTCATAATAATAAAAACCCAATATTTAAACTAGTTGTCATTTTACAGCAATTACATCATTGAATAATGTGTAAGCCTAATACCTCGTCACTTAGGTTAGTGGCTCTTTTTCTTATTTAATTTTAATTTGACCCACTCTGGTGGCCACATGGTCTAAGGAACTACTCTCACAAAAGACTAGACTGCATACAGGTTGGGGTTCGATCCCGGTTGGATGCACTGAGGGTGGGTTTTTTACTCTCCCTCCAAGCATATGTGGGTGCACATCCTCTAAATTAAACCTTCCTAATCCGTAACACATTAGTGTAATTAGTTCAAGGCATATAACCCAAACTGGTAGTAAGACACTGTGCTAAAAAAAATTAAAATTTTGGCTGTTTGTTTATTAAAGCCTATACATATTTTTATGTTTGGAAAACTGTATGCCTAATTTTAATATTTTAGCAATTTTAAGAAAGAAAATACAGAGAATGGAACAGATTGAGAGTATTATCCCCTCCAGTTTTCTAGGCCTTAACTATTAACATATTTTTACGTTCTCCTATAAAGAAAAGATATTGTAAACATGAAGATTTTTGACTTTGAAATTATGATAAATATTTATTTTTTGTGACTCTGAACCCAAGAAGCTGTATTCTACAATTTTGTATGTCCCTATATTTGTCTCTGAGCCTGGATCAGAAATGCTTTAATGCTCTGTGTTCAAACTTGATATTGTAAAGTATTAATGCTATTCTTTAACGCTTTTGTTCAAACTTGATATTGGAAAGCATTGCTGCTCAAATTAAATTGTGATGTATTAGATTAGCCTATTACAATTATTTACCTCGATATGTTTTCTTTTTTACCTAAATTATTTTTTTAAATTGTTTGAATAAGTTAATTTTGTTTTAAATTTTTATATAAAGAATGTTAATTATGATTTATAAGATGATATTGTTTCTTTTTTCTGAGAAATACTCAAGGGTAGTTTACTGAAAACAGATTTTTGAGCATTTTGTTTTATGCTCTAATACACCAAATGAGAAAGTTAAGTACGATTGTGTTGTACTTTTATTTTTTCTTCTTTTACACTTGGTCAAATATGCATCTATCCAATGGTGTACTATACTGTGGTGCAGGTGTTGCGGCCACATAAGGGTCCAGTGCTCTGGGGACCCATTAAAGGAAAATAAAATAATTTGTATCACCTTTTTTTAATATACCTAGCCTATGTATTCGTTATTCAAGTAATATTTTAAAATTCATATATGTCGATAAAAGTTACTTTTAATTAATGTTATGAACATGTAGAACCAATTTTCATCCATACAAAATTACAAACTTTGTGTATGATAGTGAGGTTGTTACCATTAGGCTTTGTCCATTTATATAGCTCAGGAATTAAATGCCTCGTATATCGGCTTTTGCACCATCATTGAACGTTGACTCTCTCTGATATATATATTTGGTGCTTTTGACACTGACAGTCTTTTATACTCATTGAACATGTACTCCTCATTGCATGCCCTGAAATATAATTTTAAAAATGTGATGAAGACATTGCCTCAAATAATTCCATTGACCAAACACAAGAGGGCATTTTAAGTGAAAAAGCATTTAGTTAAAAATGTCAATGGAATGAAACTGTATTACTTCTCAAAATTCTCTAAAATATTTTGCAGTCAGTGAATGCTGTTTCAAAATTATTACAATCATATAATATTGATTTGTCGATAGCTACTATATTTATAAAATATTATTTGGAAATTCTTCTGGTATCAAGAAACAAGCTTAGGGCCAGTTTCATAGTCAGATTTAGTACGCCTCAAGTGCGGCGCTATACTAAACACATGACGTCACCTACCTGAAATTGAATGGAATGGGCCAGTTTCATATGCGAAACTGGCCCATTCCATTCAATTTCAGGTAGGTGTCGTCCTGTATTTAGTATCGACTCGCACTTTAGGCGTACTAAATCTGACTATGAAACTGGCCCTTAGTCTCTTTAATGAACATGCAGATTAGGAGGAATAGTACCAAAATTTAAAGATATAAGTAAAAGTCAAAACTATTAGATGATAAGCTTTGTGAAGCTATGAGCACAATGAATGCTGAAATTGTTTTGAAACTGAAGTATTCTCTTACTTTCAACAGAGCTGTAATATTACTCCAACAATGTTTTGAAATTTTATATCTTAACGTTGACACCCTTACTGCACTAAGCCTACATCTTTTCAAAGAACAATTGATGTAATAAACAAAGTTGCAGAAGGTATGTATAATGGTTGTCAATTTCTTATTTAGCGTATTTCTTTAGTGCTCAACTATCATTTAGGGCTAGTTTGAAACCGTGTGGTCTTGGGGGGAAAGTACTTGCCTCAGGACCTGATGTTCATGGGTTCAAACCCAGCCGGGGTGGATGGATTTTTCTTGAGCAATAAAAATCCATAGCACAACTTCCTTCAGAGGGGAAGTAAAGCTGTCTGTTCTATCATTGTGGCATGTAAAAGAACCCTTGAAGGTATGTGAAAATACCTTTCCTGGCAAAACTGGTAGTTCCTTTTGCTCTTGCTCATAGAAATTCTTGTCTACTGATTAAATCAGTCGTTTCAGAAAGTGCACGTTAAATACCTCTATTGAATAAATAAAAAAAACTCTGCCAATAAGTGTGATAACGTTGGAACGGTCATTCTCAAAATAAAAAATAATAAAGAACTTTTGGCGAAATCCCAATAGCAGAAGAAATATTGCTGGGACTTGCCATTTAATTCTGAAAACCATTGAGCACATAAATTAAATATTAACCATCTTGTAAGAAATATCAATTACACCAAAAAAAAAAAAAAAAGGAGAATTAAATACTGACAGGACAATGACTTTTGAATATATATTATAAAATAATATATTCACTCATGTTTCCATGCCATCCAATCTGCACCATTGTCGTAGTTCAAAAAAGGACAAATTGATAAAGCATAAACCAGAGAACACAACTATATTTCCAGGAAGTAATTGGCAAATTCAATTGGAATGAAGCTAAATCCAACAAGCTTGACGTTGATAGATAAATATGATGTATTTATTATAAAGCAAAAGCAGTAACAAAAGGGTAACATGATAAATGTATACAGTGGAGCGTCGTTAATTCGGATCGATCGGGACCGGGACCCATCCGGATTACTGAATTGTCCGATCTTCAAATGTTCTTTCAATAACTGTATACATACGTAATGTATTGACTAGAGGATACATGACGCTCGGGAGTCTACTGTATTGCAAGATAGAGGCTGAAGGCTTCGAAAAATAAAGTATACAAAATACTTTAATAAAGTATATTGAATAAAAACATGTACATTATGTAATTTAGATTAGTAACTCTACAATACTTTTTAGAAAACAAACAAGAATCTACAGTAATTAATGGAAATTTACTGGGTAAAAAAGTCCTTAATTGTTTTTTGTACAAGACTTGACAGTATGTTTCTTTGCAGCCATGTCTCTCAGTCTTTTAAGAAGTACGAGTTGTGTCGCCGTCCCCTCAGGTTGCCTCTCTAACCAGTTCATAGCTGTCTGGAATGCTTCATAGGCGTCTGAGTGTGAAAGGACCGGCAGCTTCTTCAGCATCCATTTCTTCATTGTCGTCACTCTCTCTTACATTGCTTTCATTATTATTGTCCTCAATTACCTGATGAACTATTTCGTCATCATTCAAATGCTAATAACCAGGGTCATTGACTGTCTTTCTTTGCTTTAATGTCACTAATGGTTGAAGTTCCCACACCATATATTTTAGCGAGAGATGCACCACTTTCCCCTTTAGACAGTCTTCGTAGAATCTCTAACTTATCCTCTATAGATAAAAATTTATGTTTCCTTTTATTTGATAATGATGACATGATTAACAAAGTAAAAATATGTACCGTTTTAACTCGCACACTAAAACGTCACAAGGCTATACGACGAAGGTTTCACCACTGCTGTAAAGTTTGTAAATGATAGCACAGAACTGAGCCGAACACGTGACCAAGGATTGAACTCTCAAAGACACCTTCCATTACCTCCCCTACCTGCTCTCACCGCCGATCCGATTTGCGACGCTCCGGATTTTTGACGTCCGGATTTCCGACGCTCTACTGTACATATAAATAAATATATAAAAGTTTGAAAACAACTCGAAAAGTAAAGTAACATTATTAACTCTAGTAGTCAACAATAGTGGCCAATTCATTACTTTAGTAAAATGGAAAAGACAATAACTAAGACCTATCGATCAATATTATTTAAATATTCCTAATGTCCAATTCTGATGGACTTCTATTAACATTAATATTCTCATTATTCCAAGTCAGAAGGACTTCCTGCAATCATAAACATGTGTTTACGGAAACTAAAAAGAAAGATTTAAAAACAACTAATATTGTTATTCAACATTAACTTTCTTAGCTATAAGAACTTCAACTAATATAATTCACGTTTCAATTAGTGAATAGAACCTTGAATCAGTTAAGGCAAATTTCCTAAGTTTTAGGAACTTTAAATTTTTTAAGTTATAAGTCATAATCACTTTAATAAATCTTAACAATTTGGCCCTTTTTCTTCTAAAGGGACTTTAAACACACTAATATAAAATATCACTAGTCGTAAAAACTGAACATTATTTTTATGTCACATTTCATTAGTAAAAAGGACAATGAAATTACTTAAGACAATTTAAGTCAAAATATACATTTCATAAGGACTTTCAATCAAAATTTATAAGTCGCAAGTACTTTAAATGGTTTAAGCCAAAATATATATATGTTATAAGGACTTTCAATCAAAATTTACAAGTCACAAGGACTTTGAATGATTTAAGCCTAATCATAAGGACATTATTTTACACTAAATATATATCCATAGCTTATGGAAAATCCATTGTTCAAAAAATGTTCTTCACTGTTTAAACTCCCTGTAGCATCATCCCTAAACTTTATTTTAATTTTTTGATTCTGATCCCCAAACCCTTCTTCCCCTCTGACAAGACGTGTATTAATCACAACTTGTGAATGTGTGGAATACCATGCTTCCATCGTGGTTCGGATTCCACGTTAAACTGTAGGTCTTCCATTTCATCTCACAATCACCCTACCATTACACATTAGCATAAGTGTATCTAACTCAAACGGGTAGTAAGACACAGTGATGATGATGATGATAATAATAATAATAATAATAATGATGATGATGATGATGATGATAATTAAATACCGTTTTGATTCACCATGAATATATTTGTGTACCTAATGAGTAATGAGCTTATAGTTTTTAAAATAAATTATTTAGTAATATTTTAGGAATAAACACTACATAATTTACTTAATAATGTTTTCTTATTTGTATCAATGCTTGGACATTGCTTTGTAGGTCTATTTATATAGTATTATTTTCGTGCAGTAAAATGGAGTAATGGTCTATGTTTATAGAAAGTCCATACTGAAACTGCCTGATGTAACTCACAAAATTCCTCCATTAGTTATTAATTTTATGAACTATCCACAATCAAAAATGGAATATCAAAACCAAAAGAGTGTTTGAGCCAATTCAGTGTTTTTCCTTAAACAAGAGTTAATCTTGTACCAAACATTTACTAAGTCAAATTTGGTAAAACTGAAGTACTTAATAACATGTGTTCAGAATAATATTTTGGAATTCGAAGATTGTACAGTACAAACAAAGCATGTGCTAATTGAAATGCCTCCTTCACACATTCACCCGAATGTCTCTCTCTGAATGTTTGGCCGAATGCTGTTGTCAGAATGAAGACAAATGCTATCTGCCCACACATTTGGCTTATTTGAGTTAAGTTCATTTTCATAGAGGTTTGTGCTCACTTGGGTCCCTTGATTAAGGCCAAAAAACTGACTTAGTGGCGAGGAGTGCTTGGCACTTGCCAAGAGTTGATGAGTGTCTCCAAGCAAAGACAAATGCACCGTCTACACATTATCCCTCAAGCTCACTTGAGTTTGCTCACAAAATCTGTGGTGGAGGCATAAAAATCAACTAATTTAATTTTTTTTTTTTCAAGTTCTAAAAGATATAAATAAATGCATTTTAAATGGGTAAGCTGGACTATGCACATGTTCTATTTGTTTAATCTTACTGAGCATAGAAGCAAAGTATTTTAAATTAAATTATATTATTTAAATGGTTGCTAGTTGATCTGTGATTTGATTAAAGTTTGAACCATTGATAAACCCATCCTAGAATATTGAGGGATAGCTGGACTAGTGAATGGTTCAAATTATTTCAACTGACACAATTTTTTATTTGTGACCTAAATTTTAATTACATTCTATAAAACTATTAGCTTGGGCCCCAACATTTTAAAATGATTCCCACATAAAAGGGTATATTTAAACTCTTTCCAACATTCACAGTATATGAGCCCTGGAAAGTTACCAATCTTGAATGAATGCTAGGTTGTTTGAGAGAGGGGTAGTAACATGTTGTATAATATAACTGTTTTATCACATAATTATTCTCTTAGACTAGGGATTCATTGTGCCTTTATTGTGAAAATGTTGTAGCTTTTGTTGACTCACTTTTAATGATATTGATGATTTAACTTAAAGATGAGTTAGCAACCTGAAAGTTTCTGCCTGAATCCTGGCAGGGTTGAGGTAGAGTGCTGTAATATTAATTTAGTCAACAAAGTCACCCTAACCCTAGACTGTGAGTCTATGCCACTATTAATAATATACCTTGAGATGTAGCGACCAATATGTAGAATCACAAAACAATATGCAGTTGTGATATATGAGGCAAAACTAAGAAAATTGCCAGCTCTTTATTTGGTTGTGAGATATGGTAAAGCTGAGACAATTGCCAGTCATTGACGGTTCATTGGTTGAGAGATATCTAAAATCTCAAACATGATAGCCTGCTGGGTGTAGAATGCAGTACACAGCACTGTGATTCGGTTGTTTGAAATCTTGCCATAGCTGATGAACTTAAAAATGTTTGGTAGTGCTTAACGACTGCTGCGGTGATGTGTGACTGTGTTCCTCAAGTATTACTTTGTCTGTTGCCAAGTCACTATAAGCCTGGGAATTTCTTGGCTACGTTTCATATCTAGTGATGAGTAAAGGGTACTTTAGGCATCTATACAACCCCACAAGGAGGGATCTGGAAACAAGAGATAGTTAAATGGAACTACATACAGGGTATGGAGAGTGTAAATGTGGATCTGAGGCACTGAATTATAGCATCTCGGAATAGATAAGGGGGCTTAGCGAGTAGGAAGAGAAAGTGTGGCCACAGTGCTAATGGAGCTCATACACACACACTCACAGTCACATTTCCTCACACACACTCTCACACTCATATTTTCTCATACAAACTCTCACATTCACAATCATACTTATTCTTACATTCTCAAAATTAGCAATTGCTCACACAATCACACTCTATTACACTTTCTCATGCTCACTCAGTGACTTACGCCATCAACTCACTCCCACCACCCTTCTCCCAACTTCTATATAAGACCCTTCTCCCAAAATCTATACACAATCATTCTCCCAACCATTATATAGTACCATTCTCCCACCCTTCAATCCCCACTCTTCTACTAAACTTTATACCCTACACTCTTCCCCAAACTCTCTAACAATCAAATTATCAGTCTCTTAGTTTCAAATACAAAATATTTACAAGATTACACTGTCTTAATTTTTTATTGTTTGTACCAAGTAATGATATAAAATCCCTATAATTCAATAGGTACAGCATTTATCGAGTAGAGCCGAATAACCAGTGTTCAAATCCCTGTTTGTGTATCATTTTTCTAACTTTACACAATCGCTTCAGCGGAAGGTCATCTGAAAATACTTTTTTTTAATAGTTTACAAATACTTTAGTGGTATTCACACACATCATTGGGCCCACCGACTGAATGTCAAGCTCCTATATTCTGGTTTGTTGGTTACGGCAATGTCCTGATTCAAATCCCGGGAGGATTAAATGATTGTTTTTCCTAAACGGATCATCAATTATCACTCTTCCTCTACACAAAATTAATTACAATCTCTCTAAACTCCACCTTCATCATCTTTACACCCTTTGAGTAATAATTACAAGTGTGGTTAGCCCAGACAGGTCGTAAGAGAAAGGGGGATGGGGTGAAGGGGAGATGGTGGTGGGGGAAGGGGTTAGCTATAAGCATAGATTTCAAAATTGGATTTTAGGTCAGGGAATATGTCTTTTAACATCTTGGGTCACTCGATTATGTAAGTTATCAACTGTATCAACAGTAAATAATAAATTAATGAAAGTACAAAAGTTGTATGATAAATAAAATGATAGAATATTAGGCAAATAATAGAGCACAAATAAAAGTAAAATCACTAACACATATTTACACACACTTCTAGTATTTTTACTTTTATTTGTGCTCTATTATTTTCCTACTATTTTTCATTTTATTTATTACAAATTGTTTTTGCTCAATGCACTTTATTTCATACATATTAAGGTACACAAGGCATTTATGAAAATACGAAGGAAGTTATGACTCGAATCCAAACCTCGATCTCCCCATCATCAGAATTCCAGTTTATTGCTAGAGTGATGCCAATCTTTCATGCATCTACAAATTGAAGGTTTGATTTTGGCTAGTGAAATCAGCCTGTCATAGACAGGCTTGGAAACTATTTATATCATAAAAGTGTAAAAAAGTGCTAAATTATGTTTATTGTGATTAACAAGATGATTTCTTTGTTTTGATGAGGAAAACACACCCAAGGGTAGTTTACTCAAAACCTATTTTTTTTAAATTTTGAAAATTATTATTGAAGCTATAATACTTACACAATATGAGAAAGTTTTTATGATTGTGGCATACCATTTATTTACTTTACTATCTTTTGCAATTATTTCAATTTCATTTTTATGTTTATTTTATTTGAATTGCTTACCTGTAGCTATGTAAGATAATGGAAGCTACTATTTGTGAAATGTTCAAGTGACACATTTAATTTCATATCACCAGCTTCAGTGGCCGCTGGGTCTAACGCGCTAATATTGCAGTAGACCAGATTGCCGTTGACGAATATATCAAGGTGAGTATCTCGGTTGGATGTGCTGAGGGCTGTTTTTGCAAAATGGCTTTCCCTCTCCCTCCACGGAATTGCTGGTACACTTCTTATGAATATAACCTTTCTAATCACTTAAACCATTTGCGTAATTTGTACATAAGCATTAAACCCAAACGGGTAATAAGACATGGTGCTAAAAAAATAGTTTCATATCAAATTATTTATGTTGACTCTTCATGTTTGCTTTACACAATATATAGTGTTATTTTCTTCACACTATTACACAAGATTTTTTTTTTCTCTTTAGAAATATACTTCTGTCCATGTAATGTGTAATCCAAATAGCTTTTCATATTAATAAGTAAATTTTCTTAGGGCTGATTGTATAATTTATACATTTTTTTTAATATCTGATTTAACTTATATATAATGTATAATATGTTTATCTAAAAATGTGTATTCTTTATAACTATCTCTAAAACTTGTCTTCACAACTAAAGCTTCTATTGGTTTAACTAATCTAAAATTCACATTAAATTAAGTTTAATAAATTTTAATTTGTAAAACAATTTGTATATTTTTATATTATTGTGCCTCATAAGTTTTACAAGAAAAATGAATACAGATAGAGCTGTAAGATCCACTTTTGGTTTTAGTTCAGGAGCACATAGATCATTAAGATCCATCATAATCTTAAGGCCAAAAATTTCAACAATTACAATACTTTCTCTAGCCCATATGAAAAATCAAAACGATTAACATTGATAATCAATACTCTAAATAAAGTTTAGATCAGTAAAATTATATTCTTTAGAAACAAAAATAGGTCTGTATTCAAGTGTATAAATTTACTATTATTAACCAAGACCAAACCACAGGCCCGCCACAAGGAGGGGAGGGGGCTATTAGTATTGTGCCCAGGATTTCCAGGTTCTTGGGCCTGAGATCCAGGTTAACAATTTTTTTTAATGTAGAATATAAAAGAAAATACAAACTCAATTGCTTATCCATACTGAGGAATAGGCAGCCCTACCGTTGCGATTTCCCACAAAGGAACTTACTGGCATTTGTCACCATTATATCTTTGATTCAGTTCAGTCTTATCCTTCATTTCAAAGTGTTTGGAAGTTTCACAGTTTCAAGTTTTGTACTGAAATTAAACTAGGCACACAGAGTCAGGCAGTAAATCAAATTCAATTGAATTTCAATATTTCATCATGTGCATAGTATTTCAGTGTTCATTTAAGTAATAATTTTTGTACACTGCTTTTCTTTTGTAAAATTGAAAACAAAGCTTATAAATATGTTCAAACTTAATTTGATTAGTAGGGCAAGTTTACAAGAAATGTTGTTATTGAAAATAGTAAAAACAAATGGGGCATTACAATCGTTTGCGCGAGAAGAGATTTTATATCCCTAAAAGGTTTTGAATTCTCTCATAATACACCCAGTTAAGAAAGAGTTTATGTTGAATATTTTCCAACCTGAGAGTGTCAGTTAAGGTGATGGAATTTTACGCAACACTGGCATATTCGAGCTTAGATCCAACCAAGGCATACTAAAGGCTTAAAATACAATTAAGTGAAGAAGGTACTCACCCATGTTGCAATTAGATGACTCAAAGGACAGCTTTACCTGAGGAATATTTTTTTCAAACCTAGCAGGCCTCTCTGCAAGAGAGGGTGTAGAAGAAGATGTTGTTAGGGTACTATCCCCAAACTCAGCTTTCACCTTTTTAGAACAGTGGTTACATTTGTAAGTAGAAGCTCCTTTTTTCATGAAAACTCATATTCTGCCTCATTAATTTTGAGGAAGTCTTGATGAACGCTTGAGCTGCAAGGTCCGTAAAAGCTAATCAAATTTTTGACGCCCAAAAAATGTGAAGGTGCATATTGCACAAATGTCCTCACTGCCCATCATATTGCAAACAAACTTACCAGGCCTAGGGATATAATAATGCTATGCCAAAATGTTATTCTTGTTGTGTTTATTGTAAATAATAATACATTTTGGTAGTTTTATTTACAAAAAAAACGTAGTGTGTGTGTGTGGTGTGTTTGTGTGTGTGTGTGGGTGTGTGTGTGTGTGTGTGTGTGTGTGTGTGTGGTGGGGTGTGTGTGTGTGGTGTGTGGTGTGTGTGTGTTGTGTGTGTGTTGTGTGGTGTGGTGTGTGTGTGCTGGTGCGTGCGTGCGGCGTGCGTGCGTGCGTGCGTGCGTGCACGGCGCACACTATAACTAAGTGACCTTAGTGGAAAAAGTTCAAAAATCTTATTAGTATAATTATCTAAAGCAATAGCAATCAATTATCAAATAAAGACTGAAAATATACATTTTACAATTACTCATTTGCTTATTAAAGATATATACATTTCTCTTAATAGTTACACATTGTAGATGTTGTATGCCATTAAATATGATTGTTTGTTCAGCCATGTCTAGACAATTGGTTCAATATGTAGTTGTGAGGAAGGATCTAGTAAAAGTGCTTGGGTGGTCCATAGGAGCTGTGATAGCTCAAGCTTGTCACGCATGCACAGCCGTTATTCACATGTTCTATCAGGAGCCTTGCACTCAAGAATACTTGCAGGACCTCGACAATATGCACAAGATAATCCTGGAGGTACGTAAGAGTTTGGGCAAACTGCCATTTTACACTTTTATGTTTTAAAATCGACATTTTGTGGTTTTATGTTGTTTTCCCTTAAATTCTCAATATTTTGATGATAAAAATGAAACGTAGATTTTTTTTAATTAAATATCTTTTATTTTGTTCCTAGTACTAAAAACTCCTAATTATCTTTATCAAAGTTAACAAAATTATAATCATGGTATATATGGAGTCCATATTTGTGCAGTAATATAGGTATGCTATAATTGTTATTAAAAATTCAATGGTCAATTAAATATTGCTCAATTTGTACATACAAAGTAGAGCTAGTGTTACAGATAATTTATACTGGAGCTGCATGCACACTCAACGTTTTGAAAAACTTTTTTTTTTTTTTTAAGAAAAATCAGAAATACAGAACAATCTTCTTAGAGTTAGTTTTTGATTAAGAATATCTATAATTTTTTGCAGATAATAACCTTTCAGAAAAACAAAAGCATTTACTTATCAGATAAGTGGAAATGAAGTTTAATACAAAATTTACTTCTCAACGAAAATGTAAAGATGATGAAGGCAATTGGTTCCTTGTCACGTTTTTTAAACATTGCAAATTCTAGCATTATTGATTAATTTTTATTATTTTGTGTTTCATTAGTACAGGGCTCATACTTGGTCCCAAACTGAAACAAAGTCCCAAAAATAGGCTTTAACATGGAGTATGAGCCCTGGTAGTATTATCGCTTTACAAATTTCATCTTGTAGTGACAACAATGTAATTATAGTTTCTTTGGTCGCTAATGTTTCTTTAAATATGTCTACATTTTTCATACATATTTCATTACAAATAATACAAATAGCTAAACTTCTCCCACAAAATATGTAATACACATTCTTAACAATCAGACATTCAAGAGATATCCTTGCATCTGCTGTTTCATCTGTTCGCAGAAAATACTAATAGTGAAATCTATGATCAACAATGCAAATTACAAACTGGAGTTTACCTTTTAACATGCATTCAAGCATGGCGGATTAAAATAGATCTTTATTCAAAAAACCGAAAACCGTGGTTTTCAGTTTTGGGTAAACCGCAATCCCAAATTCTTGCTATACAAGACATTGTCTATCATTAGATAGAAAATAGTTATACAAGACTTATTATCTGAGTGAATTATACTTTGTTGTGTCCTTGGTTCAAGTTGGCACTAAAGAACATTAAACTATCAAACTTTTTTTTAAATTACTATATCTTGTTATTTTCCAGGTTCCAGATGAATCCAGTTTGCTCAAACTACAATCTCAGTTGAAAGCAAGTGAAATCTTCCATAAACTTTGGATTGAGCAACCAGAAAATATCCTACATGTTTTGTATTGAAACCTTATCCTAAACAAGATGTACAACAATATTTCAAAGGCTTGAAACTGTTCACCTTGAAATGAAAGTTAATATTTTCTTTCACAAACTATATTTTAGGTTGTCTTGGGTCTCACAGGGTTTTATAAACTTTTGTTTAACACTTATTTAATTGAGTCGTTTGACAGCCAATGAAACATTTGATTTATAATAATAGTACTCATAAAACATAATAAATAGTTTATTCAAAACTTGTGGATTTTAAAATTATATTTGTAGTTCATATTAACTTGAGCTACTTGTGTGTTTATTATATTATGTAATCTCTAATAACACATGCTCCAAGCTCAGTCTAGTGTGTGAATATCTGATTTTTTTTTGTTTGGAAATACATTGCGATTAAAGCCAATATATTATTAAAGCCACTCTTAAATCAAATGCTGATGCGTATAATTAATAATCATCCACCTCTTTCTGCTATTAATAATCTTTGTATGTGAATTATGTTGGCTAAGGCATAGATCCATGTTTTATAAACCTTGTTGGAATGGGGAAGGGCATAGGAAACATTATGACTTTTAAGGTTGTGTGACAACAATATTATGATTAGTAAGATTGTGTGACAACCAACTCTAGCTCGGCTGTTGATACGGTATATTTTAATATGTATGAAATCAAGTCCATTAAGCAAAATATAATATGTAATAAATAGAGACATACAAAATTCGCATATGCGATAATGTGAATATTTTTTTGTTTTTGCATGAATAACATGAATTTAAATAAATACAGTTTATTTGTAATTTGGCAAATACCACATCATGCAATACAATTTTCAACGTGATAATGCTGGCGATAGCGCTATGCCATGGCTGCCATTTATACGAATAGTATTTGTTTATGGGGCTTTTAAAGATGTAAAACGGATCACACGATAGGAGTAATTTCACGGATATTTAGGCTATTTTATTTTATTTTAAGGTTAACATTAAAAATCACTATTTATACTTTTACACATTACAATACTTAAGTTTTGATAGATCGATTCTTTGTTTTCAGCCTTTAAAAGATTTCATGCTAGGTTCAAGCAAGGACATTAATTATATGGACCTTGGTACATGCGGTCATGTTTGGCAAAATTATATTTTCTTTATTTTTATTCCCTTCGGTTTATTGATAGTAGCTTAGTCTTCTATGACGACATGTTTCGGTATTATTATTGTTTGGTCTATACATAAATTGATAATTGATTATTTTGATATTGCTATTTGTAAAACTCGAAGGTAATGGTATTGAGATATCAAGTTTGATGTTACTATGCGTGAAATGTTGTGTGCATACTTATATTTGATTTTTCTCCGAATATGCTAATAAATAGTTAAATACACAATATCAACTAAAAATGTATACAGCTTTATCCTAGTTTTTTAATGTTATAGTATCATAGGACTGCAGGTATTCCTGCATGAAACATATCAACTCAGAAAAACATAAAGAAGAGTGTGTCTAAAATTTTGGGAAGTAACGCCAGGCATAGGTAATCATCACTCTGTTGAATACGGCTAAGAAGGAAGAGGATTTGTCATATGATTTGGCAAAAGACATGTGAGGATGTAGTTTGATTACCATGTGCAAAAGTTAACTTAAAGATTTCTTGTGACTTACAACAATGTTCTGACCAGCAAAAAGAACAAACCCTAAGGAAAATAATCCGGCCATATTCCCAATGTTTTCATTTTAGAGTGTAAGAAAAGCTTATTTTACAATTAACTTGGAGTGGAGAAATAAATAATAAATAAAGTACTCATTTTTTAACAGGTCAAGAATACATAGCACTGCTTTAATTAATAATGGAACCATTTATTTACTGTATGGAATTAATATTAAACTTCATTGTGTGCTCACTATATGCTAGTAACTAACTATTGTTGGTGTATAAATTGTTGTGTATCCAGAAGTGTGCTACCATTAACTGAACTTAAGCCCTAATTTTATTTAATGAATACTAATTCGACTCATATTTACATAAATAATAACATTGCTTTCAGCATAAAATATCATCGCTTTTTGAGAAAAATAACACCACTTTTCCCCTAAAAATAACCTCACCTTTTGCATGTCTCTAATTATTAGTAAAATAAAGTTTTTAAAAATCTCTCTTTTGTGGATGTTTCTTTTATGGTGAATACCAGTCATAATATATAAATAATTACTACCCGTTCGGGTTATACGCTTAAGTACTAATTACTCTAATGGAATTAGGAATTGTGAAGGTTGAATTTAGTGGTAGTGAACCCGCATTTGCGTGGAGGGAGAGTGGGAAAACTGTTTAGGAAAAACCACCCCCAGTTCACCCGACCGAGATTCGAACCTCAATCTCCCCATCCTCGGTGGTCGAGCTCAACACGACTAGCGCGTTAGCTAACTACGCCACCGAGGCGGGTAATACCAGTCATCTTATCCTTTTTCGTATAGCCTGTTTGATGGCCAAACCATCCATACCACTCAACTTATCCTTTTGTTGTGTAGCCTTGGCTGTTAGGCTGATCTCACCCCTCCCCATTTTCAGCATTTATGGATTTAGCCGACATCTTTGAAGTTGGAGTGGTTTTGCGATGCAAGTTGTTAGAGTTATGGTAACATGTAACATATGATAGCAGAGAGCTATTTTGACTCATTAAAATATAATCTTCAGTCTGGAATTTAAAAAATATAAGATGTGTGTTTGGTCAATTGTTGTCTTATGCAGATGATTTAGACGAGCTGGTATACAATGAAGTGTTCATTAAAAAAATTAATCTTGTTTAAAAACAGCAAAAAAATAGGTTTAGGAATAAATATGCACAAAACCAAATACTTGGCTTTGTATCAAACCCCAAATTCATAGTGACAGGCATACTGTGTTTTGAAGAAGTTGACAAATTTATATACTTGGGAACAATGCCAACATATAGCAATTAAATTCAAGATGTGGTCAAAAATAAAATAATGTAGACACTGCTAGCTACTATTCAGTTTGTAAGCTATTGTTATCTTCTGTTTCAAAATATTAAATGCGAATATTCATAAGTATAATCCTACTCGTTCTTTACGGATTTGAAGTGTGGTCTCTCACTCTGTAACAAGATTCAAATTGAGAGTTTTTGGGAACGAAGTATTGTGAAAGCTATGTGGACCTAGGATGGGTGAACAAATAGGAGAATGGAGAATGAATCCTCAACATATGAAGGAAAATTAATGTGTATAGGCTGAGGTGGGATGGCTATGTGGTGCATATTGGTGATGACAGGTGTGTACGCAAAACATAGTTGAGAAACCTGAAGATGCGAGACCCTTTGATAGACCAGTGACGTCATTGAAAAGATAATTTGAAAATGGATTTAAAGGAGTTTTGGTGTCAAGTTAAGGATTGAAAGGACATTCCTCAGAATAGTGTTAAACGGCAAGATTACATTATGGTGGCCATGAACTTTCAACTTTCTTAAAGCCCTAGTTAGTTGTGTGTCATATATGTATATATTTTATAACCACATCTTACTACCTGTTTACTTTATAAGCATGACACTAGTGTGTAACTGGTATATTATTTACCTGTAGTGTTTAGTATAGTAGTTGACACATTTAAGTTAAATAACATGACTGAAGGAAAAGCTCTTTTGCTGGGATTGATGTTGGAAAGGAAATTTGACCTCTAAGAGGTGAAAGGGGGGTTGAAAGTTTAAAAATCCACTGATGTGTCTTTTGAATCAGCATACATAGAACCTTGAAATTTAAAATGAATGTTCCTTTTTAGAATTGGATAAGACTTTTTGAGGGTTTTTCAAATTTTACCACCTAAGAAGGTGGAGAGGAGCAGAAAGGTGTGGGACTTACTCTCTCGCTTGCTCACTCACTACTCACTCACTCACACTCACTCACTCATACCATCACTCATCATTCACTCACTCACTCACTCTCATACTCTCACTCATCTCACTTATCATCGTATCCAATCCATTGGCCTTGGAACTTAAAATTGTGTAAAGAACGGGTCAAATTTCTAATAATTTGATATTTTGAAATATTTGGAGTTTATTTGATACTTTCATATGCCTGATTATAATATGTTATATAATATTAGTAGATAAATTGTAAATTTGGCACATGTTCTCTGTTTAAATCTGGTTGTATGTCTTAACCAATGGTTAAGAAATAATGGTTATAAGAATTTATTTGATCTCAATAATTTTGAGTAATGAAACCACCCAGCCTCTGCATTGATTTATTGATAGTAAATCTATGTTCTTTTTGCAAAGATTTAGAGTGTTGGCGGTAAAAGTGTGTATTTGAGGATGTATTTTTGTTATTTGTCTTTGGTAAATAGTAAACCGGAAGAAAAAATGAAGTATTTATTGAACCAGCATTATTTTGTTGGTTTTCAATCAAACCATGAAATTCTGTCGTAGAATGACCTTGTAATGTATTTACATAAATAGTGGTCATAACTGATTGATTATCTTTGTAAAATGAAGAATTTAATAATCTGCTCTTCTTCAAAATTACTGGCAAATATTGCAAAGATTTGTTCTTTAAAGAAAAGTTTGATGATAATTCAAATTTATTTGATACATTATCTAACATTCTGTGAAGTTTGGATGAAAAATAATGTGGTGTGAAGGAACTATTATATTTTGATTGGGAAAAGTTAGATGCTTTTCGTGAATAATAGTTAATTGCATTGGGATTATGGCTTTGATAAAAACTAATATTTGACATTTTATTTTTATTCATAGTTATTAACAAAGATGGTGAGGCATGGTTTTCTAAATAATAATCTGATGGCAAATAATTTTTATCTAGCTGATCATCAAGGGATCTATGAAGTTTAGATACATCATTTGAAATTTTTTCTGAAGTATTTATAGTAGCATCATGTTTGTTGTGAACACTTGTGTTTGTGAATTTATTTTTCCAGGGTATAGCTGATCTTTCAAAATTTGAATTAGCTAATTTTAATTTGGGTGGCAACAATAAATAATGTTTTATATTTTCCAGTGAATCTTTAAAGGGAGAAGTAACAAAGTTTGAAACTTTGTCTGTCAGGGCAGGAATATAATTGTCAAACTGTCCATAATTGTTTGACTGTTGCCTGTTATTTGATATATTTTCTTTGATTGCACTAAGATTCATTGATGTTAAATTTGTTGGCGTTATTTTTTTTAATGTTTGCTCAGTTGATATTTTTCTGTCAAACAAATTAGAATTAGATAACTGAATTGGAGTTATGGTAGAATATATTGCTGAAATATCAATTTTATTCACTGGTGTAGCTACATATAAACTCAATTTTTCTTTCAACCTAGAGGTTGTATTTTCATTTGGTTTTAAATATATTGTTTTAAGTATTGTATTTCTTTTAAAAGCTAAATTTCCAGGGTCATTAATATTAGAAGAAATTTTTTCTATATTATTAACTTTCAAATCATTTTTAAATTTATTTGATCTTTGCAAGCTACTAATAGGTTGAATTCTACTAACTGTTGTAGCATATTGAAGAGGCTCTAGGATTAAATCTCTGTTTGGTGAAATAATGTTCACAGGCAAAAATGTAGAACCATCATAATTTTCTTGTTCTGTACTATATTGGTTGTGTTGTTTGCTATGAGTATTTGCATTGGTTACCACAGAATACAATTTATATTGCTCATTAGTATTACTTGAATAACCTCCTGAATAATGAGTGACAATACCTTGATGTCTTTCAGATGATTTATTAATTGTGTAGCCAGAATTTTTAATAACAGAAGATAGATGTCCAACATTTATTTGGTGATCTATTGATTTATCCTTCATCCCTGATCCATAAATGGAAAGGCCCGAGTTTAAAATATAGGGTAGTCCATTGATAAGCTGAGGTTTTTCCAATGATTTATGTAGCTTAGATAAAAAATAACCTTGTGCTTTATTTGAATTATTCATATTAGAACTGTTAGACAGAACTGATTTATATAAAGTAAGATATTTTTTGCTTTCTGGAAAAGTTCCCAATGTTATAAATGGAGATTGAAATGTATTTACTGTATATAATGGTAAAGTGTTTAAAAAAAGTTCTTGGTCGGGAAGATAAGAGAGACTTAAAGATGGGGTGAATTCAAATTTAGGCGTGGTAGTCTCACTTTTACTAAGATTCTTGGATGGTTTAGTAAAACTCCTTTGTAACATTGAAATAATCGAATTTAAATTGGTATTTGAATCTGGTTGCAGAGTAATATGCTTTGGCAAAGAGCTATTGTTAAAATAATCTCTGTGTTTGGAAAAAAATCCCGCTTCCAGTAATTGACTGTGAGGCTTGCTTATTAAATAACTCTTTTGTTTCAATGATGCATCACCAAAATCTTTTGAATTCAATTCTAATTGACTTTTGCATGAATACCTACCTATAGGAAGTTGTACATTTAAAAAGGGCTCATGAAATTTTGAGAGAGAAAATTGTGGCATTTTGTTGAAATTGTTAGGAATGGTGTCATTTAGAAAATCAATAAATGAATTCCGTAAATGATATATTTTTCCTTCAGTTTTATTTTGTGTAGTCACAAATAAAATTGGATTTGTTTTATTTAAAACTAATCCCCTTTCAGATAGTTGATTGTTAAAATAATCTGAATTATTTTGATATGAAAAAATAGTTGTTTCATCATGAGGCTTTGAAGTTGTATCAATCAGAAGCTTATGGAATCCAAGACCTGGGTTATTCATATCCACACTTTTATGGTAATAATCATTTTGGCCCCGTAAACTATAGTTTTCTTTATTAATTTCCTTAAAATCTTGAATATTTGTTTTGCTTTTATACACATAATATTTTCTCTTTTCCCAATCATGCTCGTTGATAGGTTGTATATTAGAAAGTAGTGTGGCATATTGATAGGGTTCTATTTCAGAATCTATATGTTTGAGTAAAACATATTTGTATGTTTCAGAACCATTTTTATTTAAAATATTTGGGCTTGCGAAGTTATCGTTTATTACTTTTTCTTGTTCCAAATATGTTTTCTGATTCAAATCAGAAGTTTGAAAATCCATCCCATTTCGTAGATTTAAATCTTTAGAGTTGGTTTCAACTTTTTTTGAAGATTTCACCACTGAATGTTCATTCGATTGCTTAGGGTATTTTCTGAGATATTGAACAAAAAAACCTTGGAACTTTTCTGAAAACTTATTTTCTGTCAAATTAATGTTAACATTATTTTTCATAGTGTCACATAATCGGTAGTTTAATTGAAAATTATTCAATGCTGCGGATTTTTCAGGATAAAATGTATAGGATTTATTAGAGGTATGCAATAATGAATCATTTTGAAAAATTTTGCTTTTGGAAAACCAAGGAAGCTGTGAGTGAGACTTTACTAAAATGTTATATGTTGTAAGAATCATTCGGCTTAAAAAGAAACCTAACTTCATTTTCTTCATATTTATTGCCCCCCATTTCACTTCGTCTGACACGTTTTGTGTAAAAGTTTGTGGATGAGGTTTTGTCTGTTGGTGATGGTGCATGAATTGTTTTCTTGGATCTATATGAACTTTTATCTTTAAAATAACTTTGACTTTTAGAATTAAATATATTTGAGTTATTAGTTTTCCTTACTAAATATGTTCTATTAAGCTCCCTATTTGTATCTTCAAATAATGAAATATGTTTGGTAGAATTTTGTACATTCTCATCATAGTCATATATTGCAGAAGTCTTATTTCCAAAATTATTTAGATCTTCTGGGCCATGAAATCTCTTCAATACCATTTTTTTATATTTTGATGCAGTATTGCCTAAAACAATTCAAAATACATAAGTAGACCATAAAACATTGAGTATAGCCACATTTTATTCATACTTTAAAATATGTAAAAAATAAAGTTTATAAATATAATTTAGTTAAATGTCTTTCTAAATATATTATAATAATGGCCTATTACTCATAAAAAAATGTTAGCATATCAAATAATTTAAACCATCTAAAAACAAGATAAACTACATTAGACAAACATTATAGTAGCCACAAGTCAGCAACATTAGTGTGCAAATTAATCCAAACAAATATGTTATTTAATAAAAAGTAACTTTATTTAGAAAAAAATTCATACCTGTATGATTTGTTAATACCTAGTACTTAATATGTTCTCCCTTATGCTTAATCAGCTCTCACACATGATTTGGCATTGATTCAATTAGTGTACTACACTTATTTTGATTTTATCATCATGAAACCATACCTGTATTATTGATTTAATGAGGTCAGTTTTTGTGGTACATTTCATTTTTGAGAGTATTTTTTTGACAATCGCCCAAAGGTTTTCGGTTGGGTATAGGTCAGGGGTGTTGCCTGGCCACTGGAGCACTTTAATGTTTTGTTCCTCAAATTTTTCACTTTTTTGGCAGTATTGTATGGTTCCAAATCTTGTTGGAACACTCCGCTGCCTTTTGGAAATATATTTTGAAGTTGCGTTACAACCCTTTCCCGCGGAATCTTGATATATCCATCACTTTTCAACATACCATCCACTGGTACTAATGAACAAGGGCCTTCAAATGTGAAACAACCCCAACACATTTTTTCAGAAGATGTTTAACTGATTGTTGGATATGAGCTGGTGACATTTTTTCATTTGATGCTTTTCTAACATATGCAACTCTTTGTTGTGCTTTGGCCCACAAGAGCATCTTTTTACACATTACTGGTGTTAAAAGCTGTTTTTTAGCTGGCAGGCGAGCTTTCCGTCCAGCTGCAAGAAGTCGGTGTCTAACAGTTGTCACATGTAAATCTGTTCCACTGGCTTCTAATACTTGATTTAAGTCCACAACAGATAGTTTTGTGTCAAGTTTACTTTTTCTCACTAATAACCGATCCTGTGTTGGGTAAGTTTTTGTTATGACCACACTTGCCCTTCCTTTGAAGTGAAAAGAAATCAGTTTCATTAAAACTTTTTAAAATAGCATTCACTGTACCTAATCCAACACCACACTCAGAAGCTCTTTGTTGTTGTGTCATACTGGTATGCTCAGAAAGAGAAACAATTTTGGAACGTTTACTTGGAGTTACGTCCATTATTACATATTCACTACACAAAGTACAAAAAATGTGAAAATATGATTTTGTAATAAAAGATGAAATGAACTTCCACAAAACACTATTTAATACATTCCAATTGCTAGATAAACAAGGAACAATAACCTCACATTTCACAGACAACACAGAGAATGGGTGTGGTCAAACAGTGTAGCCACAATGTAGAAAAAACAAAAATACTGTGTTCAGATTAATTTGCACGCTACTGTAATAGTAGTATTTCAGTCACAAAAAGTGACCAAATATTATGGAATACAACACATTGCTCATATAATACTATTTTACATGAAATTTTAACTAGTTTATTAATTTGACACTTGAGAGAATTGCATTGGTTTTGTCATACTTTTATTTGAAATAGGCAACCTCTAGAAAGAGGTTAGTTCTAATTCAGGCTTGGGCCAGTGTCGTCACTAGAGTTGATGTCACTCGGGACGGTAACTCATGTCGTCATCCCCATGGTTCTCCTCCCATACCAAATCATACAGAATCCTCAGCAAATTGTTTGTACTAATTTTACTTGTAAATCGTAATTCATGTATATCAGTGAATGTAATAGCAATAGCAGTGACATCAACAACTTGTGAAATTAAAGTTAAACAATACACCTTTAAATTGCACTATCATATGAACATCCTAAATGTATTTACATTTACATAGTCTCATGTGGTTAAAATGAAAATTCTGTAAGAAAACAATAGCATTTGAAGTAAATACATTAAAGAGATAATGCTTTCATAAAAATTATATTCATTTTAACAATAAACTTTACCGTAACATTAGATATATTAATGAATTAGGTTTGCATGTGTAAATATAGCTATAAATGAAATTTTACCAAAAGCCTATAGAATAAACAGGAGCAATAATTATACAAGCATTTCCGCACTTGTGAACTTTCCTTTCCTGGCTTTCAAAGCTGCAAACTTGTTAATCACTTCATCGAAATCAATGCCTTTCGCCAACTCACTTTTAATTGATAATATAGCAAGCTCGGAAAGCCTTGACTGTCCCATGGTAGATCTCAAATAGTTCTTTATAAGTTTCAGCTTTGAAAAGCTCCTTTCACATGAAGCTACAGACCCACAAATTGTCAGAAATTTTAGGCTTAGTGAGAGGGTTGGGAGAGATTCTACGAAGTCCCATTTAACTATTAATGTCAAAAAGTCTAATATTGCCCAATCTTTGGCTTCTTCCAGATCAATCTATGCTGCTTTCAGGTGCCTTCCTAGCCTTGGTATTTCTATTAAAAGCGCACTCTCGGATACCTCACCATAAGACTGGACACTTAACTTTATTTCAGTGGCAGATATTAGACTCTTTCCTTGAACAGCCTCAAACATGGTTGCTACTTCCTCGATAGCTCGTGTTCTGATCTGGAGTTCAAAATTAAAGCGATAAATGCACTCGAGTATATCCCTCTTATTTTCTTCTTGCAGTGTGAGTCCAGCATCGCTTGCACCCCTGCCATCCTCTTCATGAACCTGGCTCTTCTCTTTACTGCAATTTCATATTCGTTTGATTTTTAAAGTGCCTGTTCAATAGGTCCACTAGGCGACTGCGCTCCTCGTGGAGTAAAAGTCTTAGCGCCTCTAGTTTTGTCACCACCATGTCGAGAGTTAAGCCCTTAGTGTGCAGGTAATGCTCTGTAAGATTAACTTCCTAAAGTACATCCAGGGATAGAACCTTGACCACCCTGCTATTAGAAAATATGACTAGGCAAGTTTAATGCCATAGCCCTTATGACAATCGATGCAAGTAGTATTTTAATCATAGTATAGTAATAAGTGAATTTTGTGCAACTAATGGGTTGACTTTGATGTATGATCTATTTGGTTTTGTGGTACATTTTATAACCAGGCTTATTAACAAAATTTAAGGTGTGATTGAAGGGGATGTGAGAAAAGGCCAGTTTTTTTGCAGTTTTTATGGCAAAACCATTTTTACCCAAAATAATTCATATATTGCTCCAGTACAAACATAGAATTTAATTTTCTTCAGATGTTGATATCAACAATTCCTGAATATCTTTCATGAGGATGGTGGCATTATCTAACAAACTTTTTAAATGAAGAGAGAAAGTTATCATTAAATTCCAGAACACCCTGGACTGATATTCAAGAAATTTTGAGGTCACAATGTGAAGAAAATTAAATTCTATGTTTGTACTGGAGCAATATTTTATTTTTTTTGGCCAAAAAATTTTTTGCAATAAAAACTACAAATACACTAGCTTTTTCTCCCCTTTAATCCCACCTTAACTATAACAAAAGTAAATGTGTAAGAAAATGTTTGTGCGACTACAAAAAAAATATGGATTTACAATATGTTCCTCATTTCCATAACTAATACTTGATGCAAGTACAGTGGCGTGTCGTGAAGTTTTGCCAGGGTAAGCAGCATTAGTTTAAACTGTATCTGTGAATTGTTCACATCCCTCAGTAGAACACTCATTGGCTGGGTCGACGCAACCCCTTGTCTACTGATAAGATCCTACAGCTGGTTAATTTTAGCGGCGGTGGGCAAAACTCTCAGTACCAGCGAGCCACCAAGACCTGCCGCCCAACAACCCTCCAAGACTACATCCATTTGAATTAGAGTCCTACTTTAGATCTGATTTATGGCATTGTTTTTGTTGTAAAATAGTATGTCTTGTAACGAATCAATTATACAACCATTTAACTAGAATAAGTAACTTAAGATTTTTCTTACTAGGTCATAATTTGTCACACTTGTAACTTACGAAATAGGTTGTAAATATTAGTTAGGCTTATAACACACTGATTGTTAAAAAATTATCTGAACAGAAACGGAAATTGGGATGTGGCTTGCAATCCGGCTTTCACTCGCACCCACACTCACAGTCAGACTTAAATTTAGAAAGAGTAAACTAAGTATTCTTCAATACATAATAATTCTTGTCTGGATACCTGGGTAGCTCCCCAGGAACCACCTTCTTTTCTCTCCCCTCCCCCTTTTTGTACTTAGCACCCTTCAGGCAACTCCCCAAGCCTCCTACCACCCTCTCCCCTATGCTTGGATATCGCAAGCTACTTCCCAAGCCTCCCAAAACATTTCGACCTGGGTAGTGCCAGCTGCCGCTCCCCCGAAAAGAACCAGCGACAGCTCACATTACACGTATTTCCACCCCCTTTTTTTTTCTTCTCTTTCTATCGCCTGCAACGCCGAATCCAAGAAAGAGAGGTACTAGAGGAGGAACCAAGAATACGCTCCAGGTCTGCGAACACACTGATACTCTAAGAAATTACACCCCCAGCTCTAATTACTTGTTCCCCCACCACTTATTACCTCGTACTGCCCCCAAACCACATTACCATCAAGCTCCACATCTCAATCCAACCTTTGCTAAAGAAAATTTACTCCACTCCCATTCCTTGGGAGTCAATGAATTGGGTTTTTCATACAATTCCTTAGCAATACCATGAATTATGGAGCGAACCTTCACCATACAACAATCACCCCATCATCATCTATTACATCCATACCCAACCTAGCTACCAAGGCATTCTCGTGAGAAATATAACCACAAGACTACGACTGTGGCGAGGGGAGAAGCGACAAAATGGCGCCCAACATGGGGCCAAGACTACTCAGCCTCTTGAAGGATAAACAAATCAGCGAACCCATGGCTCTACAATTTTCTAACCTTTTTACAAAAAATGTGGTGGCACCCTAAACACCTAACTCCTTTGTCTCAGCACCTAATTCAAAGGTTATCACTCCTAGCTCATCGCCCCTAACTCCAAGATCATATCACTTAACTCCAAGGTCATCGCACCTAATTCCAGTGTCACCGCCCCTAATTCCAAGATCTCACCCAACTTCCAGGTCATAGCACCTAATTTCAAGGGCATCGCACCTAGCTCCAAGCCTCCGCTCAAGACAAGAAGAAGATATGGCTTCACGCACAAGAAACCATAAACATTGCGGTAAAGAAGGATGCACAGCCACGGGAGAGAACGATATATACTGCAAGATATGCAATGATTGGTTTCATTTCACATGCTTGTGAGGGGAAATGAGCCCAGGAATGCCCAAGGATTGACATTCCACTGCGAAGGATGCCAAAGACAATGCGAATGAAAAAAGAAAACGACGACCATAACGCACAGACAAGAAGTATCTCTCTTACAATTCTTAACACGTTCATTACCCCTCTTTTCATGGCCACAAAGATCCAACACACTTCCTCCATAAACTAGAGATAGTCCTTAGGACAAAAACATTCCAGCAGAAATCTGGACTACCATTATGAAGGAACAGTTGAGAGATAAGGCCGTACAATGGTGGGCATACTACGATCGCTACGCACATACGTAGGAAGAGGCATCCAGACAAATGACAGCAATGTTCGATTCCCATGTGGTAAGAACCCAAATCAAGGCCAAACTGTACGGAGAGAATCAAATCAACGAGGAACCCGTGGAGCACTTCTTGCTGCAGAAGATAGAGCTTTATAAAAGCTACAACGTTTTAAATAACGGTAGACGCAATATTAATTCGAGCAATATCCCACCACAACCATTGAAGTGACTGAAGAAACTCACCGGTGCCCCATTCTCTGTTGTGTACGCCGCGATCTCTCTATATCTCTCTCTCTCTCTCTCTCTCTGAGCAACGACTGACTATCGCGCACTTGTTGGTCAAACTAAAGGCGCTAGAGCAAAAGACACATCGACTGGACTGTGCAAAGGATGTCGGGAATAAATGAAGGTGACGTCATTAGTGCTAAACTGCTGCGCGCGCCATAGCTTCTGGAAAAGTCTAGGTGTTGCTGGTCACATGTATTCCATACTCTGTTACCCCCTCTCTCTCGTTTGTTGTCTTTCCATCCCTTATGTGTGACCCCCCACCCCTTTATGAGCCACAATTTAGCAAATAAATACTGCTGATAGATCTGCGATCAAGCCACTCTTGGCGGGATAATCATCCGAGGCGCATCTTGGTGCCACATATGAAATATACGATTCAAAATTATTATTCGGTCACTATACTTCAAAATTCCTTTTCGGCTTTATCATGGATTGAACTTTAACACATTGGTATTCATTTATTTATTTCTTATTAAAGATTCACTCGTTTGTTTTGGGGAAATATTTAAGAAACATTTAACAGATTTAAAATTTAATATTCTTGGCGTGTATTAATTGTTGTAATTATGAGGTTTTGCACAAATATTTAAAATGTTTAAAGGAGAATATTTACTTGTTGGCATTATGGAGTTTGTGGAGATTTAACAAATATTTAAGAGATTTAAAATTTAATACTCTTGGCTAGTTCAAATTGTTGTAATTATGAAGTTGGACAAATATTTAAAATGTTTAAAAGAGAATCTTTACTTGTTGTCATTATGGAGTTTTTGGGACTTAAAAAACATTTAAGAGATTTAACATTTAATATTCTTGGTGTATACAAATTGTTGTAATTATAAAGTTTTGTAGGTTGAACGAATATCACTATCGTCTTAAATTATACCAGATAAAGGGTTTATTTTTTGTAAGTCAATCAGACAAGTAAAATATTGTTTTTTAACGAAACCCTTGGAGATTGTCGAGACTTAATTTAATGTTCAGTTAAAATGTACATACATATCTACTTGTTATTGATTGAATAAATCTAATTATATCCTGTTATCATGCAATGTTTTTGTTTACTATATTAAGATTCTACCCAAATTTCATATCCCCTGGAGAGTACCTTATTTCCGGTTACGCTTTGGCTGAGTGGGTTGGTGATACCATTTTTGCATATATTCTCTCGTAATATATGTTTTTTTGGACGTCCTTTCGGCTCCTCTGCAATTATCTTATCTTTATTATTTTATGTATGTCAATTTTAATGCCTGCTTTAGTCCTGAAGGAGGAAAAGAGGTTACAGCCATACTTATAGAGCTGATTCATCAGACTATATGACCTTTCCTGTCAACATTCTCGCTGACGTCCCTCGATAGATTAGTTGAACACGCAGTATCCATCCAATGGGACATCAAGCCCAAGAAACACGCTCACTCAGGAGATTACAAAGAAGATGAGTTTCAGAAGGATACACCCCACCTCCCAAATTATCATAATTGCCCTGCCATACACTTTAACCGAGACTGTCCCATCTTTAGAAAGAAGGCCCAAGAATGGAGGCAGAGGCAACAGGCACACTCCAACCAAATGGAAGGCAAGAACGATCCTAGGGTCAACTTTGTCCCTTACACACAGCTCCATGCTAGGAAGCAGAGATCCGATTCAACCATCCCCCGAATACCCCTTCATGTTTTAGGAAAAAAAACATCAAAGCATTCACAGACAGAGGGGCATCAGAGAACTTCCTTCACCTTCGAAACATTCCTAAGGAAAAACGAAAATTCATCAAAACGCAGTAACGCACTGTTCAACTGACAAAATAAGGCGCAGAAATGCAAGTCATAGGAAAAATCCCCCTTTCAGTAGTTGCAGGAAATATATAAACGAAAACCAATTTCTTCATAACACCTGAACCTACAGAAGACTTGATTTTGGGACAGCCTTGGTTCCAAGAACACTCAATCTTCACCAACGAGAATACCTAGTCCTGGGAAAAAAAATCAACGCACTCTCGTGTATGGGACAAGGGCAAAACCCAAGGTCATCGCTCCATCACAGGAGGTCTTAGAGAAACTGAATCGTCACTTCCCGAAGGAAAAACAATTAGTGATGGGCATAATCGAATAATCATTCTATTCTTTTTTAAATATTCGGATGATTTTGAGAACTAGTACAAAGTCAATAATAATCGGATGTTAACTAGCTATTACTACTACTAATACTAGTTAAAAGTAGTTACTAGTTGCTGGTTTTGCTTTGAGCTACTATCTATCATCTTCACCCTGCTGCCTGCTCTCCCAACACGCATTCCTTTGCGTTTGCAGCTTATCAACACTTGTATATCATTTAATACCTTGTGCCGGAGTCAAAGACCCGAGTACAGCCACAACAAAATACTATACAGTGAACGCATCAGTCACATAAGTACTTCGCCATCAATATAAATACTTTTGCGTAAGAATAAAAATAGATAAAGAACATACGTTTCCCTTCGTGTTTAAAAGGGTTGAAATAATTGACCCTCTAATATTTCCTACACATGAAAAATTATAATCTTACAATCCTATTTATGTATAAGGTAAGTGATGAAATACCCTTGATTTGAATATCTGAATCAATTTATTACACTGGTCTGCGATGATTCTACTGTATTATATGCTTATTTCAAAAATGCCAACGGTTTTGTCAGAACACGTCAAGATTTTATGTAATTCAATATTATATTAATTCTACATACATAGCCCAATTACACAACCCAGTGATTAATGTAAGATTACAGGGGAACTACCGTATTATAGGGGTGGGAGGCAAGATAAATAATAGACCGAAGGAAACTCATATAGAGGAAAAGGGGGATTAAAGACTGGAATAGTTGAGACTACAGAAATGGTATCCATCCCAAATAAGGAACAATGTATTGGTATAGCTAGGAATAGAAGGTGTGGAGTAAAAGGCTAAAACCATATCATCAGTCGTTGTGGCAGAAAAATCGAAAGTGACAGGAAGAAACTAGGAGAAATGGTGTGGAAATTGTGGAGGAAAGGAGTAGGATATAGTAAGGAACAAGTGAAATAAGATGAAAAAGAGGGCAATGACCAACTTATGACAACAAAAAAGGCATGCCAAGGAGTGGAAGGGGGCAGTTGTAATAGTACAGCAAATTTAGAGGAAGGGGACGTGAAGATTACTGACGTAGTGCCGCGCTTCTATCCCAAATTAGAGGAAAACCTTCAGCTATCAAGATTGGAAGAACATCATAACTATAACCTGGCTCTTCATCACTTAGTAAGGAAGATCCATGAGAAAGACAATACGATAACGTTTCCAACACCGGAGGCACAGGACAGAATACAGTTAAAAGCTGGCAAATTTACCCACAGATATATCCAAATTAAGGGAAAATGTAAACAAAGTCTTTAAAAGAAGGGAGGAAGAGTGGGATTTGGAACAGGTCTATAAGTACCTCGTTCAAGCACACGGTCGCACTGCGTTCGATGCTAAAGAGAAATGGTCCAGATGTTACATCCACATTACCATCCGTGATGGGAGAAAACAAGAAAATAGGAATCAAAATAGGACAAATGAATACAATGCGAAGTGTGATCATGATGCAAGAAGTGAAGAAGGTGGCGGAAGAAAAGGTGTTGGATGTTGTGTGCCTACAGAGCCCTACAGCACCAGAAACGGAACTATCCCGCATATGCCAAAATACACCAGAATTATATCGAATGGGAAGGCACCAATGAGTGTCGTTGTAGTGCTAAACATGCATATAACAGTAGCAAGTATTAATCAATTTTGCAATGAGAAGGTCATGTGTGTGGAAATTCGAACTGGGATTGGTGGATGTTTACTAGTTAACATGTATTTTCAGTTGCGATAGGAAATAGAACCTTATATAGAAAACTAGAAAAGATAGATGAGGCATTCCCTAATATACCAGTTGTATACATGATGGATGCAAATGCCAGGTCTCCACTCTAGCATAGAAATGAAATAAGTAGGGAAGATGGTAAGATAAGAGGGTATAGGGCGTATCAAAGAGGGAAACTATTAGAGGATACAATAACAACAAGGCATCAGGAGGTGGTAAACCAGCCAGGAAATTCTGCAACGTATGTAGGAAGGGTAGGAGCCAGTTTAATATTGATGTCCCTTGTGTAATGTGGAAGCAAGATAATTAATAGGGAATTGGCAAGTGCATGATAGTGAGACATCCAGCGATCATAATCTGATAACTTTTGAACTGGGTAAAGAAGTAGACAGAGAAAATGTAGGCACGCGACTCCTCTACATACTGAAAAAGGTAGACTGGGAAAAGTTAAGAAGAGAGCTGGTATTACCGCATTCTGTGTCACAGGGAGACAAAATGAAGCTAAAAGTGAAGGAACTCACGTGGGTCTTGCAGGCAGCTCTAAGGAAAGTAATACTGGTTATGAAGGAAGTCACAAGGTATGTAGGAAATCAACATGGAATGAGCAGCTACAAAAGCTACGTGGGCATGCAAGGAGAGCAATAGAGAATACCAAAGAACTTAGAACTATGCAGAATCTACTATTGAAAATATACCAGCAAAGGAAGGAAGAATTTGAAAATACAATGAAGGTGCTAAAAATGATAGCTGGGAAAGATTTGTTCAAGAAAATTGAGGAAGAATGCATGGGGTGTAACCTTTCAGATTGCAGCAGGGAAAATTAGACCCCCAGCTGCCATTTCAACACTCAAGAAACCAGAAGGTGGAATGAATACCTGCTGGGAGGAATCGACTAGGCTACTAATGGATGTGTTGCTCCCTTATGATAATCTGGAGGAGGGGTATGAGGAGAATGAAAGAGTTAGGCAGGATATTAAAATGGCATATAATAATGAAAACGTGATAGTGGAACCAGTAACACAGGACGAGATTAAAAGGCTAATAGCAGGAATGAAAAGAAAGAAAGCACCTAGACCTGATGGAATAAGGGTAGAGGTGATTCAGGAAATCAGTGAACAGATAGCTCATGAATGAGTGCTTGGCTCAGGGCAGAATCTCAAATGTGTGGAAGCGGAGCGAAGTGGTAATTCTGGGTAAAGGGGAGGACAAAGACCCGCAACTCCCAAAGTCATACAGACCTATATTTCTGATGAATGTATGTGCAAAACTGTAGGAGAAAATTCTATGTAAGAGACTGCAAAAACATATAGAAGAGGTGGGAATGCACCGTCAGCAGTATGGCTTTAGGAAGGGCAGGTCTAGAGAGGATGCGATCTGTGCTGCTATTAGCCTGGTAGAAAAATCAAGGGAAAATATCTGATAGGAATATTCAAGGACATCTCAGGTGCATTTGATAACCTTTGTTGACCAGCCTTATTCAATAGATTAAGAGAACTAAATTGTCCGGGGAGTCTCTACAGAAGCTTTAAGGACTACTCTAGGGACTAGTATGCAAACCTGAGGTGCCCAGAAATAACAATAAGCAAAAAATTAACAAAAGTATGCCCACAAGGCTCAGTCAGTGATCCGATATTTTAGGACGTTAGTTTCAAGCCTGGGTTGCTGGAGATTGTAACACTCCCTGAAGTGGTGAGGGTGGTTGCTTTTGCTGACGACTTGCTGTTAGTGGTGGAGGCAAATTCGAGGGGGAACCTGGAAGAATAAAGTAATAAGGTACTGAGCGGCTTGTATAAATGGTGTAGGAAAGTAAGACTCAGTATGGCACCGGCGAAGACAACCTACATGCTGCTCAGGGGAGTGCTTAAGAGAAATTCTATAATTAAGATAGCAGAACAAACAAATAGAAGGAGAAAAATGGCTAGATACCTGGGGGTGACTATTGACGAGAAGCGTAGCTTCCTTGCTCACATGGACAATGTATGTGGGAGAGCCTTGCGGGTTATGAATGGGATAGTCAGTATAGGGCAGCGCATGTTCCATCTGCCCTTAAAAGTTATTAGACTATACCATCAGGCGTTGCTTGTGCCCATAGTGGGATATGAAGCAGGAGTGTGGGCACAGTAACTGAGAGGGGACAGAGCTAAAAGGAAACTAAGAGGCCTTCAGAGAAAAATACTCATGAGACTTTCTGGGGCCAACAAAACTGTACCAACAAACGTGTTGTGTGTAACCCTAAGTGTCTGGCCCCTAGACCTAGAGGTACGAAAGAGGGCCGCTAGATATTGGCTTGGAAAAGGGAAGTTAGACAAAGTAATAGAATTAATACTAGCAGTGTAAGTACCAAGGATAATATAAGAGAGACCCTCCTGTGGGAGTGGCAAGCAGACGGGGAAGAGAGTACCGCAGGTAAAAGGACATTCAGTTATTTCGAACGTACAAGAAAGACTGAGAATGAAGCATCTTCAACCTTCCCAGGGACCTGTCCACTATATCACTTGGCATGGCCCATATCGAGCGTCCCTCTTTAGGATGAGCTTGAGTGAAACCAGTCTTTGCTGTTGCGGAGGAGAGGCGACACCGGAACACGTGACCTTGGAATGTACATTTACGGAAAGGGAAAGAGCGTAGCTACTAATGCCTATACAGGCCAATGCCATATACCATATTTTGAGGATTTGGACCGTTGGAGCTACCTCGATGAGATAGCGGACAGGGTATCGAAAGCAGAAAGGGACAGACACATGGACGAACTAAAAGAAAGAAGACAAAGACAGGACCAAGACTTTAGACATAACACACAGGAAGAAGTGAAGAGTGAAGATAATGGAGAAGGAGAAGAAACATCAGACTTAGATGAGACGTTACCAACTGGTGAAACAAAACACAGGAAGTATAATAAAAGGGAGGGTGGACTAGATTTTGGTGGACTCTGGATATATCTAGAGCTCTAGCTGAGGAAAGGCATCTCAGAGATACCAGTGATGAATATCGCTGATGAACCAGGGACGCCTGGAATACCGGCTAGGGGAGAAGCGAAGTAAGTGGATATAGATGAGACGTTGGAAGTTGATCCTTACTCGAAGAGCCCTTCTCGCTTGGAAACAAGCGTGATGCTGGGCTGGAGCTATTGAGCACTCCAGGATGTCGACTGGCCACAGTAGAAAGTGACCAGAGAAGAAAAAGAAAGTGGGACTCCCTACAAGGAAAAGATATAAACTGATTGTGTATACGATGGTACTAGGCATAAGTTAGGTTAAGTTAGAAAGTCCAAAGCAGGCATATCAAATGGAAAAAATGTATATTGCCAAAATAACTTCAATAAGGAAAGAGGGACAAGTATGGTTATAAGTTATAATAAATTAAATAATGGTATTGATATATAGTAGACAGAGCTGCAAACAGGCACAGGTCGAGGTATTTGGTAAGGATCAATAACAGGAAGTAGTATTAGAAGTAATATATGTTTATATTCCAGAAAGTTTATGTGTTAAGTTTTTACAAGTCCTGATTTATAGTAAAATAAGATGTCAGGTCAAAATCTATAAGGAAATTGAAAAAAAAAATTATACTGGATAGTATAATTATATTTCTCATCATAATTGCTGTAATAATGATGCAAATATAGCTAAAAAGAATAACTTTAGCACACAAGCGTGAGTATACATGGATATATTTCCTGAAAACAAACCATCCCTTGTTTGCTTTCTTACCCCTGAATTCCTTATATTCATCTTGCCAATTGTTTAAAAGTTTCGATGATTGTGATCTATCTGCATTGGGGAAATAAATCTGTCAACGGTGACTCAGAAGAAAAGTTCCAGTTCATGTATATTAATCTTTAATAAGATAAACCAGCTCCTTGGAGGAAATTGCATCTTAATATAACACCTCAAATATCTCAATTGTTATTCATTACTTGTGGTAGTTGGCAGTGTAGTCTCCTTAATTGTGAACAATTCGGTGATATTTTCTAGTTTTGCTTTGTGTTGTGTATAAAGTGCTATATAGTTAACAATAACATGGCTTCCTTCTATAAGCAGAGGTAATGCGTAAACAATCCAGATAATTTCTGTTTCATATGCGGTGTACTTATTATGAAGACAGAATATATATATATATATTTATCATTTATATAATGTATTTTGCGTATTTAGAAGTTAAACATGGAGATTAGGATAAGAATAGGGCTCCATATACTGCATGTAAAACTTGTATTGAAAGACTAAGGCACTAGTATTACGTAAGACTAAAATCTATGCCGTTTGGGATTCCCGTGATATGGCGCAAACCAAAAAATCATTATGATTATTGTTACTTTTGTTTGAGTAATGTATCAGGGTACAACAAAATGAATAAGTCGAAAATCAAATACCCATAAGGCTTAGCATCAGCTATAAGACCTGTTCCTCATAGGCCAGATGTACCAATTCCTATCCCACCGACTCAACTAGAGGACAATGAGCAGTCATGTTCCTCTGAGTCTACAGAAATGTTAACGTTGATGAGAATTTTTCACCCCTCACTTACGAAGATAAGCCTCAGCTTTTTATTCAAACCGAGTTGAATGATTTAGTACGGGACTTAGGTCTTACCAAGGACGAGAGTTAAATAATGGGATCTAGATTATAAGAAAAAAATTCGCTGGCACCAGAAAACTCATTTTACTGGTATGGGAATTGAGAGGAAGAATTTAGTAAGTTATTTAAGATGGAAGACCAGCTAGTTTATTGTTGTGACACACCTGGTTTAATTCTTCAAATGGGAGAACTAGCATACGATAATAATGACTGGCGATTATTTATTGACGCTTTGAAAAGAAGTCTCAAAGCAGTTTTATTGTATAATAGAAGTGCATTTCCTTCTATTCCAATTGCGCATTCTGTTTCTCTAAAAGAAATATATGAAAATCTTCAATTCATTTTAGAAAAAAATTAACTACCAGGAACCTCAATGGCTATTGAGTGGAGAGCTGAAGGTTTCCGGTATCTTACTAGGCCAAAAAGGAGGGCATACAACATTTTCTTGTTTTTTTATTTGAATGGGACAGAATTAGGGATAAACATTGGACAATTAAATAATGGCCTAAGATAATTTTAATGCCGGAGGGGGGATGCCATTCGTGCCAGTCTAGTTGATCCTAAAAAAATACGATTGCCTCCTTTGCATATAAAGCTTGGGTTCATGAAACAATTCATAAAAGCGCTGGGTGGTCTATGCTTCAAGTATTCAAGCCGAAATTTTCCAGTTTTATCTGAAGTTAAGATAAAAGAGGGAGTATTCGATGGACCTCAGATTAGACACTGAATTTTTGGACACTATGGATGAAATAGAACGTCAGGCATGACGTTCTTTTAAGGACGTAGTCACTAAGTTCCTTGGAAATGTAAAAGACGTATAATGTGAAGAAATTGTGAGAAATATGTTAAGAAGAATGCAAGCTCTTGGGTGCAATATGAGTTTAAAACTCCACTTTTTGTACTCTCACCTTGATTACTTTCCTGATAATTTGGGAACTCTGAGTGAAGAGCAGTGTGAAAGATTTCTTCAGGAAATAAAGGAGATGGAGAGAAGATACCAGGGATGGTGGAACGTAGCAATGCAAGCGGACTATGTTTGGTATTTGAAAAGATAAGATACGCAACAAGGACATAAACGTAAATCAAAGCAGCCCTCCTTCCAAGCAAAGAAAAAATTCTAATCTTTAGACATTTATCTTTTTAAAGGTATATAGATACTCAGTTTAATATAGTAAAAATAAATCGTTTACTTTTTTTAGTCTTATAACGCTCTTTATTACACTAAAAATCCACTTTTTTAGTATTTATTTTGTGATTTGTATAAAAACCGTACGTGATAGAGGTAAATAAACTTCATCATTAAATTTAGTATGTCGGAATTAGTTAAAATCACCTTTCACATTTGAGACAGCAGAAAAAAAAAGTTTTATTTCGCAGGAAGCTTCATTTAGAATTAAAAAAAAATTTACTACTTGACTAATGGTGACATAAGTACAGTAGTTGACTCATCAGAAAATAAAACCACGAAAAAATATTGTTAATTCTTTTTATTTGGTGTTGCGCCCAAAGACAAAATTCCCCTCGATTTTGAAAAACAACTCCATGAAGTTGTAACTCTTGATGTTGCGAACTAAGGTCAGGGTGGAATTGATGACGTTAAAGGAGTAAGGACCCAGTTAGTGGTCGTTAGAAGTGAATAGTCACGTCAGCGCTAGCCTCTAATTAACGGTAGTAGAAGAAACCAGAGTCTAAGATATACGAAGAAACTTAATTGGGTTTTATCTTGTCTTGGCGTCTCAGTCGACCATACAGTGTTGCCAGAGCTATCAGCACTTTAGAGCCCAGTTTTACCCCTCGACCATCTAAAGATAATAATAATAATAATATTTAGCACCGCGTCTTACTACCCGCTCGGGTTATACGCCTAAGTACTAATTACGCTAATGGATTAGGAATTGGGAAGGTTGAATTTAGAGGAAGTGAACCCGCATTTGCGTGGAAGGAGAGTGGAAAACCATTTAGGAAAAACCACCCCCAGTTCACCCGACCGAGATTCGAACCTCGATCTCCCCGTCCTCGGTGGTAGAGCTCAACACGACTGGCGCGTTAGCCAACTACGCCACCGAGGCGGGTCATCTAAAGATAGGGAATGAGTTTGCACTTCGCAAGCAAAAGAAACAAAGCTATGCCCCTTTAAAACCTTTATCGCAGGTAGCAATCACCTTTGTGTTAAAAGGTGTTGGAGTCCAAACCTGTACAAAGCCTTGACGAGGGAGGGGAAAGAAAATAATATGTTCCCAAATAGAAGGTAATTAATTTGATAAGTGGATTGGTCTTTCATGACGGATATCATTGAAATTCATCCAGACCGTAGCAGAGACGAATTGAAAGTTTTCTAGCTGTAAGATATGTTCATTCGAAATCAATTTGGGGTGTATTCTGGTTAATCAGTTTTGAGGAGGTAGGGTTTCAAATCCTGACCGGGTGTGTGCCCACAAAGAGTGTTTTATTCTATAAGGTTTCCCACTCCACCTCCACGCAACTGTGGTTATAATGTGTCTAAATTTTACCATACTATTCCCTATACCATAACGTATAGAAATGAGAAAATGTGGACACTTGCCGTTAGATGAATTGCAAGTAGAGGCGCTGCGATAGATTTGATAAACTTGAGTGCTGTAATCGAACTGGCCGGGTATTGTATTCCTTCAGTACCGGCATAGTGTATAGAAGTGAGAGTGCTGTTGTATTATTTTGTTTGTTATACATTCATTCGTTGCGTTTTATGTTTGAAACCTCTGTTTTTAAATTCATGATGGTTATTTTTGTTATTATTTTAATAAATAAGTATTCAGTCTATGTAAGTAATTTATATTCTTTTAGTACGTAATATATGCTTCAATCATGACGACGTGTTTTAAACCGGGATGCAAATCAGGCTACGACAAAGCTTCAAGCGGCGAAATACATTATTTTCAACCTCCTCAAGACAAATGCATATTTGCAAAGTGAGAGCGGGCAATTCCAAGAAGAGACATAAAGTAAAGTTCAAAATCTCGGGTTTGTGACTTACATTTTTCTGAAAATGTGCTTGTAAAATGTGAGGCTTTTTTTAATCAATGGAAAAAGATGAAACTTCCTCGATCAAATTGGCATTTGAAATCCAATTCTATTCTACATATTTTTCCTAGCCTGCCAAAGTATTTTAGTGAAGATATAACACAAAGGAATCCTCCTAAAAAACGATCAACTTATGTTCCAAAATTGAGTAAGCTAGCCGTAAAAGAAATCAGATAAGTACTACAAAACATTATAAATCATTCCGGAAGTTTTCAAAGGTTGCCGATTCTTAAAACTACAATCCATACGTAATTTTAAATACTAAAATTTTAAAATAACATCCGACAAATTTGTAATTATTACAACGTGTTTATGGAAATTGGTTGTTTAGTAATTGAAATTTCTTGAAATTTTACAAAGCGATTAATAATAACATTAAATAATAAACCTGAGCAGACTAGTAAAAGCCTCCATTTAACATTTACATTAATTAAGAAAAGAGAAAAAGAGTTAATACAGTGTAGTATAATGTAAAATAAAATATAAAGTATTGTTTTGAAACAAATATGTAAAATATAATATAATATGTAGTTCATATAACTTACCGCAAAAAACAACATAAGGACTTCTTATAGAATTACACTTATGCTCGAACGCAGCTGTTGTAAGAATAAAACAATAAATATTTGGGTTCAACAGATAAGGAAATACCAAATTAATTGATACTACATTTAAAAACTCTAAGGGCCGGTCTTATGGATACGAGCTAAACATTGTTATCGGGAGGTTTAACCAGTTAAAGGTTATCAGCCACTTTAATATTTTAAGCGTTTTATGAACTGAATTTATCTGCTGGATATCTATCTTTAGGATAAATATATTTTTATGTAGAAAATTTAATGTTGGTACTGTTTTTACTAGTGCGCGCATGTGTATAAGCCCAGACGCTACCGCTACAACCGAGCGAGTGGGGAGAACGTTTAACATTTGTTAAATAATGGCGGCTAAGCGAGTGCGAGGAAACAGTTGGCGTGATGTGGCGCAGAAGCTAAGTTATCTTGCAAGTACTAATTTCATTGTCTGCCAAAATGTGGTCAATAGTTGGGTACAACGTTTACAAAATTTCATTTATTGTACTCAGATTTTTATAATTTGTTCTTATATAAATATAACTCTACAAATAGCTTGTCAGTTTATATAAAAGTGTGAATTAAATGTTCTAACTTTACATAGTTAGAGCCCGGGCCTGTGCTTACTAAACACGTGAATCAAGATTTTAACCTAAAAACAGATTCTGATAGGCGAAACCTCATTAAAAACAACGCGTCACTATGGCAACAACCATTTTAACTTTCAGATAAAAGTTATCAGGTACCTAAACCTCCTGATAAAAATGTGATGGATAAATATGTAACGCACCTCCTTAATTTACCCCAGAAACTAAGGTCGGTGTGCAACAATGTACAAGTAAAAAAAAAGGAACATAAATTTGCAGAGGAGCCGAAGGACTATACAAAACAAATGGGCCATAATGGTTCATTGTGTTCTGTTATCCCGAAGCCACTCAACAGAATTTCTCATGAAAATAAAGAGTTAGATGAAATTCCCAGAGGTCAACTTTACGACACAAGAAAAAGGCTTCAATATCTTTGATTATTTTATTTATATATGAATAAGATATTAGGATTATGGTCCCAAAAGGGAAAATAAATATACATGAAAAATTATTAGAATTAGTTAACAATCCAAAAATTTGCAATCCATCTTAACGCCGATGCCTCAAATTTGATAACAATAGGTAAGCCTGCAAAAGTCATTCAAAATTTGATATCACAATGTGTTGCCAAAAGTGAATAAATATATATATTGTAAACATTCAACAATGATTTAAGTTTTCAAAAATATAAATTAGGCTTCTCAACTTGTATAGCCACAAAGATATAATATTAGAAAGTTAAAGTTTGGTAATTACATAAATTACCCAAAAGGGGATAAATATACATTAGACTCCTCAACTTGTATAGCCACAAAGATACAGTATTAAAAAGTCAAAGTTTGATAATTACATAAATTATCCAAAAGGGGATAAATATATTTTAAACTTCTCAACTTGTATAGTAACTAAGATTTAATATTAGAAAGTTAAAGTTTGGTAATTACACAAATTACCCAAAAGGGGATAAATATATATTAAACTTCTCAACTAGTATAGTAACAAAGATTTAATATTATAAAGTTAAAGTTTGGTAATTACACAAATTACCCAAAAGGGGATAAATATATATTAAACTTCTCACTAGGTATACCAAAGATTTTAAATCAGAATTAAAGTTATAATTACAAAACCAAAAGGGAAAATAATTTAAACTTTGGTAATCCTTTAAGTTTTCAATATGTCTCACAAGAATAGACGTTCTAGTACAACAACAAAGAAAGACTTTAGAGCATTAGAGTTTGACAATAAATGTTCCCAAGTCTAAGTTTTCTATCTATCTCAACAACAAAGAAAAACTTTAAAGTATTAGAGTTTCAATAAATGTTCTCAAGTCGAACAGACCATAAATTTTGCATTTAAAAAAGGTTATCATTTCGTTCCATTTCATAACAACAATTTACTGAACGCGACCCAAAGACGGTCTTTACGCTTGCCAAACAACCATAAAAATTCTAAGTTCCATTTTAATTGATTTGTATATTTTAAAAATAAAGTTTAGGCCGAAATAGAATTTTGATATACATAGTCCAAAAGGGAATTTTTACCTTTTCTAATACTGAACACCTAGATGTGTTCTTGGAGTAAATCAAGACAAGAGTGACGTTCTTGACCTCTCACGTCAATATATACGCTCGTTTACTCGCTCAGAGAGGGGATGAGGGGGAAGCAAAAACAAAGGAAAACAACATCACATGACAGAGAGAGAGAGATACTCGAGGCACGGGAATGATGGAGAAGCACCTCGAACAAAAACTTTCCACAGAACATGAGTTTTTTCTAGCACATACGTCACACATTTTCCCGGCATTCCCAGCGACCAAGCTCGACTCAGTTAGTCTAAGAACACAGTTTATTGTGCGCGGAGGTGTGATTGGAGACGTGATGCCACAACACAGTATAATCGGGTGGTGGTAAGCCTACACTTGTTTTGTTTCGTTCTTGTTTAGTTGTGGACTTTAGTTTCTTCTTGTAGCTTAATAGCATTAAACGCTACAAATACATTTTATCTGGCAGATAAATGCTATCTTGCAGTCACAATACGCACTTTTAATTTATCCCCCAGATAGAAATATTTATCTACCAGATTAATATTTATCCAGGTGTCATAAGACCGGCCCTAGGTATACAAATAATAATAAATTTATAAGACATTACTGAAATTAATGACTGATAATATTATTAGTAGCTTGCTATTATTATTACCATAAATTACAAATAAAATTTAGGGGTAAAATTGCTTGTACCGTATTACAATAGATTCAAGAAATACTTTATTCAGCTATGGTATTAATAAAATTTACAGTTTAAAATAATGTTTTTAGTATTTTGCGTGGTTAAACTATATTTAGCCTACTAATAACAAAGTAATTTAATGTAGCCTAACTATTTAACTGCGTTTCAGTATTCTACATTATTGTATTGCTCAGTTGCAGGCCGGCCAAATCGATGCGAGCGCATCAAGCGGTTGAACCATGTAAACTAATAGAATGTCTACACTTTCTCATTTCTATACGCTATGCCTCTATTAGCGCATTTAAACGGGTATAGATAAGACAAGTGGTTGCACAGAATAGGAAAAATGTTAATATTAAAACACGGTGATAAAAAATTATATATTAAAGTGATAACCAAAAGTCACCTAGGAACTATACCATGCCAGAAATGTGACAAATAAATAAATTAAGTAATTATATACCATTTTATTTGAATGCATACATTCGTACATTAAAAATGAAATAATATACTGATAGTGATTTATTTTAAAACTACATTTTATTGGATCAATAATGATACAAATAATAAAATTATAATTGATTTCTTAATAAAATATTATTCCCAGCACACGATGAAAAATAACAATTAAACATTGGTAATATTAATTTAATGCGAAAGCAATCAAAATAGCAAATACACTAATGAAATATATGATTATTTATTGAATGATTAGAGTTTACTTGTAACATGTGTTGTTATTTAAATTTATCTACAACAGTACGCGTGGAGGTGATGGCGCTGACAAGGAGATCACGTATAGCTCTATAGGTACAGCCAGTGGCATCCGTCAATAGACTAGTAGGACTAGGCTAGTCCCCAGAAATTTTTAGTTGATCTCTTTTGAGTTAAATTTCCACGGGAAATAAAAGCATAAAATAACATCTGAGTCTCAATTTGCGTCACAATATTCAACAATATGCTCACTATTTGTGCACTCCCCCCCCCCCTTACAGTGACAATACACTCACATCAGAAGGCGCTGTCACAATACTCAATGATATTTGCGTGGCCCCCTTCCCCTCTCTCAACTAGAATCGGAAGCGCTTGAGTCTTATCGGCTCTTACCGGGGAAATGACCAGTTGAAGCCAGCCTAGTCCGTCTGTAAAGTAAGATATATGCAAACGCTTGGCGTTCTGTCACAAGGAAATGTAATTTTTGTTTGCTTCTTATAAGTGGTAGTGTTGTGGTTGCTAAGCTTATGTAATTGTTCCCAATAATGAAAAAATCTGTGACGTGTTAAAGTGTTCTATAGTCAATTTAGTTTGACAGTGTTTGAAAGTGTGAAATATTGAAGGGGACTCGGATTTGTAAACTGTTCCCTGACAACAAAGCTTGAGGAAGGGACGTGAAACAAGTAGCAGTACTAGTGAAGGTAGTTCAGTGGGATGTAGCAGTGCCGATCACCTTTCTCAATTGCTCTGTTCTCGACCTATTATTCGCAGTTTCGTTTGGAGCCCTCACTTTTGAAGAAACGCAGCAAATAATAACGAAAGGTAGGCCAACTCCAGCCATTTCTGCTAAAACAAAAATGAAAGAATATACACGTCATTTCAAAACAGAATATTATACTTCTTCACACTGGTTAATTGCAGGCAAATCAAGAAGCAGGCCGTATTACTGGCCTTGTGTGTTTTTCTAAACAAATCAGGGGGTATGGAATAATAACGGCCTTTGCCATATCAGCAATTTTACCAAAGCCAAGATGCGCCATGAAAAGAGTCTCTCACACATATCCACAGTAACTAAATTAAAAACTTTCAGGAAAAACAGAATAGATTTTCAACTGAGTGAGCAAAAAAGGCTAGACGTTTTAAAACATTGCAGAGGTTAGTTAAAACCGAGAACTAATGACATGTTTAATTGATGTGTGCTGTTTTTTGGCTAAACAAAAGCTGCCATTCAGAGGTCACGATGAACGGGAAGATTCCCTTAACCGGGGAAACTACATTGAACTGATGCAGTTACTTTCTAAATACAATAGTAAATTGGATTTTCATATCCAGAACAGGGGGGCGTTTAAAGGAACCTCCAACAAATTCAAAACGGCATCATTGAATGTGCTGGTGATTTAATTTTGGATAAGATTAAGTCAGAAATAAACTATGCATTTTTTCTAGCAATAATGTTGGACGAAACTACGGACATTGCAAAGCTCTCTCAAATTTCGACAGTCCCTCGATATGGGAAAGATGGTACCATTTATGAAAGATTTATTGTTTTTTCAGATGTCAGCAGTGATTGCACTGCAATTGTTTTAAGTGAGCATGTTTTTCGAATCCTCTCTCGTTTTAATTGTGAGCAAAAACTTGTAGCACAAGCGTATAATGGAGCCGCTGCATTTTCTGGACATTTAAATGGTATACAAACGCTTGTGAAAAAGAGGTGCCCAGGTGCACCCTTCATCCACTGTTATGCTCACAAACTCAATCTTATTCTTTCTAAGTTTGTGAATCATATAACAGAATGCAAGATATTTTTATGACATTGAGTGGCATCCCAAATTAATTCTCACATTAATCGAAACTAATTAGCGCTCTTAATCAATATGAGGTAAAGAAGTGGCTTACAACAGTTGCCAGTACAAGGTGGAATTACATTTCCAGAATTGTGAACACGGTGAATGAAAATAAAACAGAACTCATACAGTTTTTTGAGAATATTTCTGAAAATCCAGATAGTTGGGATACTGATGCTTTCATGACTGCTAAAGGGTATGCGTTATCATTGAGAAATATCAATTTCGCCTTTCTACTGAAGGTTTTCAGCAACATTTTTTTCTCTCATCGACACATTATAAAATATTCTTCAAACCAAAATTTACGATGGGAAATACTGCATCAATAAAGTAAAAGAGACGATTTCTCACCTCAAAAATGCTAGAAACTACTTTGAAGAGACGTATAGAAAAATAGAAGATGATGACAACGTGGAAGCTCCTAAAAAGAGACGTAGATAAGATGATTAATTAAATCACAGAATAAATATGTGCGTCTTTATAATGAAATTATTGACACCATGGTTGGACAAATAGAGCTGAGGTTTAAAGATCTTATTGAGCTGCAATTTATTGAGCTGGTAGATTCAAAAAATGTTCAGAGCCTCAAATCTCGATTTCCAACAGTTTATTTTTGTCACATCAGTCAAGCTACGGTAGTCTTTTCAATTTTGGCAATTTTCGGAGTGGATTAGTTTACAGACTATCAGACTATTCAGACAAGACTGTGACTGAAATTATTAAGTTCCTGGAGGAAACAGACTCAGCAGAAGAAGCGTTCCAATAAACATATAAATTATGTTGTTTGGTATCAACAATACCAGCGAGCACATCCACAGTTGTTTGAAACGTATTAAGACGACTGTGCATAACACCCAGTGTGAGAATAGGCTCTCCACACTTTCCCTGTTGTCAGTTGAAAAAAGTTTGCTAGATTAACTGCAGAGTCAAAAATCTTTCTATGACGCTGTTATCGACAAATTCATTCCAAAGGTGCGAGAAGGATCGCACTAATATACACATATAGGCAAGATTCCACTATTATTTTTTTATTTACTTATTTATTTGTTTATTTTTATTCATGTTTTTGTTTAATTTATATCTTTATTTGTGTATTTGTTTGTTTATTCAATCTCTAAATATTATGAATCGGTTGAAGGGAGCGAAATTGCGTAACCTATGACCTGTAAAAGTGTATTAGCTAAGCTACATATTGTACATTATATGGAGAGTATTTCTCTTTTAGCCCCATAATGAAAGGTTGTCTTCGAACCTAGACCTGTTTGATAAAAGTCACCGCACGCCCCTGGGTACAGCATTTAGCTAGTAAAGCATAATGACCAAGGTTCAAACCACTGTTCGCGTGTCATTTTTCTATCTTTACACAATTGCTCCATCAGAATGTTATCTAAAAATGGATATTGGTTTAGTTTAAAATAGTTTACAAATACTCTAGTGGAACTCATAACACGTATTGATGGGCGCATGGACTGAACGCCAAACTCCTATAGTCTGTTTTACTGGTTACGGCAAGGTCTGGATTCAAATCCTGGGAGGGTGTAATGAGTGTTTTTTTCTAAATGGATTATCACTATTCAGCTACACAAATGTAAGTACACTTTCTCTAATCTCTACCTTTATCATATTTACACCCTTTGAGTAATTACAAATTTGGATACACCAGATAGGTCTTAAGACACTAGGAAAAATAAATGGTATGGAACTCAGCACGGACTTTCTCACTCCATTGTTTAAAAATGGAGATATTTACTCAAAATTCGTAATATATGTGAACCGAAATAATATACACCAGCAAACCAGAGTACAAATTGCACTGTAATTAGGTAAAACTTTTTTGACTCTTGGTTTTAAATTTTATAATTTTATTTTTAAAGAATTAAAGTCCTCATTTGTATATTTGTACCAATAAAAAATAACGATATTGGGTCCCCAAGGGTCAACACTTTATATTAAAATTTTGACTTCTGGTTAAAATTTTCGACATTTTATTAGGGGTTGCACAACTTTTGGTTATCGCATTGCTATTAAACCCCTCATTTATAAATTTATACCAATAAAAAAGGTAAATATTGACTGTTAGGTCTAAAATTATAGAGATAGATCATTGCTGTACAAACATTTTTCCTAAGAGGTTAAAGGAAAAAGAACATATTTTTGAGAGACTTACTAATATTTACTTACCCTATGGCATTAGAGAATTGTTGCGTTAAAACTGAAGTAGAATCTTTTTGCAACAAAAGCTCACAAAATTGTTTTAATATACTTGCCAATATGTCAGAAAATATTGGTTTTATAAAAATATATTTCAAACAAAAGTTTTTATTTTAATAGTGCTACAATTTTGCAACAATAAGATATTTAATATCTCAAATAATTGATACGGAAATTTACATTTATGTAAAGTATCCTAAAAGTCAAATTCATGGGAGAATGAAAATAGCCATTTTATTTAATCAACACCTTGATACGAATTTTAATCAAAATCGTTAGAGCCGATTTTGAGAAAATCTATTTTTTCTCTTTTCGCTCTTTATTAAACCACTTTTTAGCGTTCGGGGGTCATGAAGCGTTAACATCCATCAACATCTCGGGTTAGATTTTTTTTACGGTCGTAATACTTTACCTTTAGTGTTCGAAAAGTTAATTATATATATATATATATATATATATATATATATATATATATTTGCGTATAGCTTGAAATATATCGGTTTTATAAAAATATGTTTCAAATAAAAGCTTTGTATTATAAATAGACCTACATATTCGTAATGATAAGTAATTTCATAACCAAATAGTTTCAGAGATAAGATAAAAAATGAGAATTTACGCGTCAGACCAGAACCCTTAAAATCATTTTGATGAAAAATTGAGAGTAGCCATTTTGTTTAAAATATTGATCAATGCTTGGAAATGAAATTTATTCAAAACCGTTAGAGCCGATTTTGAAAAAATCGATTTTTTTTCTCTTTTCGACCTTCAGTAAACTATCCTTAATTTTAAGGTTGGATATCCAATTCCAAGAAATTCCATGGGACAACCCTATGAAAACACTATATACCAAGTTTTAGCCGGATCGGTAAAATAGTTTAGGCTCTAGTCCGAGGTACAGACATACAGACAGACGGAAATTCAAAAACCACTTTTTCGGATTCGGATGGATGTCGGCGTCTCATGACCCCCACAATCCTAAAAAATAGTCTTTGCAATGCCGTCTGTCTGTGTGTCTATTAAAACTTAAAATTAAGCGTAGTTTTATAAAGGGCGAAAAGAGAAAAAGTCGGTTTTCTCAAAATCTGCTCAAACGATTTTGATTAAAATTCGTATCTAGGCGTTGATTAAGATTATAAATAAACTGGCTATTTTCATTTTTCTATGAAAATGATTTTTGGGGTACCTTACAGACGCGTTAATTTCCGTATCTCCACAACTATTTGAGAAACTAAACAACTTATCATTGCAAAATTGTAGAACTATTAGAAATAAAGAACTTTTATTTGACATATATTTTTATAAAAGCAACAGTTTCTGAGATATTTGCAAATATATTAATACAATTTTGTGAGCTTTAATTGTAAACATATACTACTTAAGTCTTAACGCAATAATTCTCCAATGCCATAGAGTAATTAAATATAAGTAAGTATCTAAAAAAAAGTATGTAATTTTTCCTTAAAGCTCTTAGGAGAAATGTTTGCACAGCAATGATCTATCTCCATTTTAGAATCAATATTCAATATTTACATTTTTTATTAGTCAAAATGTATAAATGAATATTTAAATATCAATGCGATGACTTGAAGATCTGCAACACCTTATAAAAGGTTAAAATTTTAACCAGAAATCGAAATTTTAATACGAAGTATTGACCCTTGTGGAAGACATTAAACTGTTTGAAATGCTCTTAGGTGGACAAAGATGCGCCTCTTTTCTCATTAATTCTATATCATTGTATATTATTTTATGCGTGTTCTTATGTGGAGTGGTGATGATACAATGTACATTATTCCGTTCAGAAATCTTACGAGTGTATAGAGAAAGAGAGAGTTTGTGCGGTGCGCCGTACCATTTATTTACATATTTAATACACTTTAAAACTTTTTAGACTTAGTTCCTTTATCCAATAACATTTACATTTTAAGGGACGGTAACAAAATATATCACAAAAACTTGTATATCTGACTGTGAATAGTGATATATTATAATATTTCACTTACAAATGGCTTACGCCTATAAGAAAATATCCCAGAAATGAAATGTAAAAATACAAATTCATGTGAAAATATTAAGTACAAAATTAACAATAATAAATAAGTGTGTCTGGATAATAGTATGCTCCATACGGGAAAAACACTACAAAATTATTAGGTACATTTTGATCAACAGAAAAAAAATATTCATGGTCATCAAAGAGACAAGAAAACGTTGGATGTGAAATAATGTCTGTGTAAAAAAATATTGGTATCTTCATTATCAACATAGGTACTTCACTAGCTCTTTCAGGTCATCAATCTTTTTAGAATGTATTGTAACTGGACCTTCTGGATATGCTCCTATTGGTCCCATAGAAAATGTGTGAAAGCTACCGTTCCCAATTCATCTTGTGATTTGAAGGGAATTATTGAGACTATATGGTTAAAAGTTATTATGTACCCGTAAACATATAAGTTAAGGACTTATATTTATTTCTATAATAGTAGGTTTATAAAGAGAGTGGGATTCCTTGTATTTCTTTGTCATCATATGACAAGTTTTATATTTTTTGCCATTTCTACACACAGAAAAGCACAAATCTGCAATGATAACAAAATTAATATTGTAAATTAAATTATATATATAATCCAAACAAATCAACAAACCTCTTATCAATCACAGAAGAACGTTATTATTTATAACATGAATATTCAAAGAATGTCACAACGTGGCACCAAAGTATTTAAAAGCCAATAGTCATAATTTTTAATATTATAAACGAACCCACCCGAACAAAACTTAACCTTTCATGCGTCAACACATTTTTTTTATGAAATTTCGGGATCCTGAAATATTACATTTTTTAAACTATTTAAAATATTAGTTTATTTTAGGAAATGCTTGCCCATGTACCAATTTTAAACTAGATCATAATTATTTTTAAAAACCAATCATTTGTAAAATACCCTTATATTATTATTTTAAAAGAAACACGAATAAATCTTTTATCTTTTTTATATATATTAACTTAGTGATAGTGCTGCTCTCTAGTAAATACGGAATGAGAAAAGGAGAGTCTCAGCTGCTGCCATCTATCAGACAAGTTGCACCCCAATTAAATAATAAAATTCAGGATTTTGTGGATATTATTTTAATGGATACAAATCAGACTTTTTATTTGTGATGCTTGTTTAAGAAAATGTCTGAATGGATACCATTCAGAATGGATACAATTCAGGATTTTGTGGATATAATGCAAATAATTACAGTGGATACAAATCAGAATTTTTGTTAAAGTCGTTTATTTGAAAACTGTCTGAATGGATACCATTCAGAATGGATACAATTCAGGATTTTGTGGATATTATGAGAATGGATAAAAATCAGACATTTTATTTATGATGCTTGTTTAAGAAATGTCTGAATGGATACAATTCAGCTCCCCCCCGATAGACTACCCTTAACGGTTTGCCTACCCGCTCTGGAGTTGTGTTGAGCTTTCAGCTCTCAAAATAGATGGCGTTGCTAAAGTTATACAAACTAGTAAATTGCAGCCATCAGGTTGGCAGCATTACAGTTTGTTTAAACAATGGGAGGCTGGCTGACCGGTAATTAGTCAAGGCCACGAGCAAACTTTTCATAGAACTGATAGAGATAAGAAGGTGTAGTGCCCAGCGGACTGTAAAACGTGTGGACTACACAAGTTGGACTAAAGTGAGGAGATAAAACGTCAAGATACAATCATACTCTCGAGCAGAAAAATTAGCCTAGCCATCCCAGCCAGCAAGACGCTTTGGTCTGACGCGTCCAAAATAAGCCAAAAACCAGTCGGGGAATCTAGAGGCCGAAAATGTTAACGACAACAATATTTTCTTTATGTGTATAAATATTTAGACTATAAAAATGGAGAGAGTGAAATCATAGTTTTGTGGAAATATCCAGTCTGTTGAAATTGTACACACGGCTCCCGGCATACGACGACACTTGACTTCCTTATTTCTCCCATTAATGTAAATTTTTGGGTATTTTGGTAGTTCTCAAAAATAGCAATTTACCGTGTTGGTGGTCACATGCTCTAAGAAGGCGTCTTTCTCGCATTAGCGCAAAAGACTGGTTTGTCATTGACGGAGAGGTGGGGGTTCAAATCTCTGCTGACGGTATCTTGGATATATCTTATTCAATTGATACCCTCTCTTTTCCCACGCAAATGTGGGTACATTTCCTGTAATTACTTCTACCTTCATCACCACCACCCCAATATCGTAATTAATATACATGCATTCAGCCCGGACGGGAAGTACGACGCGGTGAATTTTGGCATATATATATGTTGATTACTTTAATTTCTCATTTGATCTAAAACTACTGACACTAGACTATAAAAAATCTCAACATAACATTATTACTGCCCTGTTTTGCTAGTTATTTTGATTAGTGAAAAAGGGTCACGAACAAATAAAAGTGAACCTTTGGTCTGGAGATTATCAATAGTTACAAAAGACCAGGGCGGAAAAAAATATGACATATTGGTCTATTAGAGGCCTCGGGCAGTGTCAAGTAAGCCAAGTCGTTTTGACAAATAACATGTGATTAATTGGGCGAGCGCGCGCGCGAGGGACTAAAATATAAAATAGAACACATTGGTTGTAATGAGAGGTGGCCAGACTGGAGCGACTGAGCGCGGGCGCTTGAAAGATAGAACTGGGTCTATTTTTCAAGCGCGCGCGCTCGACCCAGTACAGTCTAGTTTACAGGCGCTAGGCAATATTATTGTATGTTGGTTCATTGAGTGCTAGGAAAACTTCTCATTTTGAAATTTTTATTATTATCGATAGGTTTAGCACACTTTCTACTAACGGCCTAATTTAAATGGTAAGATTATAAACCATACGTATGTATGTATATATATATATATATATATATATATTAGAGCTGGGCCGATCAGCTATTTTGCCGATTAGTCCGATGCCGATCATTTGTTGCCGATTATGCCGATCACCGATGCCGATTATTTTTGTTTTCAATTTTAATAAGTGTATAAAGTAAAATGACCCTTAAAGAAAAAAAAAGTTACTTTTACTAGTTTTATAATGTCCAATATAGTTTTGTTTTAATAACATTTAAATAGAAAATTTTAAAATGAAAAGGTTGTTTTATTATTATTTTATATTGTTATTGTTAGGACAAGTGAACCTGTCACTAAACAAAAACAAATCACAATAATGAATAGCAAATATACCGGTACATGTTAGATAATTAAAATATGATTTCACATTTATGATTAAATAGGCCTACTGACCCTTTCATTAGACAAAGAAAAATCATAATCAGCAAATTTAAATTTAATTTTAATGATAAAAAATAATCAAGGCACACATATTTTTGCACACAAGGAGAATAGGCCTACATCTATTTTGTTTTTAGATGAAATAGGATTTTTTACATCCAATGTTTATTAAAATATGGCTTCAATATTAAACAAATTTTAACGATCGTAATATTTTTGTGAATTGTGATTTAGATATATCATAACATAGGTTTTTGTGATTCTACAAAGCATTCCATCATAATTTAACTTCTAAATATTAATATCGTATAGAAATAAGTGGTTTCTTAAAAAAAAGTATAATAAAAAGGCATCACCATTTTTAAACAGTAATACGATCTTTTTATTAACAATTTAAATAATCTTAATGAAAAATAACATTGTATTAACTACATTTAAATAAAAACTACCTTTAGAAAATCGAATGAACGGTGAACGGGTCAAAATGAACGGATCATTGAACTCAACCAGATACAATGAATCGTTCATTTAAAAGAACGATTTTGCCCATCTCTACTTCAATATGATAAAATAAATAATAAATAACATAATGTGCAAGAAAGTTATTTATCGTGTTTTTTTTTAAGAAATACTTTAAAACTTATTTTAATTTACTTTTAACTATTAAAGAAAGTGTAAAATATAAATATTAATATATATTAATTAAATTCATATTGAAATATGAGCGAAACAAATTCCCTACCAGTGGAAAGTTTTCTACTTGCATTAAAAGAAACACGGTTTCCATTTAAAACAAAATGTGCGCATGTGCGAGATTATTACGTCCGATGTTTCATTTTTTGGGCATCTTTAACAAATCGAAATAAAACAACACTAATCTGCTAATATTTTATTTTATGATTATTAGATTTGTTACTTGTGAGTATCTTTATTTCTAATAACGTGCATAAATTGGAAAAAGACCTATGGTAAATATATTTATTTTGATATATTTTGTTTGGAATGTTGGATGTGCTGTTTATTTCAAACCTAAGTCGCTAAGAACAAGCTAATTATTCAAAGATCACATACGAGAGAGCAGAGATAAAATATATATTTTTTTAGGACTTATAATATACCCACACATTTTGAATAATCGGCATAAATAATCGGAGATTCAAACACCGATCATCGGAATCGCCGGTTATGCGATAATCGGCCGATGATCGGATTAATAATCGGCATCGGCCCAGCCCTAATATATATATATATATATATATAAAACTGATATGTTAAAATACTTCAATATTATCAAAGTAGGCCTTTACAAATAAGAATCACCATTAGTGTGGCGAGAGGATGGGAAAACCACAACAATAAATCACTTGTCAAAAACCACCCTCAGTTCACTGAGCCAAGACTCGGAGCCTCCTCGTTAACAACTATCAAGAGCTACAGTAGCTCCACGACTTATTTGGTGCTGACTGACAGCTCACAGCTGACTTCTCACACTCAATATTTAGGTATATACCTAAATTTTGACTGTCAGAAGTTGCAGCTGTTAAACACATGTTTTTTGTAGATCATATGGTTCAACGTAGGGATTAATAATTTGGTCTGGTAACGTTTTAAAGCCGTCAGCTGTCAGCTGTGAACTGTCAGTCAGCACCAAATAAGTAATGCATAGGGTTTATCTGCTAATTACGCGCTCGCCAATTTGGCCACCCAGTCGCTTGCGCGATCGCTCGCACGCTTGTCAGTCTGGCCGAGCCCTTAGTAAAATCCTGAACTACCTACCCCGTTTTCCTTCCTCACTTCTACCACACTAAGAAACCCTACTCTACTTTATCTCCCACCAGAATCACCCTGGATAATCTTTACAAAAGTTGTCCCCAATTTGATATAAAACTCGTACTTGGAGATGCAAATGTGAGAATTTGCAAATAACAACACTGAAAACCATACATAGGCGTGAACAGTTTACATGAAAAAACTAATAATAACGGAATTAGCCTAATGAGTTTTGCAACAGGGAAGAATCTTAAAATTTCCAGAACTAAGTTGTCACACGAGAAGACTCAACAAGTCACCTGGATGTCTTTCACCAGACAACAGTACAAGAAACAAGATAGACGATGTAATAAGAGATAATAGGCACTTAAGATGTATCACAGGTGAAGGAACGATGAGAACTGCAAACTTGGGTCAGACCATTACCTTGTCGTTGTGAAATTCAAGCAAACAATATAAAAACGCAACACAGTAGTTAACAGTAAAACGAACAACATAGACATAAGCCCACTGGTAGACAAAAAAGAAACTGGATGAATTAAGGATAAAACTAGAGAACAGATGTAAACAACTAAACACAAAGTTTGACCAATCAGAAACAACAAACACAATATGGATAAAAATGAAGGAGGTGTTAATGGAAACATCTAACACAGTGCTGAAGAGTGAGCCAACTCAAAGAAAGAAGGGTTGCTTCAATGAAGAATGTGAAAAAGCTGTGGGGGATAAAAAGTAAGCCAAACAGAGAGTGCTTCAAAATGATAAAAATGAGAATAGAGAAGCGCATTGTAAAAGTAACAGGGAAGCAAAAAGGGTGATTATAAAAGAGAGAGAAAGCAAATTGAAGGACAGCTAACCAAAAGCAGAAGAGGATTACAATCAAAATCACACAAAATAATTTTACAAATCTGTTAAGGATTTAAGAAAAGGATACACACCAATACTGAATATTGAAAGATGATAATGGGAATCTCATCACCAATGAAACAGAAAACTTCAATAATTGGAAACAACACTCTAGAAACTTGTTGAGCAACCCAACCGATAATCAAGACGACAGCAACAAACAAATAATTTTCCAGCATGTTCAACCAATGGTCGAGAAACCTACAATACATGCAATCAAATAGGCTATAAAACAAATTAAGAAGGGAAAGGCATCTAGAATAGACAGTATTCAGGTATAAATGCTGAAAGCAGGAGTAGAGGTGACACAACGATAAATTCATAGGCTGATAACCCGTATACGGGAAAATGAAGAGATCCCAGAAGAACAGACTGAAGAAATTATAAGCCCGATCTGGAGAAAGGAGGACAAAATACAAACTCAGAACTACAGGGGAATATTACCATTGTGCACAGCATATTCAATTATATAAATAATACTGTTAAACAAATTGAACCCATGTGCGAAGGAAATAAAAAAAGAAATACAGGCATGATTCAGGAGTAATAAATCAACCAACAGACCACATATTATATACATTGAGACCGATTTTAGAAAAGCACTGGGATTACAACAAAGACCCATATTGTTTATTTAAGCATATGACACCATAAACAAGAAGAAAATATGGCATACAATGAAGGAATATGGAATACAAAAGAAACTAATCAGGTTAACTCAGTTGTGTGTGAATAGCTCAAAGTGTATAGTGAGAATAGGAAATACAGTATCAGAGTATTTCCAAGTTGAGTTGAGACTTAAACAAGGGAACATAATATCACCAGCACTGTGCAACATAGATGATATCACATTGTTGGTAAAACCAAACAAGATTGTAGGAAATGGGATCAGAAGTAATGGAAGAAGCTGGAAAAGTTGGGCTTACATTGAACGAGAACAAATCCAAGTTTATAACAGTTGCAAAAATATGCAGCACATAGAAATAAATAACCTCCGGTTAAAAGAATCGTTAGTGTCAGTAACCTAGGAGTAAACATCATCCAGCATAATGATCTAGAACAAGAAATATTAATAAGAATACAACATGTACAAAAGTTGACATGCGCTTCACTCAATGATCAAATCTAAACTGTGGTCAAACAAAACCAAATCCAGGATATACCAAACTATCATCAGACCAATATTAACATATGGTAGTGAAACTTGGACAGTAACAAAAAGAACAGCAAGGAGACTATCAAAATTTGAAAGTAAGGTGCCAAGGAAGATACTTGGACCAATAAGAAAAGGAAATGAATGGAGGATTAGGAAGAATAGAGAATGGTACACAAAATCTGATATAACATCAGTCATTAGGAGCAGAAGACTAGCGTGGTTTGGTCATGTCCAAATAAGAGGATATAGCTTGATAAAGGAGGTAAGTGAAGGAAGACCTGAAGGTAAACAACCATTGGGCATACCAAGAAACAGATGGAGTGATGAAGTAAGGAAATACCTGTGGCTTAGGTGTGGAAGAGGCAAGGACAAGTAACAGGCAGGGGTAGAAGGCGGTTGCACCTAAGGCTAAGGACCAGTACAGTTTGAATGGCTGTGGAAGTAAGTAAGTATAAAGGGTTCACCAAAAGTAGTAGTGAACACTGCTGCGGGTAAAGTTGCTACATCCAGTGATCTGCACTTCAAAGAACCTGGGGTAGAGCGCCTCCCCAGGAGGTGGATAGGGGGATTTCCTCCCCCGTTGGGGCTCTCACCGATCTGGGGACTATTAGGTTCAGAGTGCGGCAGGACAGGCAGCGGGGCAGGGTACCGGGGGCGTAATATACCCGGGGTGGACCAACTAGTAGGATAGGTATAAGAAAAAAGGACAAATAGGACATTTAGATTTAGGTGATTATTCCAAATTTATTATTGTATTTAAAAAAGAAAATAGCTAAAAGTTGCTATGTTAATTCAAGATTTAGATCTAGGTCCCGAGCTAGCCCTAAAAAATACCCAGTATTAATTCAATCAAACAATAAATAAATTGAAAAGCGTCTACCTGTAGTATTACTGCGGTTGACTTGACTAGCGTCACTCCCTGCGTTTCCGCTCAGCTGATGGCATCCATCTCCAAATAAGAAATTGGCACGTTTGAACGGCGCACGCCAAGAGTAAAAACTGCGCCGTTTATTATGAACAAATCATGCGCTCACTGACGCATTCTCTCTTCCTCTGTCTACGTGATTTCTATTGGAGGACTCTATCTAGTCATTGGTCACCAACCTACCCATTACCATTCTCTTCTTTTGGGCTAAATCAGAAGTCTCCATGTTTTACTCCGGAAAATCGCATTACTTATCTTATATTTTACGTATCGACTTTGTTTTGTTGTCCGCTGGAGTGGAAGAGAGTACCTGGTTCGAGTCTATTTCATAATACATATCAACATGGTGGATCCAACGGTCACCCCCATCAGAAGAAGAAGAAGAAGCTAGGCCACGATCAACATTATGTAAATCTTAGATCTAGTTAGGACATCAGGGTGTATGTTAATTTTGTAATAATCATGTATAGTCATGTTGACTATCCCAGATGGGACTTGTGTCATAATTAGCGAGGACTCTTCTAGTTCCTGTTAAAATTTACCTTTTCTTGTTTACAATCTAAGCTCGCTAGTTACTGAACTCTAGTAATGTAACATAATGTTGGAAGGGTTACACTTATGTATTATGTTCTAAGTACTAAATCTTAACATTAGGTTACAAATCACCTGAACTGGAGACATGGGGTTAGCTATGTAAAGTATTGGACCTTATTGGGTCATTATTTTATGTTAGCCTATTGCGCTTGTCGCTTATGCAGTCAACCTAGAATGATACGCAACTTGTGGAAACCTGGAACGCGCCCATAGTGGCTCGTGTTGTTTAGAAATCATAAGAGTGCCCGGCATCCTTAAGATGTCATTAGGGCTGATGGCTGTTGCCATTGTTATATATTTGTATTTGTTGTTCCCTCTTTGGGATTAACGTAATGTTTAGATAATTATATTTCTTTATCCTTGTTTGGGTATAACGTAAGGATGTGGTAATTATATGTTCATAGGTATTCCTGATTAGGATTAGGCCTATCAAATGTTTACCGACCAAATATCTTCATTGTCTAGTTCTGAATATTTGCTAACTGGGCTTCTGTCTATGTTTGATGTAGAGGGCCTTAATAACAACTCTATATACGAGTTTGTGTTGTCTAGGTGTCAGTTGTAACTCCTTAAGGGAAAAGTTGTAGCTGTGTAATTTATGTGGGCTAGTGTATAGATACAAGTCTAGCCAACTTTGTTTTTGTTCTAATGGTGCATTCTATGAATTTCTGTTCTAATTTGTGCCGCGCCTTTCTAAGCGCATAATTCATGTCTTTGTAGATTTTACGACCATTCACAAATGGGTACATACCTTTTTTTGTGTGTGTGTTAGAAACCCGACTTACACTTTAAGGAGTTTCAAGCCTTACCTCAGTTGAAGCAAGTTATAGCTGGTTGTTATGAATATTGTGTAACCTTCCTTGAACTTGCAGTTATAATTTGGTATAATTGACCCCTATGTAACTTTATAATGCGATAGTCCGATTATGATAGCTACATTAGGGTACTCTGTAGCTTTAACTTCCTTTGATTGTTCTATTGTAGTCACTTATTGTGGGTACATATTAATCTTAATCATCTGTCATTCTCAGAAATACCTTGACGCTATTCAGTGAGCTTTGTGTAAAATTCAATTAATGTGGATGTTTACTGACTTTTGGCTCATTAATTCGATAAGCTCAATTATTAGGACTCTCTAGTCCGAGGGTAATTTATTTATTCACACAAGATCAGCTTCATTATATTTATGTCTCATTGTATATCTTCTGCTTTGTGGTTAGTGAACACTATCTTGCTGTTCAAATAAAAAAATTTATGTTGTGCCAAACCTGTTGTCTACTCCTATTATTTTCTGATAGGGGTTAACCCTTCCGTCAGCTTTTTGAGCCATCATGAAACTGACGGTAGAATGCATCATGTCCAGTTAAGAGCTGCACTAAGAACGAAGATTCTTGATATGAGGTTATAACATGTTTGCCACTGTGACAGCATCCACTGTACTTTAGTGATATTCCTGTTTTTTTACATTAATAATACAGAACATTAGAGAACTCGCAAATATGAGTAAAACTTCCTTTATTTATTGGAACAACATTATTGAGTTGCCACATGGTGAGAAGGTCCTCGTTTTCTTCTTCTACAACATCTACTTGAATTATTTCTTCTTCCATATTATTATCGAAACGTTATGGCACACGTCACGCTTGCTGTATCGCATTGCATTGTATTGCATATCACGGTTGACCTGAAATGCTTTGTCCGCCACGACGTACGTGAGTCATATTGTCACTGCGGATCTCTGAAATAATCAAATAATATATCTTATTTAAATGATTAAATAAAATAATAAATAAATTGAATAACTTTGAATGAAATTCTCAGAATGTTTACTTACCTGTATCAGACGAAGCAACATTATTTAATTGTTGTAAGGCAAGAGGTTACTGATTTTATTTTTCCCCATCATCTACTTGCATATCTCTTATTGGGTTGTTTATTGTAGCACGCGTCGCGCTTCGTTTATTGCATTGTTACTTTCATGTCGCCGTCAACCTGTGATGCTTCATTTACCACGACGAACGCGAGGCATAATTAATTGTACAGTAGATCACTAAATTTATTAAATAATAACTATTGAAGTTACAAACTTCTTACGGTGTTGGTTTAATATACAGATAATACATATTTTATATCTTATTGTGAACCATATATAGGGATCTTCAAGAAACCATGAGGTATATCGAGGAAGCCGTGAGCTACATATGACATAACAGTTTTGAAAGTTAAACCTCTGGTTTTCACAGTTGACATTTTACTTTTATTTTTGTAAAAATTATCAAAGTAAATGATGGTATCATTTCAAAAAGGGAAGAATTTGTCCATACAAAGAGAAAATAAGAACATGTCAGGTTGTAGAATTAATTTTAATTTATTTGTTTTTCCATTTTAAAAATGTTTTAAATAATATTAATAAAGAAAAAGTAAATGAAAAAAGTTAAAAAAAATTTCATTTTACAAATGTTTTAAATAAAATTTAATAAAGAAAACTTGAAATAAAAAACTTAGGGAAGTTATGAAGCCAACGTATTGAGAAGCGGTTGATGAATGTTGAGTAGGTGCGGGCTATTTAGTAATAAAAAGTAAGTTTATCACCACTGTTCCACATACAATTCTGAACCGAATGTAAAAGTCGAGGTCTTAATTTTTCCGTACAGCCATGTGGATTTTCAACGAATGGGCATAATTTTAAGAATTATAGCCAAGAAAAACTTAGCTGACCTTTGATTAACACAAAAACATTCTCGTATACATGAAAAGTCAAATAACTTCTTCCTGGACGCAATTTTTAAAACTATGGCAATTAGTTGCAAATATACATATTGGAACAAAAAAATTAAGACCTCAAAAATTCAGATCGGTTCAGAAATTTTGGAAGAGTTGTGGTGACAAGCAGGCGCGGATTCAGGGGGGGGGGAGTCAAAGGGTCATTTTACCCCCCTGTGAAAGTTAGAAAACTAATATAAAAAAACAAAATGAAAGTTAAAATTTTAGAAAGAAAATACAACACAGATAAATTATACAATTTTTATCTTTTTACGCGCAGACACCTCTTAATCCTTGTATACACGTGTTATTCATCCACGTGTATTCAATGATCTATATGACTCACGCAAGTGTGGAAAACATATTCTTTTTCATGTACTAATGTTTGTCGTGCATAGCTAGTAACGAACATTGTTCCTCATAGAGACGGTAGAATACCTCACATCAAAGAAGACTAATAATCGCCTGAGAACAGTTCATCAACTAATACCGAATATAGAGTATGTGTGGACAGAAGAGTGCTGCAAATGTGGGGGACTCTGTCCCCCTGGAATAAATCCTCCGCCCCATATATATTTCAAATCCTCTGATATTATCGAATATGAAGCTGAAAGATGGCCTTAAATCAAACTCCAAATGACTTCTAGATGCATTCTATTGACACGAATTTGCAGGAAAAGACTGTATCAAATAATTAATAGACTAGAGGCATCTAACTGTCAGAAAAATTCAGCGGAGGAAAGTTCTAAATAGCTTCCAAGGTCAATCCAATTTCAAAAATGTCTAAGGTAGGACAACTCCAAATATCTTCCAGATGTATGTCATTTTGAAATATTTTCAGACAAAGACCACCCCAAATAGCCTAGTTTCTGAAATAATTCAATTTTAAAAATGTTGTCGGTGGAAGACCACTTCAAAGACTATCATTAAGTATATAACTATTGTAAAATTTAAGGTGAGGATCACTCTAAATAGCTTCGAGAGGCATCCAAATTTAAAAAATTCTAGGTGAGTAACACCCTAAACGGCTTATAAAAAATCTAATTAAAAAAATCAAGGTGAAGATTACTCATAGCTTCTAGAGTGAACCATATTTCAAAAAATTGTTGAAGGAGGGTCACTCCAAATAGTTTATAAAATCTATCTGATTTAAAAAAATAGATGATGACCACGGTTTAATACATAAGATCAAATATGAATGAGAA